>OU015497.1:74065397-74120397 GCA_907164885.2 Dolomedes plantarius | reverse complement strand
AAGCAAAATAAAACGATTTACTGTCATTACTTTTGAGTAAACTGGAGTGTGCAAAACCCTTCGATGAGACCAGTACATAGCCTGATTTGGTTTCTGGACAATACCTTGAAGAAATATTAGCCCAAAGAATAGCTTCATTTCTCTGTCATTTGTAGGGATCCATTTTTTACTGCGGGAGAACTTTGATATCTTTGCCCGATTTGCTCTTCTTTCTTGTTCTGCATAGTTGTTCGTTTCTTTGACAATTATATCCATTACATTTGAATCCAGAAACATTTCAAATATATCTAAAGGAGTGTAGTTTATATTTACAGAAAAGGTTATACCTGGAGTACCTGTAAAAGGGAACCGAGGAGGCGCTGATTGACCAGAAGCAGTTATTTCACACCAGTCTCTCGCATTTGCTATATTATCATCTCCGCTATCTTCTGATTCACTGCTATATTCAATATCACTTTCCTCAGTTTCACTTCCGTCACTCGTATCGATGCCTTCAAAATCGTCTTCGCTTGATGAATCCAAATCATCTATATAACGTTTACGGGATGCCATTTTGCAACAAAAAAATGCCGCGCACTTTGACTTTGACCTTTGGCCTCTACCCTTTGGCATCTAACCTTTGGCATCTAACCTTTGTCCTCTAACCTTTGAAACTTGCAGTATAGTGCTGCCATCTATTGCATTGAGCGCAAATAAATTCCTCCCGAGATATATTCGGGTATAACAACACAAAGCAATCAAAAAAAAATTACCCCGAGTAATACTCGGGCGTGACATTTTGGAACACCAGTGCTGTGCCCGAGATTACCTCGGGCAAAACAGTTAAAAGGTTAATATAATATTGTTCCGTTTTCCTGGGTTCGTTAGGATTGAATAAGAATCTCTTCAGAAAGTTCACACAAAATAAATTTATTATTTTGTAAATTCTTCAGGCTTATACGCAAATTCAAACATAAAAGACGTAATAACTATCTTCTATACAGCAGAAAATTCTAAAAACAAAAGTCAGGATACCAGAATTTTCATTACAATACACGCAGTTAAATCACATTCAATTCTCACTAGGAAATTGAACTGAGTTACAATGCCAATGCCAGGTACAGAGGCTGTTCGCACATTTTTTAGACGATTTTGGTAAGCGGTAATAAAAAAATCGTTTGCTGCAAAAGAAATAATTGAAATTGTACTATGTTTTTAAAAGTCAAAATTATGGTCTGCGGCTTGAAAGTTTTGTTTTTATTCAAAATGGCGTTTTTAACAAAGCAGTGGTTCGAAGGCTACATTTATGCTCTTTCCGAAGAGAAATATGCATACTCCGTTATCCAAAAACGATGTTAGAGTCATGGTTTTGTGATATCTAAAGCGTCGATAGGTAATATCGTCAACAAGAAAGGAAAAAAACGTCAACTTGGAGCTTCAAGTGGGACAAAAATTCCAAACAAGTATCCAAGGAAAAAACGGACATCTTCGACTATTGCAAAGGTACGTTGTTTAATGTTAAAAGAAAATCCCCCTAGTCAAAGGACAGTTGCAAAATCATTAAAATGCTCGGTGTCCACTGTAAACAAAATGATAAACGTTGATTTTAATCTTACGAAAGCGAAAAAACGCAATGCGCATCGTCTTCTTCCAAATCATATCGCTGAACGCAGGACACGCTGCAGAATTCTATATGAGAAACACTTATCCAAAGAAAAATGGAAAACAATTGTCACAATAGATGAATCATGGGTGTATTTAAATGATTGCAACAAAAAAATAGCCATTTATTATCATAAAAGGGGAGAAAAACATTTAAGTACATGGTTCAAAGAATCGAAAGAAAGTTTTTCTAAGGGATTCATGATTGTTGCTGGTTTTTCTTATAATGGCAAGTTAAAAATAAAGAGAGTGGAAAAAAATGTCAAGATTAATTCCAAATACTATCAGGAACATATTTTATCGCCAATTTTTCTGAATGAAATACCATCGTTTTACCCACAGTGCCATCAATCTGTGAGACTCCATCAGGACAAAGCTAGCAGTCACACATCAAAATCTACTGTAAATTTCCTAAAAGAAATGGAATAAAAAACTGGTATCAAGGCCATACCCTTCACTGATATCCCTACTAAATCTCCCGATGTATCGTCTATAGATTTTTGTGCTTTCGGACTTTTAAAATCTGCATTATCCAAACGTCGTCCCAAAACCCTTACAGGACTCTGGAAAGCTGTTCAGGAGGGATGGGATAGAATACCTCTTCTGACACTTCAAAAGGCATTATTATCCTGGAAATTGCGGTGTCGAAAGATAGTTCAGAATAAGGGATGTCAAATAGAACATTTAAAACACAAGAATTTTATGTAATTTAGTTTTGTGAATACAATATACATCGTCTAAAAAATGTGTGAACAGCCTCTGTATATTTATAGATTTCCAAAACGCCCTTTATAGGTCAGTCACAGCTAGATATTTCTAGAAGCTTCCAGAAAGGTTTAGTCGGCAAGTTAGCGAAATATCGCCAAATCTGGCGACCAAAATAAGTCACAAAATCCATCGCCAATTTGGCGATAACTCTCAAATTTGGCGAGATTCCCATAGGCTCCCATGTTAAATACGAATACATAGCTATAGTAGTTCTTCCATAGAAACCATTTTAAGGAAACAAAATGGAATATTTACAAAATTCATAACAATATTAGTTCCTGGGTCTTATTTCTCAGAATTTAACTATCCATTTTGTAAGAAGCGTGATTAAGATTTCTCTAGATCTCAAATCAAATTTTTAAGAAAAGTTTCCTGGCATCAGACGCGTCTACTAATAGAATGAAATATATCCCCTTTTGCAATTACGCAATCTCTTTTTATGCTGTTTGCCTTGTTTAGAAATTCGTTTACAAATTATTTTACGAAAACAACTTTATGGCACTTGTTTGCAAACTACTTAAGCTTGTTTACAAACATCACAGATAGTTAGTTACTTGGATACAAGTAAAAGTAAATATTAATACCGTTTAAGAAATCACCTATGTTTTTAATATAACTCAGGGGTCTCTAAACATTTTAACCTTAGGGCCACGCTGACTGCTCCACTAAGTTCCAAGGGCCAAGACCTAGCTAGCTAGCTCATTATACCAACATACTGTAGTTTTGAATTACGCGCAAATTGTCTTTTCGAATTTTACAAGAGATTTCCACTCACATAGTTTCATCAGTTGCATAAATTTGCCCGTGGCTTTTTAAAGTAGGATTACGTTCCTCCATAACGGTCCTCCGGAAAGCAAAATTTCAGATGTCCTGCGTCGCAAGTTATAATTATGGCAGCGTGCCAAATCCGGTCTGTATCGCTTGGGCAAACAGTAAATAGTTAAACAGAAAAGTACCAAAATGCGTCAAAATTTTGACATATATATATATATATATATATATATATACAGTGGAATCTCGATCTATCGTTTTTCAAGGGACCGACTGAACTGAACGATAAATGCGGGAAAATGATAGATGCGGGAACATAACAAAGTACTATGATCGTCGGTACTGGGTGAAATAAACGATACATACGGGAAAACGATGATTCGGAAAACGATCGATCGAGGTTCCACTGTACATACATACATACATATATTTATATATATATATATATATATATATATATACATATATACTTACCTACATATATATAGATACATATATACATAACACATACATACATATATACATACAAAAGAGGTAAGCAACGATAAGTAATCCTACGTTAAAAATCCGCGGTAGTTTTGTTAGAAGAGACTACCTGAAATTTAGGTCTGTTTTTTTGGCTCTACTTATCTCTGTGAAAAAAACATTCTCCAATATGAAATTTACAAAAAAATATTTACAGATCTAAATTAACTGATGAGCTATTGAAGTTGCTGCTGATAATTTCCACTGGTAAACTTGATCCACAACAGCAAACAATTTTCAGTGGAAAGTTACAGCTACATAAATCTCATTAATCATAATTATAATGTTTCATTTCATCATATAAATTACATATGTATCATATATATTACCTATATGTGTGTGTGTGTGTGTGTGTGTGTGTGTGTGTGGTAATATTATTAACAACCTGTAATCGCCCATTCTGAACTTTCTCTCTGTTCTGGTAACCCCTTTTTCTACTCCTTGGAGAAAACGGCTCGCCTTTCCTCACACTAAATTCCTCCGCCAATTCTGGCAACCTCTCTGAGCTAATTCTATTTTGGCGCTTTTGCGGTAGACGCTGGACTGACACGGTGTGAGATGGATATGTTGCTTTACACGTAAAATAAATTCGATTGTTCCTGAAGCTGACTTCATTTTTTTCGGCCACGATGCTTATTTTAGAAGATGACCATTCCGGTCATCACATATATATATATATACATTCATTCTTGGGCCCGTATTCTTGGGATACATGCTTCCCACCCCGTAAGGAAAGGATTAAATTCAAATTTCTCCCTTCTCTAACTTCCTCTATTAACGCCTCCACTAAGCACTAAGCCTTCCTATTCACTTTTTATAGTTCCTCGATGGATTCACTCCTTGTGTTAAAGGCTGTAGCAATCGTTATCAGTTTCGATAAGACTTAGTCGGCGTCAATCGGTGATTGTGGAAAAAAACTCACATGCATCGGCTTGCCAGCGTCCCGTATTAAAGCTCGATTCGTTCAAGCATCATTTTACTCACTTAGCATTCGGTGTGAGTTTCTGAGCATCACGTTCCGGTAGTAAAATGCACGATTATTTGAAGAACTGGGGCCCGTAAATTTTGGTTGGTAGAAAAGTGGAATTTAAAAACTGCGTAACAAATGGAAAATAACCATAGATAACCGTATCTGTTTAGTATTGGTGAAGAGGATTTGGTTGATCAGGAACAGTGAATTTACCAGAATTCTTTTTTTTTGTTTGTTTAATATAATTAAAAAGTATATATTGTAAACTTAATTTCCATAGCGCAACTCCGAAATCTAATCTACGGCCCCCATCTTTCCATGCAAAACAAAGTTTTACTGTTTAAGCAAATTATCAGGCCCATTGCCCTTTACGCTATTCCTGTTTGGTTCTCTGCAGCTAAGACCCATATTAACAAACTTGAACGTGTTCAGAGCAAAACTCTCAGGCGGATCCGCCGAGCCTTTAGATACCTCTCTAATCAGACTATCCGCAGGGACTTCGGCATTCTGTCGTTTTATAAATAGGAGTATAAAATCTCAAAAAAATTTTACGATAACCTTCCAAACCTTCGTAACGAGATAATTGCTGAGGTTCCAGACTACGATTTTTCCCTTCGTGCTAACCGTAAACACCCACGGGCGTGTCTTCTTAGGAGTTAACATTAGCCCTCCTACCGCGATACTCTACTTAACTTGCTTACTTGTTCATGTGCTTCCGTTGCGCACTGCCAACGTTCGAGTCTCAGGACACGCAGGTTGTGGGTTCGTACCCCCATCGTGCAGTCCTCTCCTTTTCCAAATTGTTCCTCTTGCTATTTTTAGCTTCCCTTTCAAAGCTCTACAAATATCTGGATACGAAGTTGTATGACCCCGAGGAGGGCCTTTTTTTTCATTACTTCCTCGACTTTGCGTGAATTTTCATCTCTTATTTAACATCTTGTGTTTGCTGCTATGGACAATTTTTTTTAAATTTTCTTTACTTGTTAAAATTAATTTAATATTCTCTGTTAAATGTTTCTTCACATTAAAACTTAATTTTAATAGTTAAATTTTCCTTTCACCTTTAAAATATTTTATTTTTAATACTAGTTGGGGTTTTTTAGAAGATTAAGAAGGAATCACATTCAAAATGAGACCATCTCACATCCCCAGGGTTGTGTACATATAGGTAATGTAGTTATTTGTACATTGGAAGACCTATGGTCCGAGACCTTAGAGTCTGACACTGTGTCGTTTCAGAGTTTGTGAACATTGCTATAATAGATTTGGCAGGAGAATAGAGACACTTTCAAGGGTGTAATCTAGCTTTGGAAACCCTTATAACATTAGTATATGCTCTTCAGAAGTCCATAATACATGGCTGTTCTTATCATTAATAGAATAGTCTAAATCGAGGGAAACCAACCTATGGGTAGAAACTGTTTTCGGGGGAGGGGGTGTTGCCAAGGTTTTATCCAATGAAAATAACTTTTTAGCTAATTTCCCTAAAAAGATTTGTCAATATTTATTTGTCAGGGAAAATGTAGGGCAGTGATTTTTTCCAGGAAAAGCTCTCATTCAAAGTGCAAACTAGTTGCCGCATGCTAATGTAGTAGACCTTTTAGCCGCTTTAAAAGCATTCCAGGGTGCACCGTGAGGAGGTAGGTCTACTATCGCACCCCTGCTGGATATAGCACCCTTGCTGAAGAGATACTATCTTGGAAATGAAAATAGCAGACAAATCAAGGGATAAAGCAGTGGCCAATTTTAGGCTCTAAATTGGTCACGATTGCTTGGCGAGCCATCTCTACCGTGTTGGTATTCGTACCAGTTCAAATTGCCCACTTTGCAGATTAAATGAAGAAATGGACAGGACCTACATAGGAAGGTACCCGGCGCTGGAGTGTTGGTTCTGAGGTGGAGATGTATTGGAAAGCTAGATGCCAAATGATGAGATATTGACTTTTCACGTTATACGTTCACAGATTTTGTTCTGTTAGTAAAACATCTGTCTTATTCGTTGCCATTGGAAACAAATAAATTTTAAAAAGTGCAAACTCAATTCGTTAGAAATCTACCAAGCTTATTGGGTGATAAATGAATATCGCTGTTACTTATTACGTATAATACACAAATTATAAACGTCAGTTTCTCTTTCATCAATTTGCGCTATCGCGTTTGGCATTACTTTTATAGTTTCTCCAACGATATAAATCAATTTTATGTAGGTAAAAGTTTTTCTATTTTTATTGTTACAGAAGTATTGTTTAGAGGTGCTGTTCTGTTCTTTCTTTTACACACCTTCGAATGAGGGAGGATTGTTTATTTAATGTTTTCCATTTCTTACAAATTTAATGTTTGTGAAATCAAACATTAAGTTAGAAATAAATTATGAAAAATGCATTATACAGTTCTTTTCTAATGTCTTAAAAAGTCTTTTTTCAATGGAAATATGCAGGGGAGAAAGGCGTGGAGTCGCAGGATGCGTGGAAACTATTGAAGGGAGGTCGAGACTCGAAAAGGGTTGGGAAACACCCATCTAAATAGTTTATTTAGACCAATTTAAGTAAACCAACACTAAAACTTCTATCCGTATCAGCGGAATTTGCCGCCGAGGCCTGTGTTTAAAAGCTAATGGTTGCCCGTAGAAAACTCGAAGTATCTTTATCCAAGCTGAACATTTTTAAGGAAGATGAAAACACTCATGAAAACAGAACACGTAATTTAACATAAAATACATATATTAATAAACCACACAAATATTAACAAATAGTATTACAAAGGATATTAGCGGGGCTAATCCTAGCTTCTACTTTATAATCATCCTTTCAAAACTAAACCATTTTTGTAGAGACTGTTCCTTTTCGCGCCATCTTGGCGACAACCCAACAACTTGCTGCCACATTTGGTGGAATTCGCCTTGTATCATTTTAATTTTAGTATTTTAATGGTTATAAGTCTTACACCAACTATCGATGATTTGCTTAAATATAAAAATCTCTACTAACATATTAATATATAGGGTTATCTAATGGGTATAATATTTTAATGAAATTTAAATAAACCAAGTGATAAAAAATTAGGCATTCTAAAATATCTTACTTTTCTCGCTGTGGGACTCGAAAACATTTTTATCATGCAATTTAAAACCCTAATACCTTTTAAATCTTACATCTTGGGGGTAAAAAAAGCACTTCCCTCATTTGCATATCTCATTTTTGAGTATAAAATGTTTTTATTCACAAAATATAACAGGATAATCCTAGTTTTAGAACTTTTCATAATGCCAAGATAATTAGACTGAAACTGGCTTTAAATTAATTCTTTCTCATGCTGAAATTTCGAAATTAACTGTAAGTTCTCGGGGGAAAATAAAAAAATTTCACATTCCCCTATCTAAGTATTTAGAAGCTAGAAAGTGTCTCGTGATTTATATTCTGAGCACATTCAAAAGAGACTGGGGAAAAAAGTGAACTAATTTTGGATGCATAAATATTCAAGCAAAATACTTTTTCACGTTTTCCTAGATATGATTAAAGCAATTAATTTCATACAGAGTACTGGATATTAAGAACTAGCAAATGTTGTTGATAACTTTGCGAAGTGTCTCCAAACACGTTCATGAGGTTTTTTTAATGTGCATTTGTTATTCAAACGAAACATGAAAAGTTTTATTAGGGGCTCTGTACCCTTTATTAAAGTTTAAAACATAAAAACAGTTCTAAGAAGAAATTTTGTATTATTCTCAAAAAATATGGAAAGTAACTTTTAAAAATGTAATGAGGTTAACCAATGGCATTTGAAACATAATAAAGCAAGATAGACAATCTTTTACTATGTAGGTTTTGTGACATTTTGTGACTTTTATTCTTTTAGTTTTTTATATAAAATAATGCTATTATATTGTATTTATTTTATTTTATTTTTCCCGAATTTGCATTTTTTACACTCGAGACCTTTGGGGTCACTGGTGACCCCAGAAATATTATCTTGTTTGCTTATCACTCCCATGTTCTTATATGCATGTAATGTTCTTATATCCATGTAAATATATGCTCGAAAGATAAAAATATTGAATGGCGTGATACTCCATACGCAGGACCTGGACGAACTTCGTCGGTAAATATCATAAAACTAAAACCGGGACCAACATCATATGCAACATCAAGAGCAATAGATGTAAAATCTACTTTTCTGTTGTACTTTCCACCTACCACTGAAAAAATTATAATAAACATGACGAATATTGAAGGTGCTAAATTATTCCGAGATAAGTGAGGAAAAAATGGATTACAATGAGTTGCATTGCTATTTTGGGCTTCTAATCTTAGCTAGGGTTTTCAAATCACATGGCGAAGCACTGACAAGTTTGTGGGATGAACAGTTTGGACGACCTATTTTTCGAGCTGCAATGTCTCTAAAGAGGTTCAAAGTTATATCTAGAGTCCTTCCTTTTGACAATAAAGACACTAGAGCAGAAAGAAGACTGAGTGATAAATTGGCTGCTATTCGAGAATTGTGGGACAATTGGGTTCAAAATTTGCCAAAATTATACAATCCAGGAAATAATGTTACAATAGACGAACAACTTGTCGGTTTTAGAGGCCGGTGCCCTTTCCGTCAATACATGCCACAAAAACTGTCGAAGTATGGCATAAAAATATGGATTTTTTGTGACTCTAAAAGTGTATATGCATGGATTATGCTAGTATACACTGGAAAGCCAAAGGATGGCTCACCAGAGAAAAAACAAGCTTTACGCGTTGTTTTGGATTTGACCTATGGTCTCAAAGGACATAATGTTACTTTCGATAACTGGTTTTCCGCTTATGAACTTGGCCAATTACTACTAAAAGGAAATATAACTATGCTAGGAACAATAAGAAAAAATAAGCCGGAACTTCCCATCGAATTTACTCATTCGAAAGGATCTGAGGTATTTACCTCAATTTTTGGATTTACAACTGACGCTACATTAGTAGCATATACACAAAAGAAAAACAAATGTGTCACTCTAATTAGTACCATGCACAGCAAAGTTGATATAAGTAATAGATCTGATAAAAAATCAACAATGTTATTGGATTACAATTCGACAAAAGAAGCAGTTGATACATTGTATCAAATAGTTGCTACTTACGCTTGTAAAAGAGGAACTGCTCATTGGCCAGTTGTACTTTTTTACGACATAATTGATGTATCTGCGTACAACGCTTTGTGATTTGGCAGGAAATTAACCCTTCATACCATGAAAACAAAAAGAATAGAAGAAGATATTTTCTGGAAGAATTAGGTTATGAATTAATAAAACCTGCACTAAAGGAGAGAAAATTTCTCCCAAGAACTGAAGCAGCCGCAGCAATTGTTAAGAAATCGCAAATAGATCCTACAGTAGATCCACATATGAGTGGAAGCAAGACAAATGCCAAAAAAAGAGGACGCTGCAACTTTTGTCCAAGAGACTGGATAAAAAATGTAGCGAAAAGTGCCGTAAGTGTTTGAAATGTATTTGCAAAAATCATTCGTTCATCATCATTCGTACAAAAATCATTGTTTCAGGTCTGTAACAGTTGTCAATAAATCTACAGTTATTATAAGTTTTCCTTTAAAATTAATATTTTTTAATACATAAACTAAATATTACTTAGATTGTGTCTTTTTATTTTTATTTTTTTATCATTAAAAAGTGTGTAAACTTAAAAAAATATATGTAACATGCAATAATCATAAATTAATTGAAGGAAAACTTGTGGGGTCATTTATGACCCCAAGGGTCTTGAGTGTAACCGAAATGGGAGGAACCCACGAGGGTTAAGGAGGTCGTGGAATCTATATTATTAAAATTCAAATAAATTCCGGTCTTATATTAAATGATGCGTTAAGGCAAATGTCTTAATTTGAGTGAATAACGACATCCGACTAGCTTGACATGGACTTTATCACACTTGACATCTTAACATAAAATGAGCATATACAAAGGATGATCCCATGTGTTAAGAACACACACAGTTATCACATAGTTACAGTAACACTCTATTACATTGTTAACACCAACAATGTGATAACTGTGTGTTTTCTTAAAACATGTGATCGTCCTTTGTATATGTTCATTTTATGTCAAGATATCATGTGAAATAAAGTCCATGTACAGCTAGTCGAATGTCGTTAGTCACTCATATTAGGACATTTGCCATAACACATCATTTAATATAAGACTGGACATTATTTGAATTTTAATAATATAGATTCCATCACCTCCTTAAATGAAACATGTCTTAGAGTATGTCAATATGGTAGGGAGGGACAGAGAAGAATGCTGTACGCTAGCAATTTTATGCCTTAACGTAAGAATTAGAGCTAACGTCCGCTTCACATTCAGTCCCAAAATAGATGGAGACATTTAGTAGAAGTACAAGTGAAACCCAAAGTGCCTCGCTTCTCGAAATTACTTGACCAAGGTTTGCCCTGAGAAGCAAAGTAGACAGGAAATAAATCCCAGGAATAGAGTAGAAAAGTAATTATAGATAAAATATAAGAATTTAAATAAAGGGTGCGTTTAAAAATTATATTACTCTAACTGTTTTTACCACTTCCTTAACCAAGTATCATTTATGCTTCAGCGTGCATTTAGTCTGGTAGAAATGTGTGGTCTTGGATGTATTTATATCTGTTTCTCTCGTGATATGACTATTATCCTCAAATCATTTTATTTTTTAGCTACAAGTATTTTGAGGTGATTAAGATGTCTCATTAAGATGTACATTGGAAGTTTAGAGTAAAAAGTTAATTCTTTTTTGGGGGATGGGGGATGTGTTTTGAGCCCTAGTTTATCTATCTTCATGATATTCAGTTGAAACACACCTTGAATTCTATTATTATTATTAATTGCTAGCTCTCCTTTCTAAGTATTTATTCAAATAGGCTTGAATATTTTTAGTTCCACATTCCATTAGATTATCTGTATCATTTCCCTCCGATATTTTCTTGCAATATTTATAGTAGCATTTTGAAGTAAGCTATTTAATATTTCGCTTTAAATTGATGCATGTCAATGTACAATAATTTTTTTACGTCAGTAATTCCACTCTTCACAGTTTTCTGTAGTGAAATGGCAAGACTCTCAGTGTACCATTTTGCTTGTCATTTTCCGCTTTGTATGCGTTTCCCTTCTTCGTTTGTCTAATATTCCCTCATTACAGTTTTTTATTAAGTTGGCAATCTCCATTCCTGCCAGCTTTCATTTGTGTAATGGCAATAATCTTAGTCTTACTTTGTCTGTGACATTTACGAATGGCAGAATTTAAATAGCAAAACTTTAGTTTAGCAGCAGCCCATTTTCTCCTCAAATGTATCTTTAATAATTACAAGATAAAAAGACATTTTATATACCATGTTTTTAAATTTTCTGTTGAATCATATAAACTTGACAATTCTATGTATTAATAAATACTTCTTTAAAATTTTTTGATGAATTATCCCATCAACTTGAAAGAAAATGATGAAGTGCGTAATACAGAGAGCAATTATAAGAAATTTTCAAACATTTATTTATTGAATAACATATATAAACCCATTACCCGAATAATTACAACAATATAATAACCACCCCACACTCCTTTCATTAAAAAAAAAAAGAAATGTAATTTACATGCAGCTTCTTCATGAGCTGCAAACGAATTCGCATCTTCCATAGTTAATTATGGATTTCAAAATTATAAATTATAATCTATAATTTGAAGGAAAAAAATCAATGAATTTCTTAGAGAAAATGGTACAGATCGTAGTATACGCAACGAACGCCAAGGGGCAATTTTTCGCCAAATCTGATGGTTGTTTGGCGGTTTTTATATTCTGGCAGGGAGGATTTTATCTCGGATGGTATTTTTTTACATTTTTTTGCGATAAGCTATGTTTTACTGACCGCTACAGCCAGCGGAAGCTTTTTTTTACTGTACAACAGCCAGCGGTATGTAGCGAAGCCAGCGGCTGGGGATTTTCTGTAATGTTTTTGGACGGATGCGTAACGGAGCGTAGCGGAGTGAAGCAAGGGTATCTGAGCGAAGCGAAGATCCCGTGTGCACCTACGAGTTTCATAAAGCCAGCAGTAAGTTTGTTTTCCTATTTATTGTTTACATTTCGCAGTTTAAGCCTAACAGCTCTCCGAACGGGATTTTGGCGCCAAATTGGCGATGGCCCGTTGCGTATACTACATCTGTTCCGAGAAAATATCGCAAATAGCATGTGGGCATAAATAAAAATAATCCCATAGTAATGAAAATGTAATATGCTTGGTTCCCTATTACGTTAATAGATGGCGCCAGTAGCGCAGTTACTTTTGGCTTCAGACGCCACTCGTATTTTTTCGCAATGGATTTTAAAATATGATATAAAGATGGCTAAAAGTATTAAAATAATGCATTGTCATCGTGTTCTGAGCTATTGTAAAAGTTTCAAATGTCTAGCTAGTCGGGAAGTTAGTTAAAAATCGATTGCAAGATTTGTACCAGACAAACACACACACAAACAAGAAAGCAAGTTAATAAAAACATGGTAAAAATGCATTTTGAAGAAAGTAAAAGAATCGATAGCTGATGTACTGTAGAAATTATATATTTTTAAAACTTAAACTCTTAGGGCTACCGTGTACAAATCCTACTGGATTCGTTCACCTCAATGTTAATCTATGTAGAAAATGTGTCTTCTATTTACAGCTACATAAATGCTGATAATCCAATAAAAATGGTATTTTTAGATAGCCTGAACTTTGCCGCATCTTACAACAGGATACATTTTATAAATTTTGTCCACCAGAGGAATTTAGGAGCGTTTAAAACATACTATACCAGATATTTTTTCTCCGAATAATTTAAATTTTAAAATATTATTTATATTTTAAAAAAATGAAAAATTCCCCAAGGTGTAAATTTTTTTTCTCTATGACAAAGTACAATTTAAAAAAAATTCAGGTAGTCTCTTCTGACGAAACTCCTGCGGGTTATTAACGTAGGATTACTTATCGTTACTTACCTCTTTTGTATGTATATATGCATGTATGTATTATGTATATATATGTATATATATATATATTATATATATATATACAGTGGAATCTCGATCGATCGTTCTCCGAATCATCGTTTTCCCGTATGTGTCGTTTATTTCCCCCAGTCCCGACGATCATATTGCTTTGTTATGTTCCCCCGTATCTATCGTTTTTCCGCATTTATCGTTCAGTTCAGTCGGTCCCTTGAAAAACGATAGATCGAGATTCCACGGTATATATATATATATATATATATATATATATATATATATATATATATATATATATATATATATATATATATATATATATATGAAGGAGACTCATCCACTCTATAAAGGGGACTCATTCTGTACAGTTGTATGTTGATAAATATTTGTGATGTAGAAGATTATGGGCTATTGCTGCTGATGGGATGAAAACAGTCTCCTCAGTAAAGGGAAAATGAAGGGACGGAAACAGTCCAAATAAGTCTTAATGACATCCGTAGTGTTGAACGTTCATGAGGGATCAAATCCAAGTTGTAGGACCCCTGAAGTGTCGTCCCATGAGATCAGGAGATGTATAATGCTACAGATTAAGTTCTTTAAGGGACGAGAGACTACGGCTCTTCACAAGATTCTACGCACGGTAGCAGGAGACCCCTAATTCGGGTGGCTGGAAAGAGGAGTTTATTACGTGATCGTATAGCACTGCCTGTTCGCCGCAATCACCCGGTAGTCACTGTCAACGTTAGCATGACAATAGAAGCTGGTACGCAATTAATCTTCCAAAGCATTTAAAATTTTAAAAAAATGTTTATTTTCTCTGACGTCTTGGGTAACATGCACTGTAATTACAAGCATAACAAAGGAGCTCTAGCTTAAATGAGCTTGAAGATGATCAAAAATAGCCAAGACTCTGATAACAAAAACTATAGCATCTCCCGCAGGAAAAGAGCCAAAATGGCTCGTCCTGGGGAGAGCTCAATCAAAGACAACCAACAGTTTTTAAAAAAATCTCAAGTCTGTATTTTTTCTTTCAAATCTGGACAGAGTAAAAAAATTAGAGCATAGGTTGCCATAGCGAGAAAAGCGCCAAATAATAATTCTACAGATCACCCGTGCCATACGTACGGAAGCATACCTCAGCGTGGAGGAAAAATACAGTAAAAAAAAACTACGCGAGCGCTTAATGGCCAAAACAAGAACCCGGCCAAGCCGAAGCCTCGCCAAGAGGAGAAACTCCTTACGCCCCGCGAAAATGGAGGCCCGTGAATGGCTTAGGCGAAATTCGCGCCTCTGCGTGATTGGTCGAACGAGGAGAAAAGGCATACTCCGGAGAGTGCCTTCACGCCAAGCTGTCGCCAAATGCACACGTGGGAAAAAGCCCTCTTGGACAAAGGAAAAAGGAGAGAACGCCATATAATTCTAACTTACAACAGATTTTATGGGGCCAATTTAGTGAGCTAACTTACAAGGCGTGCGTGGACAAAAGTTAGTTGGATGTCCACATGAAACACCCTGCAATTATCAGCCATAAAAAGTGCATTTTAGTGAAACTTAACAAGGGAATCCTTTGACTAGCCTCTTGTTAAGCAAGTTATAGTTGGAGTTTTACGGTTCAAGAGAAATGGGCAACGGCTAAAATTTTTAAGAACACACACGACGAGGGAACGGTATAGAAATTACGCTATTTTATTTAAAAGGGACAACTATTTAGAATTAGAGATATCATTAATTTAACTTGCGCTATGAGCCCAACCAAATTAACTATTTCTGGAACGAATTCCTCGTTACAATATATATATATATATATATATATATATATATATATATATATATATATATATATATATATATATATATATATATAGGATGGCAAGATGTCTAGGGGAATGATAATGCAAATTTTTGCACAAACAAGTATTTATTATTCTTGGGACGTGACAATTACACGGGACATTTACAACACAGTTATAGGGACATTCAGAATTAAAATAACCGCTCTCTTCACCATTCAACACAAATCAATTCGATGCGTGGGCAGTCTCGCGGAGATGACCTAACTCGTCACTCCCTACGGCCGTTCTCTTGTTTTTCTCTTCACGCACGTTTT
Organism: Dolomedes plantarius; assembly: GCA_907164885.2. Taxonomy (NCBI): domain Eukaryota; kingdom Metazoa; phylum Arthropoda; class Arachnida; order Araneae; family Dolomedidae; genus Dolomedes; species Dolomedes plantarius. Next base: position 74,104,603 of record OU015497.1, on the reverse strand, counting down.
ACCTTGCCGCGCAACCTCAGCGACATCTAGTAGCCATTCTGCACAACGTAGCTATTCCGCAATCTTCTGGTACGGTCTGCCTCATTCCTATAGCGCTCGTCTATCCGGACTAGCAGTGTCCTCACTGCTGCAACAGCCTAGGATCTAAAATACACGAACTAAAAAAACAAAAACACATAGATTAGTATACAGTTTACAAACATTAAATTCTGGCCAAAACATTTATATAAGTCAACATTTGGTCCAGGGCTTCATTTGGTCCGCTGATGAAGATGTAACATTTGGTCCTTCATGATCTCCAATTTTGGCGACATCGTAGCGATCATGGTATTTAACTTTAGTAACACGGTAGGGTCCAAAATATTTCGGTCGGAGTTTCAGCTTGCTTCCAAACTGAGTTCTCATAATTGCCACCAGTTCTCCTTGCTTGTACTGATAAGCTTCCTTGCGTTTTCTATTGTAAGTCTTACGATTCTCCTCTTGAATTTTTAAAATATTCTGCTTAGCGTCTTTCCTAATGCTATCACGATGTTGATTGAATTGGTTTTGACTTTCTTCCATAAGCAAATTTCTTATAATGGCATCCTCGGGATTTTTCATTCTGGTTCCTATGAGTAATTCAAACGGTGAGTACTTAGTACTACGTGACGTACTGCAGTTTAATACTCTTTGCAATGAGTCAACATGTTTGAACCACTTCGCGGGATCATTTAAGGACATCTTTGTTAATACCGGGATAAGGGTTCTATGTATTCTTTCCACTTGACCATTTGCTCTTGGTACTCCCGCAGTTATTTGTACATGATGTATATTCTCTTTAGTGCAGTATTCTTCGAATTCGTTGGATCTGAAAGCACCTCCTCGATCACTGATTATGGTCGAAGGATTCCCGAAGGTTTTCTGCTGTAGCTTTAGTCTTTCGATGGCTTCTTGCGCTGTGGTACTTTTAGTTGGATAAAGCCATGTGAATTTTGTAAATGCATCTACGACCGTGAAAATGTGATTGTAATTTTTATTGGTTGTTGGCAGTGGTCCAATGAAATCCACATGATATGTTGATAATGGCGAATCTTCCTTAGGAATAGGATCTAACAGTCCTTCTCCTTTCCCAGTCTTCTTATTTACCACTATGCATTCAACACAGTTTCGTAGCACATTCTCAATACACTTTCTCATGTTTGGGAAATAAAAATTGCGTTTCACTAAGTCTTCAGTTTTTACAGCAGCAAAATGTCCAAAAGAATGTGCATGCTTTACAACGTCCACTTGCATCATTTCAGGTACTACCAGTAACTCTTCATCATTATCAATCTTATACAAGACATTATTATTCAAGATAAATTCGGAGGTTTTGCCTGCCTGTAACAGTTTCTTGATGGTTTTGATATATTCGTCACTCTGCTGGAAAAGTATTGCCCCTAACCCAAGTTTACTTGCGTCCGTGTGTAATTCCAATTTCTGCCCTTCTCTGTAAAGGTGTAACAGGGGTTCATTAGACAGCGCATCCTTAAGTTTTTGAAAGGCTATTTTCTGTTCAAAGCCAAATTCGAAAGGTTTTGAGGCTCGTAATAAATCACTAAGTGGTCTTGCTATAATGGCATATGAAGGTATGTACTTTCTAAAATATCCTGTCAACCCCAGGAAACTCTGCACTTCTTTGGCATTCTTGGGTTCAGCAAAACAACGGACTGCTGTAGTTTTCTCTAACGACGGTCGAATAGTACCATTTTCAATGATGTGGCCTAAAAAATTGATTTTCCTCTGCAAAAATCGGCACTTCTTAAGGTTCAGCTCAAGACCATACTCGGAAGCTGTTTCTAACACCCGACTTAATTTTTTATGCGCTTCTTTTTCATTGATAGCTTGGATTATGATATCGTCTAAATAAATAACTAAAGTCCCGTCTCTCAATAGGTCTCTGAACACGTAATTGATGTATCTTTGAAAGTAATTGCTGCTAATGGACAAACCAAACGGTACTCTTAGGAATTCATACTGGCCTGACTCTGTTACAAACGCAGTGTATTTTCTACTTGCTTCATCCACTTCTACATGGAAGAAAGCATTTTTCAAATCAAGAGTCGTGAACACCCTTCCAATTTCTAGCTTATCCAACACTTCCTCAATAACAGGTAGCGGATATCTGTCTCTAACTATTCGCTTATTCAGAGCTCTGTAGTCAATGCACAAACGCATCGTATCATCCTTCTTTCTACACACCACAACAGGCGAAGCAAAATCAGAGCAACTCTCCCTAATTATCCCTTGCTCTAACCAATCGTTTATTTGCTTTTCGACTTCTCTCTTCTCAGGAAGCGACAACCTGCGTGATCTTTGACAAATGGGTCTTTCATCGGTCAGAATTATTTTCATTTTCAAAGCAGTAGTTTCTGTTTTGTTTGGCTCATAATTTTGAACAAGCGCGTGAATTTCGTTTCTCAATTTACAGTCAGTAATGTGTGACAGGTCAAAAGGGCAATCATCATACGATTCGGATACTCTCACTAAGAACGAAGCTGATGAATCGTTGTTTATATTCGCGCTCTCTAAATGTTTTCCCGTTTCCAATCCTGCACCGCTCGTCGGCGCCACCGCCTCCTCTGGTTTCAATAACATGTCGTAAATTTTCGCTGGCAAAATAACTTCCGCAACAATTTCAGAGCTAGCAGCCAAGACCTCTCGTGCTTTCCCACCCTCGCGTAGCGAAATGCTGAATTTGTAAACCTTCTCCAGCCGGCGCTCACCGAACACACTTGTCAAAACAATCTGAGAATGAATTGGCTTTGCAGCCGAAACAAAATTCTTGTTTACGATTATCGAACTCGCACCACTGTCAACCGTGGCGACTAAGTCTATAAACACGTCGACATACTGGAGCTGACTGAATAAATAGTCATTTTGAGTTGGGATAGAAGTTGAAACGTGATTTATGCCGTATTTTTGGTCACTCTTGTTTTCTGCATTCGACAATTTCTTTGTACAGTTTCTAGCAAAATGTGGCCCCCCACACACATAACAAGATATAGGTTCTCTACTAGAAAATTTTTTATTTTGTCTCTGCCTCGGGGAATGGTTTCCGTATTCAAATTTTGTACGATCTTTGATAGCGTCACTTTCATTCCTAGAACGAACATTCGAATAGTTCCGCGTTTCATGCAAAGTTTTAGTTTTAGAAACAAAAAAAACATCACAAGTCTTTCCAAGCTGTTCAGGCGTCAGCCACGAATCGGCCTGTGTGATTTTAATGTGAGAAGCTGTTTCTTGATCTAGTGTGTCTAAAAATTTATCGCTCACCATTAGGTCAAAAAGTTTTTTAAAATCAGAAACATTACGGATTTTGAGATAATATTGGAACATTGCACTTAAGCATGTTGCAAACTGCACATGCGTCTCATTCACCTGCCTTCTAGCTCTTCTAAAATTAAGTAGACACTCTTGAGCCGTGGGTTGGAATTCTTTCATGATTAAAGATTTAACTAACTCATAGTCATTCATTTCATCATCTTTAACGTATAGTAAAATGCTATGGGCCTTCTCTCCGAGAATATTTATAAGAATTTCGGGTTTCAATTTCTCTGGGACATCCTTAACTTTAAACGCTCGTTCCAATGATTGGAAAAAAAGGCTAAAATTTTCCGCTTTTGTCGGCAACTGTATTGTTAGCGTTTTTACACTTTTAATCAAATTTTCAAGATCACAAACCTCAGTATTTGATACATTTTGACATACTTCTGCTTTCGATTTGCAAAGTTCTACCTCTCGTTCTATACGTTGGAGCGTTAATTTTTCTAATTCTAGTTTTGAGTTTGTTAGCTGCAGTTCAAGCTCAGCTTTTGACTGCCGATCCTCAATTATTCGGTTAAGAAGATTCATTACAAATTCCGGGTCATCTTGGAATGCTTTAAATCTCTCAAGTTTATTTTTTAACTCTATAATCGTTTCTTTTGCAGTGACCTGGTCACCAATCTCAGTAAGAACATTCACTATGTCCTCTTTGCGCGTATTCTTGTTATAATTAATAGTAGTAGACATTTTTCATAAATCTTTTTCTCAGCAATAGAGTTATAAAAAGAAGGTATCCTACCTTTTCTCGCAGGACTCTTGCATCAGTAGTTGCTGTCGCATCAGTAGTGGAATTCACCGTGTATCCAAAATATCAAGAGTAACACAATAAATCCAAATTGTCCTCAAAATTGTCCTCAAAATAAATCCAAATTGTATAACTCTATAAATCCACGGATTGTTCTTTCATTACACAGTCACTTTTTAAATTAAACACTGTCACTTTAAATTGCCCTCAAAGTCCATCCGGGGCGATCCCCCAAGTTTATAGGATGGCAAGATGTCTAGGGGAATGATAATGCAAATTTTTGCACAAACAAGTATTTATTATTCTTGGGACGTGACAATTACACGGGACATTTACAACACAGTTATAGGGACATTCAGAATTAAAATAACCGCTCTCTTCACCATTCAACACAAATCAATTCGATGTGTGGGCAGTCTCGCGGAGATGACCTAACTCGTCACTCCCTACGGCCGTTCTCTTTTTTTTCTCTTCACGCACGTTTTACCTTGCCGCGCAACCTCAGCGACATCTAGTAGCCATTCTGCACAACGTAGCTATTCCGCAATCTTCTGGTACGGTCTGCCTCATTCCTATATATATATATATATATATATATATATATATATATATATATATATATATATATATATTTGTGATTAAAGTATACTAATTCACACGTCTAGGCAGGACATTTTAAATATATAAAGCCCGTGTTTTCAGATCCCATTATTTAAAACTGTTCAGAAAACGTATTTTGTGGAGAAAAATATACACTTAATTCTTCATACGTATATATATATATATATATCTACGTATGTATATATATATATATATATATATCTACGTATGTATATATATATATATATATATATATATATATATATATATACATATATGTATGTCAAAATTTTGACGCATTTTGGTACTTTTCTATTTAACTGTCTACTGCTTGTCCAAGCGATACAGACTGGGTTTGACGCGCTGCCAAAATTGTAACTCGCGATGTACGGACGGACGGTTTTAGCGTCTGAAATTTTGCTGTTCCGAGGACCGTTATGAAGGAACGTAATCCTACGTTAAAAATATCTTTCAATCCAAGTCGGCAATCCTTGGATAAATTTTCTCCACAGGCTAGCGCTATTTGTGAGCGAATCCAATGGGGTTAGTGCACAGCAGAATAATAAAAATCAACACAAAGAAATCCATTTCTAGATTTTATATCTGGCAGTTTTATTCTCTAGATATTTTGACATTTATAAAACATAATTCATTCTTTTGAATTCTGAGCCTGTGATTTCATTATACATATCATTCACATGAACTTCATATATTAGCATGACTATAATTATTCTCCCTTGTGTGAAAACAATGCTTCAGTAAGCTTTAAACATAAAAATAATAATACTTTCATTACAGAGATTAAATCTTAAGCAGATTTTCTCTGCTTCAACAAGATGTAAACATTAATTTTTATACACATCTAACAAGTTATTCCATGGAACTCTGTCGCAATCCCCCGATTAATAAAACCTCTATTTTTAGCAAGGAAACGAATGCAGATTGAAGTTGTTCTTTTTTTAATGCACTCGTTTCAAATAACATTTTCCTTAAGCTATGCAAACTTTCAAATTTGCTTAGAGCTGCAGCTTAATATTATATATCCGAAATAACTGCAAAAATGCACTCAATACTTCTCTTTATCTTCTTCTTTTTTGCTTTTAAAGTAGAAAAGAATCCAGATTGAAAATCTGGAATTCAGCTGTTTTAAGAACATATTGTTTTCGTCAAGCTAGAGAAACTAATCTACGTAAGAGATATCGCATTTCATCAGAGCATGATAACTCATTTCAGTGTTCTTGTAAAAAAAATTATAATAAAAAACAATGCATTTTCACTTTCACCTTTTGCTAAAAATTTTAAATATATTTGTTTGCCCCTCCCCCTCCCCCCTTCCTAAATATGTAATCCTATTAGGAATAATTTTCAAGCAAATACTTAATCCTTCAGAACCTAAATAATTTAAATCGATATTTAAAAATTAACTAATTTTTTGTGTATTTATCATTAAATTAATGCTTTAAGGAAATTTAGAATATACAGAATTGTATGTAAGAATTTAACAATGCATGGTTAATCATTATAATTAAATATTATTGAAAAGCATGCGTTATTAGATTTTTTTTTGTCTAATGCGGAGGTACTTGTCATTAGACATTCACGTTTGTTATTCACCGCGACTTACTTGTTAGGTTACTTATTGACCATTATGGGAGCACCATACAGGTGAGCCAGCATTGTTCCCTATGAGAGGACGACACGGAAACGACCAAGCTTTACGCGGGATTTGAACTCAAGCCCACTGCGTGGCAGCTCAGAACGCTAACCACTACACCATGTGGGCGGCTGCTTTATTAGATAGAGGATATGTTGAAACTCAAATACTGAGACAAGAGGGCGCTGCGGGCACCCTGACATGCCATTTGTGTTTTTATGCTAGTAGTTAGAACTTTTTCTGTGAACGAGGTGATAAACCACGATGTTCTATTCTATTTCTTGTTGATGTGTTTGTAAATAAAACTTGGATAAAAAGCATAAGTCTGGATTGACTCATTACCGTTTGACAGGTAAGAAACCTTTAGGTATTCATTAAGAACAAACAATTGCGAATGCGAAATAGAAGTTGTATCATGATCCATTCGCGAGCCACTTCTTTGAAAAAAATGCCTTTAAATGTTTAACATATCGCACTCCGAAAAGAAAAGTGACACAACTCAAAAATGCAGCATTTGAGAAAAATCAACTTAAAGAATACGGTACAGCTTGAACTAGCATTACAATGAGACTGATACAACTGCTCTCATGTAGACAAGTTTCGAGATAGAGATGTGACGCTTTTTGTGCACGATGGGGCACCTCATACATATTTTTCAATGACACAACTTCAAAATTGCCATTTTATGACTTGTGTCACTTTTCTTGCCGAGGTGCAATATATTAATCATAAGTAAAGTTACTAAATGAGAATTTTTCTCAAAACACTATAATTAAAATCAAAAAATATTTATTTTTAATTCCTTAAAAATTCCATTTGTAAAGTTTAAAATTTGCTAACAGTGAACGTTATTTCAAATAACTTCAGCAATGTTATGCGTGACTCTAAAATACTTGAACAGAAGAATCTCGTAATTTGCCCTAAACAACAAAACGAAAACTGAAGAATGGCATCCCTTAATTTCAGGAGAAAACTGTGTTTCAAAATAGCTGCACTAAAAGTAATCTACCTCAGATTATTTGACATGAATAAGTTAAAGAACAGTACGGTGGAAAACAACATTAAATATCTAATGATAAAAATTTTATCACTCGGGGAACATGTAATTTTTATCTCTAAAACTAGTTTTCGTTTGGAAATTATCATGAAAAATATCCTAAAAAGCTACAATTCAATAACTAAAATAATTTAGCAAGGCGTTATGTATAATAAATACAGATTTTTAAAAAAAATTATTAATAGGCTTAAAGTAGAATGTTAAAATTTTCTAATTTCGAAACTCATCAGTACGGGTCTTGAGAAACAATCACTGAAAAAAATACATTCATTCAAATAACAGGAAATGTAGACCATAAGATTTTTAAACAGTTTTACTGCTGTTTATTCTCCGAAATCTTATTTCCTTAAAAAATAATGAATGCTCATTTCTATATAGCATCAGGAAATATTTCCAAAATCAATTCAAATTTAAACAAGTGAAGAAACAAAATAAAAAAAATTTATTTTTTAAAATGTTTCTCTCTTACTAAGACATACATTGTCAATACAATACAAAAATATTTAAACAAAGCCATTTGACACGAAATAATAGAAAGAAATGTGGCATTACTTTTAGAAAAGCATAATTACGAACATTGCAAGACATTGGTACCTCTCTGATATAAACTGAAGAGGGAAAATAATATTTAGATATAAGGTATAAATTTTACCAAATTTGAAAATTTCCTTGCCTGCTGCGCTGTTTCTGCCCGGTTGTATCTCTAGATATAACCGGGCACAAAACAAGGGCTTCCCCTTTATTTATTTTTCAGAAGATTTTCGAATGGATGAGAGAGATATTTAAAGAAATAAATTTTTTAAATTCCGTAAGCGCATTACTGTGTCTCATAAAATTGATTTGGAAACTCATCTAGCACACTGCAGCCTAGTAATGCACCGGACTGGCTTCATTTGTTGAAAAATTTGCTCGCAGAGTTCAAATTCCTTCTTTCCACCTTCCAGGTTTTCTTGCTCAGCAACCAATGAAGAAAATTGTATCATCTTGTTAGATTTGCAAATAGTTTCTTTTTTGCTATTGGTCTTGTAGTGTCTAAAATGCGGCCGAGAGAAAAAACACCATTTTAAATATTCATCAGTATAAACCTCTTTGGTGCCATACAATATTTCGACAAAATAAAGTCATAATACCAGACATTCTCCAGAGTAAAACGTAATCTTTACCATTAATAACACAACCTTGTTTATTATAACTCGCTAAAAAGTAGCCGCAAAGATACTCTTGGCAAACCTTCCGACATCTGACATGTTTCAGCCTGCCTCCCTATACAACCGTATTCTGTTAAATCATTGACTATAAAATTACTTTTCAGGATAAAGAAGCGCGGATGTTTAAATTCTTTATAATTTTCGAGGAGCCCGCAGAAATATCCCAAAGTTATTCACCAGACAAGATAAATTGAAAAACTCATTGTGCTGTAACCCACGTGCCCCTTCATTCTTATTCAACATCGCCGTCTCTCTTCGGCCCATTATAATATCCACGCATCATTAGATTCGGCTGAAATTCGCTCATGAAATGGGAAACACTCCTTCAGAATTTCAAAATCGATGAAAAGGTTTCGTACCTCTATTTTTATTGAAGAGGGGGGTAGGGGGGGGGGCTTCTTCTTTATTTAAGCCGTTGAACGCGGCTTTGGAATTCATGGCGATTCCTGGAAACATAAAAATGACATCAAATAAATTCGATTAGAGATTCCGGCATCATTACTTAGAACTTTGATGTAGGGAAGGGTAATTTTAGAAAACGGATTAGGGAGACGCCGGGCTTCTAATGCCGTTAAGACATTCTTTTATACTTGGCGCTGTGATGTACATGCAAAGAAGGAAATAATTCCACTTACATACCCAAGTGGAAGAAGCAGAAAGAGTCAATGAAGTAGTAAATGTTGCATTCCATGAAAGTTCATATTTTGGATCAGAAAATTTTATTTTTAGATCGATATAATCAATTTTATCGTAACTACAGTAGAGTCCGAAACGATTGGGACCAGACCCTTTTCGGATTAACGAATTTTTCGGATTAAATGGAATCCTTCTTAAAATAAACTTAAATTACATAATAACATGTGATTACATGAATATTACATATTACGTGTGATTACACAGTTTGTTTTATAAGGTCTGTCTAAACATTGCCAAATCTCGGGACGAAATGGGTGATAAGAGAGCGGAACCCTGCCAGGTACACTACAGTAGAGTGTAAGATTTTAGGCGATCAGCAAATTGCTGAAATGGCTTTGAAAGAACCTGTCAACGTCTCAGACGAGAGTGAAGGTGAAGCAGACGGTGACAGGGAGCAGAGGGTATTCCACTCAGAAGAGGCAGATGCATTTGTTGTAGCGCTAAGCTACGTAGAGCAACACTCAGCCACGACCACAGCGGACACACACACTAGCGTTGTCAGTTTTCATACACATTCTGCCCAATAGAGGGAGAAACCTCCCCGTCTCTTCAGATGTTTTCGAAGAGGCTGATTGGGAGAAGTCATGACGCATGCGCGTCGGTATATGGTTTTTGTTTTCAGTCAGTACAACTGTGATTCTCCGAGAGAGAACATCGAGCAATCCTGGGTATTGTCTGTAAGGTGTTATATGTATAGAAAAGGATGTATAATAAAACAGGAAAAAGACAGTCTCAAGTATCTTCCATCGGTATATCAAGAGACACCGGGTAGGTGTCCCCGAACCATTTTCTAACGTCAGTGGATTAAATCAGCCAATTTCAGTGTATCCCGACATTAGTGGCGCAGTCACGGCAGGATTGATTATTGATGGAAGATTAATTATTGATTGAAAAATGGAGCTATTGAAGATTAAGAGAGCACCGCTCCGTACGGCGTTTACAAAAGTTTATAATCTCCTTAAGGAAAAATTAGCAGAAAAGGAACTAAGAATGACAGACATCGAAATAAGTCTGGAACAGTTGACGGATAAGTCAAACCGGCTCCGAGAAATTGACCAAGAACTGCTAGATGCCTTATTAACTTCAGGAGCAAAAGAGAAAGAATACGCTCAAGAATTCGAAGCTTGTGAAGTATATGTGGAAAAATTCGTACAAATAAAGACAGAAGCAAAGCAAATTTGTTCGTCAAGAGGTCAAAAAAGTCAAGTGGAAGAAAATAGTGAAAACGAAACCGAAGCTAGAATTTCGCAAGTTCAAATCAGGTTGCCGAAAATTAATTTAATTCAATTTGATGGAGACCCCCGAAAGTGGCTAAACTTCTGGAATACCTTCATAAAAATTCATGAAGACGATACGTTGGACGAACACTCGAAATTTGTGTATTTAATACAGTCAACGATCCCGAATTCCAAAGCACGGGAGATTGTGAACAGTTACCCCTGCACAGCTGATAATCATTCAAAAGTGATAGAGCACTTGCGAACTAGATTTGGAAATACCCAGATCCTTATACAAATTTATGTTCGTGATTTATTACAGTTAGTTCTGGCCAATTATACGTCAAATCAAAAATTTTCGTTATCATCGCTTTACGACAAATTAGAGACTAAATTACGAGCGTTGGAATCGCTTGGTGTCACTAAGGATAAATATGCCAGCATAATATTCCCTTTAGTTGAATCCTGTTTGCCCACGGATATATTACGAATTTGGGAAAGAGAACGGGAAAAGTCCACAGAAATTAGAGGTAAGACAGATTTAGATTCTCTTCTTGAGTTTTTAAAAACTGAAGTATTAACTGAAGAACGCATGCTATTAGCGCACGATGATTTCGGTTTGAACAAACCCAAAAGGAGTTCAAAAAATAAAGATTTAATGGAATCAGATATCCCTACTTGTCACGAATTGTGGGTAGGAGAGAAAAAATCGACGCCTAATAAGATAAAAATAGAATTATGTTTTTTCTGTGAGAAGCCTCACCCGACAGAAAAATGCTTTAAAGCAGAAACGCTTTCCTATCAGGAAAAGAAAGATTTGTTATATAAAAAAGGAGTTTGTTATGTATGTTTGAAAAAGGGGGGAAATCATATTTCCCGCAACTGTCGGTTAAAATTGAAGGTCAGATGCGGCATATGCCAGAAAGTAGGTCATTTGTCTATCCTTTGCCCAACGGCGCCAGACAAGAGTAAACAGACATTTGCAAGCTCTGAGTCTAGAGAGGAGGCGAAAACGGTTGGCAATGATCAAATACTTTCGTCGAGTTGTTTACAAGATGAGGGAGTTTTATTGCAGACATTAGTGGTTGGAATATCCAACGGGAGCAGGCAAAAAAACATAAGAGTTATAATTGACAGTGGAGCGGTGCAGTCGTTCATTTGTAATGACGTCATTGAGTATTTACGATGTGAGAGCGTGGGGGAAAAGAGATTAATTCATCAACTTTTCGGTGGCGTACAGACAGGTGAAGAGTTACATCGCATGTATAACATTTGTGTAAATAGTCTTGATAATGATTTTAGTTGTGAGATGTTATGTTTAAATAAAGCAATTATTTGTTCAGATGTAAAAAGGATATCCTCAAAGGGATCTTTGTCAGAGGAATTAAAAGCTTATGGTATTTATGTGAATGATATGCAGGGTTGTTTTCCGGAAGTGGGAGATGAAATAAAAATGCTTATCGGTTCTGACGTCGCGGGAAAATTATTTACTGGAAAATTAAGATGTTTAAAGAGTGGTCCCGTAGCTATGCAAACAAAATTGGGATGGGTCATCATGGGAAAAGTACCAAATTTTAACGAGAAGGATACCCACACATGTGTTTCGTTACTGTTGAACGAGAGATCAGCAGAAAATTTTTGGAAATTAGATACTATAGGAATAACTGACCCGGTCGAAGCGAAAACAAAAATAGAGTTGCAAAAAGAGAGTATGCTATATTTTGAGAAAAGGTTGAGAGTAGATTCCGAAGGTAGATATGAGGTTGCACTACCATGGGTTTTAGATCGTTCTAGGTTACCTAGCAACCGAGAATTGGCGGAAAAACGCCTAGAGACTACTCGTAAGAAACTAATGCACTCGAATAAAATTGGGGCCTATCAGGAGGTATTTGATAACTGGTTGGAAGAAAATATTATTGAGGAGGTACGTAATGATGTACCTAATGAACATTATCTTCCCCACCGTCCAATTTTTAAGGAAGCTGGCACTACGAGAGTTAGGCCGGTTTTCGACGCGTCAGCACACAGTAAAGGAACTGTCTCGTTAAACGAATGTCTAGAAACGGGTCCGAACCTCCTCGAAATCATACCCTCGTTGATAAATCGCTTCCGGAAGTTTCCGGTAGGAGTAGTTTCGGACATAGAGAAGGCCTTTCTACAAATAAGTATTAGAGAAGAGGATAGGGATTTTTTACGGGTTTTGTGGAAAGGTGTAAATGAGAAGGATATTAAGGTTTATCGCCACCGACGGGTGGTTTTCGGGCTTACGTGTAGTCCTTTTTTGTTGGCGGCTACTCTAAATTGTCACTTAGATAATGCTACGGAGTGTTTTTTAGACACTGCAAAAACTTTAAAGGAGTCATTTTATGTAGACAATTGTCTTGTGAGTTTCAAGACAGTTGAAGAACTAGACAAATTTGTGATGCTTTCGCGGACGCTGCTTTCGGCCGCAAAGTTTAATTTAAGGGGATGGAGGACGAACGGAGAAAGTGAGGTAATTTCTCAGGCGGGGTTAGAGGAAAATGTTTGTGTTTTAGGGCTAGATTGGAATCTAAAAGATGACACGTTGTCATGTAAAATAGAAACGAAGACGGAAGGGAACATGGTCGCTAGTAAAAGGTCCCTACTTTCATGCACGAATAAATTGTTCAATCCCATGGGCTTCACTTCTCCCGTTACTCTTTTCCCAAAATTGGCCTTACAAGAATGCTGGAAACAAAAATTGAGTTGGGACGAGAAACTCCCAGAACCGTTAGAAAAGCAGTTTTCTACGTGGCTAACGAAGATGACATTTCTGAAAGAAATTAAGATACCGAGATGGATGGAGGTTCGGGGTTCGATACCCGAAGATATCAGCCTGCATGTTTTTTGTGACGCGAGTAGGCAAGCATATGCTACTGCTATTTTTATAAGGATAAGAACAAATGAACATGTTAGTGTTAATTTAGTGCAATCACGCACACGAGTTTCCCCACTTAAGAACGTAACTATTCCAAGGTTAGAGTTGCTGGGCTGTACTATAGGAGCCAGACTGGGAAACACAGTAACTTCAGATTTAAGAATTGCTGGAATAAAACGATTCTTTTGGTGTGATTCCACAACAGCACTGACTTGGATCCGGAGAGATGTTCAGTGGGGCACTTTCGTTTGGAATCGAGTACAGGAAATCCGTACGTTGACAAAAGTAGAAGAGTGGCGTTATGTTCCGACTGAACTAAATTCAGCAGATCTGCCTTCGAGAGGCTGTTCAGTAGAGCACTTTCTTCGATCAAAATGGTGGGAGGGACCCAACTGGCTGAAAGGACCTGAGGAGTCGTGGCCCTCCGAGGTTGAGAAACCTGACGAAGAAGTAGTGAACTCCGAAAAGAGAAAATCGGTGCTTGCCGCCACTGAGGGGATTTTCGTGCCGAATGATTGGTTTTATCGTTATTTCTCTTCATTCCCGAGAATTTTGAGATTAGTTGCGTGGATATTACGTTTTTTGAACAACGTTAGAAAAACAGACATATGTAAAGAAATTGAACTGTCGATCTCGGAACTTAAGAAAGCTGAAGAAACAATTTTCATTCTGATACAGAAAGAATCATTTTCGAAAAATGAAAAACAGTGTTTTAAGAACCTTCGAACACTGGTTGACGAACAGGGCATTATCAGAGTAAAAACTCAAGTGATGTACAGACATGATACAGATGATTTTAAGTACCCGGTACTTTTACCTTCCGATCATCGGGTAGTACATCTCCTGATTTTATGGGAACACCAGAGACTGTTACATGCTGGGGTCACCCTGTTGATGTCTAATTTACGCGAGCGGTTTTGGATCATCAAGGCTAGAAGAACAATCAGAGCTGTTATACACCGCTGCGTACGGTGCAAAAGGTTTAATGCAACTAAGACAGAGTCCTTACCGATTTCGTTACCAGCTGACAGAGTGCAAGACTTTGCAGCCTTCCAAGTGACGGGTGTAGATCTTGCCGGCCCCTTATTCCTTAAAGGAGCTAAGAAATCTTGGATCGTGTTGTACACCTGTGCAGTATACAGGGCGGTACATTTGGAGCTGGTGACGTCGCTTTCAACCGAATCGTTTCTGCAATCTTTCCGGCGATTCATTGCCAGGAGAGGTAGGCCTGTCACAGTGTATAGCGACAACGGAAAGAACTTTGTCGGTGCTAATTCAGCTTTTTCTTCCATCGATTGGGAACTTGTTACGGCAGCTTCGACATTGCAGAAAATCCGTTGGAAGTTCAATCCCCCTTCCGCCGCCTGGTGGGGTGGTTGGTGGGAACGCTTGATCCAGTTAGTAAAACGGATTCTGAGAAAGGTTTTAGGAAGGGCTGTCCTTTCTTATGAAGAACTCCTGACCGTCATCTGTGACTGTGAGCAGGTAATAAATACACGACCTCTCACTTATGTGTCAGAGAGTCCGGAGGACCCGTCTCCTTTAACTCCGGCTATGTTTCTCCAGGCACTGAGCTTGTCCGATGTTGAAGACATCGATTTGGTGGACCGTCAGGGGTTAAACAACCGAATAAAACATGTACAAGGGATCCGGGATCATCTCCGGAAGAGATTCCGGAGTGAATACTTGGGACAACTAAAACAACAAACATCTGGCCGAGATGTTAAACCATTGTCAGTGAACGATGTGGTCATCATTGAAAACGACCAAAAACGGGCACAGTGGACTTTAGCCCGAATAGTGGAACTATTTCCAGGAAAAGACGGTCATTCACGAGTGGCTAGAGTAAAAACGCAGCAAGGAGAGTTCATCCGACCGGTTCAAAGACTTTACAATTTAGATGTGAACATTGACTCTCCTTTCGAACCAATCGTCCATACCCGTAGTGGGCGGCCCGTAGTCGCTCCCAAAAGACTCGTTTATTGACATTCGAAAAACTTTGATTCGAAAGACAATTTTTCTCCTTTTTTTTAATTATTGTAATTCATGTTGTACATATGTATATAGTTATTGTAAATATTTTTTATGTCTTTTAATTTTAGGTACTATTTTTTCAGTCGTGAGAAAGAGTATTGATATTTAGAATTGTATATGCCAAAAGTAAGTAAATTTTGTGTCTAGGTGAATTTACCAAAGGTAAATTCAGGTGGGAGGATGTCAGTTTTCATACACATTCTGCCCAATAGAGGGAGAAACCTCCCCGTCTCTTCAGATGTTTTCGAAGAGGCTGATTGGGAGAAGTCATGACGCATGCGCGTCGGTATATGGTTTTTGTTTTCAGTCAGTACAACTGTGATTCTCTGAGAGAGAACATCGAGCAATCCTGGGTATTGTCTCTAAGGTGTTATATGTATAGAAAAGGATATATAATAAAACAGGAAAAAGACAGTCTCAAGTATCTTCCATCGGTATATCAAGAGACACCGGGTAGGTGTCCCCGAACCATTTTCTAACGTCAGTGGATTAAATCAGCCAATTTCAGTGTATCCCGACAAGCGTAATTTGGCTTCAAGGGAGAGGTATTCTTCTCTTCAACAAAAAAAGTAACAGATTTTTTTCAAACCAAGATAGTTCAGTAATAATTACTTCAGTACATTGTCTAACTTTGAATTTTCTCGTAATTTTCAGAAATATACTTTATATTACTTAGTATCACTGTGATTTTATTGTAACCTTAGTTCTTTTTAACTTTAGTTTAGAATAAAGCAGACTTTCGGATTATCGGGACTCCAATGTATTACTCGTAAATCTTATCTTTAACTATTCTTTAACTATTTTTTAATCTATTTTGAAATAAGCATTTTTTTTTTTGGGGGGGGGGGGGGGAATAAACTTACATCTACGAACATGAGACGGATTGCATCACTTTTTAGTTTCTATTCAGGTCTCTTCCTTTTGATTTTTTATCACCCTTCTTTTTGTAAAAGAACTGTTGTATCGGCCTGGTTACACTGGATCAGAAGCATTGAGAAGCGTCAGCGTGAAAATTTTTAAGCATTCACATTGCTCAATTCATTGACCACGTGATATGTGTTGTTGTTTCCAATCCCCTTGGTGTAGGAAAGCCTACAACAAGTCCAAAGGACCTAGGTCCTCAAATCCTAGCTCCTTGGCGAAGGGTAGTAAGCAGCTTCACTTTAAAGCGAGGTACCACTAGGGTTGAAGTCTGACTGGACTTCGAAGAACATTGGTCCCGTAATTTTGAACCAAGTGACGAGACCGGAACACTTGGCCCTGTACCTCCAGAGATAAATTTGAGAACTTGGAGGACATTGTAGCCACGACCTATTTTACGTGCCCCGGCCACCATTAGTGAACACGGCGGTGGATTTGCAGTGACGAGCATTGAACCAGGGACGTTCAGATCACTGGCCCGTTGCTCTTGCTTACTGGGTCAACGCGCTCCACGTGATATGTCAAACCAATCATTAGCCGGAGGTGTAAGGCAACGTAGCGCTCTGAATGCAATGGGAACAGGACTCAACCTTTTTGACAAAGACGAATTTCACTTTCAACACGGAGTAAATAGATTTGTCAAAGCTGTATGCGGATTTTAGGAAATTTGTATTGAGAACATACATAGCACTGTTCGAAAGTTAGATGTAGCCAAGTATGCACAAGAAGTATAACTACCAAATTAAACTTTCTACTATTAACTCTGATCACAGAAAATCTAGGATCAATCAGTCTCTTTCCTGTCACTTTTAAGAGCTCGTTTTCGAGATTAAGGCAAACTCCAAACAATAAGAGCCTCTGACTGTGGGGTAGACAGCATAGCCATAAATTAAGATGACCATGTTTCCTGTGGTCCCGTAACAGCAGATTTTATTCGAACGCCGGAGCGGAGATAGTTGGAACTAAGCCAGGAGTGCGCGTGATCACGAAGGGGGTTCTTTGAACGATCAGGGCCCGATTTAGAAAATTCTTTACTACAGGCACAAATTGGAATGGGTGCCCGCTAACAATGATGTGAACGTAAAATTTCCAAAATTGACACATAAAACAAATAATCATGAATCATTGTGAAAGTACCATTTTACCAAGAATTGGCTATTTGAAGCGTAGAAGCCTAGACCATTATCAAATAACAAATAGCAGTACATCATATTAACTTCATCATTAAAACACCAATACAATGCAACCAGAAAAACTTATTAATCCCTTATATACACTATAACATACATATGATGAACTATACATATAACTATAAATATGATGAACCAATCAGTCAATCAAATTTGAAAGGATATATAAAAAATTGCTATTAAAAAGGCTAAAATTTAAAAAAATTGAGTTGGGAATTTTTTCTTTAAAAATAAAAATTTTTGAGGGGCCCCTAGGCCCGGGCCTACTGGGCCTAATGGAAAATCAGGGCCTGTGAACGATGTACAATAGAAGCTGAGACAATTCGAGATCTGCAGTCATCCAAGTCATTAGTGACATAGCAAACGGTTGAGATTTCCATCAAGATGTGAATTAAACTTCATGTTGCATAATCTTAAAATACCAGGTGAATTAACTACTTTAATCATAATAATAGTTTTATTTGTAAAGTAAAGTTAGGACTTAAATAGTTGGTTTTAGTTTAAGACTTTGCTTCTATCACTACTGAACCACGGTGCATTGGAACAGCTGGGTAATTTTTTTTTACCAGAAAAGCCTTATTAACTTGTGAGGAACGTAATTCAGAAATCAAAGTTCCTCACATCACAGGCACCTCTCAGCTGGTAGAACCAACTGATTTACCGTGAGGGCCCGTTCACATGGCGTCCGTCAGCGTTACGTTGCTAGTATTGACATATTTTAAACCAATCACAGACCTTAACAATTTTGTGGATAATCGTTTGGAGGTTTGTAATTGGTTAAATATACAGGGTGGTCCAAAATTACTGAGCGCATTTCATGTTTGAAAAAAGAAGAACAAAATGAGTTACAACGGATTAGCCTTCGTGGAACCACTAGACGCACATTGCTTTTTACTGTACGGTAGCCATTTACAGACTGACGCAATTAGTAAATTATTCTTGCGAAATATTGTGACGCCATCTACCGGCTTATGTGGAAGTTATTCAATTTTGTTGTGTAAAACTGTTTTAAATTGTCTTTCCAAGAAAACAATAAACGTGTACGTACCTTTGTTCTTTTATTTTTTTCAAACATGAAATGCGCTCAAAAATGTTGGACATCCTGTATTTCAATACGAGTAACGCTGACTCTGACGGATGCAATGTGAACAGGCCCTAAGGCATTGCAAGGCTAACTGTTGGAAAGAATGATCATGTCTATAAATATAACATACCCAAAACGCATGGAGAAAAAACTGTCAGCACTTCCGAAAGAAAAATTATATATGTGCTCGAGGTAGCCTTGTGGTAGCGAGCTGGCTTTCTTTGCTGAAGGTGCTCGGATCGAATCACGCGCCATTAAATACCTCTGTGTCAAGGCTGGATGTGGGCATGTTAAATCCGTAGACCGGAAAGTCCCTCTATGAGATCAGAGAGAGTAGGAGAGGGTACGATCCTCCCAGATGTTGTCTCTAAGGGTGCTCTGTCAATATTGAGGTGGCATCTAGCTAAGACGGACTCCGACCCTTGTGATGCTATATAAGCTGGAACCGCACACTTCAGCCTGAAGCTTGTTTGGATCTGATCTGTAACTTCCAGGCAGAGGGGCATGAGAAACAACAATAACAAAATTAAGTGTAGGGGATCATCTTGTTCGTCTCAAAATCGTTGGCCTCAAAATCGTTGGCCTCAAAAAAGAAGATGGAATATCTGAGGAATGGAATCCGAAAATGATACCTTTCTCTCGCATTGTCTAGATAATTCAACAGGTAGAATATTGGTCTCATGTCCAATATTTACAATGAATTCGATTTCTTTCCCGTTAGGCGGTCATAACAAACTTTGAAAGCAATAAATACTTTCAAAAACGTCGATTTTCCTTGTCGTAAAGTAAATTAAAAAATAAAAATAAAAACCATTAAAATGTCGGTTCAAGGTTTTAAATACACACTAAGATGTTACTGATCGAATTCGATATTCTTTTTCCTCTGTTAAATCCTACTAAGGTTTTACTCTATTACTTATTTTCTTGGAATTTTTGATGAACTAAGCGCTAATGATAAACATTAAATCAATAGTATCCTTTAAGAAAACTAACGTAATAAATATGTGTGTAAGAGAATGTATGATATTAAGAAATTCAATCTCTCTAACTGATATATGTTATTACCCTTCTTTGAAAAGATGTAGGTACAACTGTGTAGGCACTATATAGAGAAAAGAGTTCATTTGAAGAATATGTCAAGGAAATTCATAAACCTCAAAACACAGGATTTTAGTGTAAATTTTTGTCTGAACAAGAACCTTTTGTAATTCAGTAACAGGTGAGAACTTTGAAAAAAAGCTTTGTTCTAAAATTTTGTGCACTGGTTCATTAAAAACTGTTATTTAGTTATTATTATTAAGATAAAACTGTTATTTTGCGTAGTCCAGACTTTTCAAAAGAGTGTAACAGTTTAATAACGTCAGGAATTACATTGCCATTTGAAGATCGCTTGCTTGATATATGGGTAAAATTAATACTTTCTTTAGTGAGAATAATAAGGACGTGGTGATATATTATATATATATATATATATATATATATATATATATATATATATATACATGTGTGTGTGTTTGTGTGAGCAATAATAACGCCCCACCAATTTTAATTGTATTCATTAATTCTCTATATATGTATAATATTGTCTTTCCCCTAATGTAACAAATTCCGTTTCTGTGTGGCATATTCCACTATAGATTATCACGAGGACAAACGAAACTAATTTTACTTTGTTCTGCTGTGAAAGACAAACTGCGCGTCACTTAACTTGTTTGATATGGGGTGAACAGAATGCTTATAACACTCCCCACTGTGAATGTCTTTTGTAAACAGTTCTTTTTCGTTATATTCCTTGTAATGTTTAGAATAACTAAGTATCAATGATTTGCTAGAGTCAATAAACTTATTAATCCCATCGACTGGACTGTTGACTGGATTTGATGCCCCGACTGCAACTTTTCAATCCTAGAAGCCTCCGCATTCCATAACGATTCCCCTTCTTTTTCTGATTGTTGAAATTCGTTATAAGTGAGAGTCCTAGAGAGAGAGTTATTACTTGCACACACACATACACACAGATATATATACACACATACACACACACACACACACACATATATATATATATATATATATATATATATATATATATATAGATAGATAGATAGATAGATAGATAGATAGATAGATATATATTACCGGGTGTCCCAAAAATGACCGACGATTTGAAAAATCAATTAAAGAAAAACGGAAGATGATAAAAATGTACGGTTTGCTGTATTCTGCTTAGGCAACCAGAGAATTTATTCTCACCAATTTTCAAAATTAGTTACAAAGTTCGTCAACAGATGGCGCTGCCGACTAGGAAAAACTATAAAACAATGTTTTCAAAGCAAGAAGCATACGGAAAGTGGCATGGATTGGCCTCCCTATTCTCCAGATTTGACACCATGAGATTTTTTTTCTTTGGGGGTACTAGAAAGACCAGGTGTATCGTCACAATCCACAAACTGTAGATGAACTGGAACAGTACATCTCTGCTGCTTGTCAGAACATTCAAACTTAAATGTTTTCACGGGCATCTGCAAATTTTGTACTCAGACTGCGCCACGTTGTTACTGCAAACGGTGGTTATTATGAAAACATTGTTTTACAGTTTTTCCCAGTCAGCAGCGCCATCTGTTTGCGAAATTTGTAACTAATTTTGAAAATTGGTGAGAATAAATTTCCTGGTTACCTAAGCAGTATGTTGCAAACTGTACATTTCTATCACCTTCAGTTTTTCTTTAATGGATTTTTCAAATCGTCGGTCATTTTTGGGACACCCAGTAATATATATATATATATATATATATATATATATATATATATATATATATATATATATATATATATATATATACTAGCTGAAGTACCCGGCATTGCCCGGGATTTTAACAATATTTGTTAACCAAAATCAACACAGTATAAATAACATAGAAAAAGTATATGTGAAATGTTATACACATCTATATACACCCGATATATATATATATATGACACCCGATATATATATATATATGACAGGGGTGTAGATTGCCTGCTATAATACCTGTAATGCAGTCATCATCATTTAGCACTGGTGACGAGTGGAAGGAATAGATTAACATCAATCCATAATTTGAATCAATTCACTTTATTTCCTTTTCATGCTAACCAAAGCTCCAAATCAGTGCGTTCAGCTCTCGCCATTTTTTACTTAGAGACGCGACGAACACACGTCTGTCAGTATTGAATTCTATCCCGCGCTCTGCTGATTTCGAGGTCAAAACCGCGCGTCCACTGTCCTAGCACATGCTCACAGCCCAATTTAGAATTTTCTAGAAATTTCTTCCCGCCAAACCTGTACAGTATATAAAAATAATCTCTCTGCATGGAGATTCATTTCACAGCGAATCGAAGGTCAATTACTGAAAACGGGTATTCCCCTGATTTCACCCGTAGCGCTTCTTGAAATATTAAAACTAGTGGCTTTTTCTAGCCACGAAAATGATTAATCTCTAAGTCCCCTTTGAATTTAACTTAATTATTAATTTCCCAATTAATTTCTGACATATATATATATATATATATATATATATATATATATATATATATATATATATATATATATATTTCCAATGCGGAGTCACTTGTCGTCAAACATACTGCCAAACATACTGCCGTCAATTTTACTGCCCATTTTATTGTGGGGACACCATACAGGCAGACAGCATTACCCCCTATGAAGGGACGACGCGAATGAAGGCATTTTTCGTGGCGCGACGCCAGGATTCGATCCGAGCACCCTCAGCACCGAAAACCAGCACTCTGTACCACTGGGCCACCACAAGCCTATATATATATATATATATATATATATATATATATATATATATATATATATATATATATATATATATATATATATATATATATATATATATATATATATATATATATATAGAGAGAGAGAGAGAGAGAGAGAGAGAGAGAGAGATAGATAGATAGATAGATATAGTTCTACCTTTGAAAAAGAATAGAATTATTAATTAATTGCATTTCTCTTTCAAATTAAAATTAAATTTCTGCTTAAGTTACATGAACTTTCCATTTGATGAGGCTGTTTCATTTATGTCATAAATCTTGCATCATATTCTCCCATTTATATCTTGATTATGTCGGTAGATCACTTCAAAGGGCGCATAAGTGAGAGGGTCACATTATATGAAAAGGGAGAATGAATATTTATGGCATTTTCCTTCTGAAATAGTAAAACTGAAATCGTAAATGCCTACACGTGTAATAAATCAAATATATTAGTTCCAATGGTCAATGAATCAAATTTTTGTCATTCATCAATATACGACACGACCACGATTCGAGCTGCAAGGAAATCCAAGAATGAAATTTCTGTCACCCTCATAGTGGTCTGACTTTTAATTAAACATTTTGTGCCAGAAATTCAGCTCGTACAGCGATGCCCAGCACTGCGTTAACAAATCCGCTGCTTGAGATACGCCTAGCATGACTTTCTTTTCAAAACTCTCGAAACCGCCATTAATTCTGTGAGTTTAGAGTTTTCTGCACGTAAATAATTGTTATAGCTTAGAGGAGAATTTCAAAGGAAAGGCTATAAATTTGATATTCCTGTCATAAACGTGGCATGGTTGCCACTAAATTTATACAATCTGGGGGTGTTATTTTATCCGTGTCAGATTGACAGAAACATCAAGAAATGCTCCATATTTACTGATATGGACATAAGGTGGATTTTAAAGATCAGGGCATCACCTGCACAGGGAATAAAATTGAAAATCACGTGATAAAACCTAAAACTTAAGATATGCTTTTTATTTCAATGCTAATGCTCTAAAGGAACCGAAATAAAATTTATATTCTTTTGTAATAAACCAGATGAACAGACAAGAGGCTTCTACGAGAAGGCTCTGGAACTCTCGACATAAAATTAAACTTCCATTTTATGATTTTAAATTTATTACTAAATATAAGTTAAGCAACTTGTACTATTTTTCTCACTTTAAAATTTTCATAAATATCCCAACTCACAAGACATTAAAAACGTATTTAAAATTATTGACTTTAGTATATTAACGATTCTTCGCCCCGTAATCACGAGTAAATTTTAATTGTAAAATTAAAAACTCCCGTTAAAATCTAAAGAAAATAAGTAATGATTACTTTTCGCCAGTGGTGTATGTACAGATCTCGCTTGTTTGGGAGCTATTAGCGTAATAGTTTGTGAAACTGAATACTATTATCTTTCAATGAAATGCTGTCATTGCAGAAGCATCTCATTTTTACCAACATAAGAAAAATGATAAGTGTCAACATGAAAACGAAGATCAATCCATTACAGGGGCGCACTCAGGGGGGAGGGGGGCAAGGGTCCTTCCCCCCCCCCAAAGCAATAGATATTGCATTATGAATATTGATTTTGCATTATAAATATTTTTATCCGTCTATCTTTGCCCCCTCCCATGCATTATAAATATTTTATCCGTTCAACTCGACCCCCCCAAGAAAAAATCCTGGGTGCGCCACTGATCCATTACATAGAGATCTCATGACATACAAAAAAGAACAAACAAAATATAACAAATAGCAGCGAACAGCAGCATAAAGAACACAGAGAACAGCAGTAGTGGATTAAGCAGCAAGAGGCGAAGAGGGGGCAGACATCTCTCATCAGTCCATAGAGACCTAGTGGATTCCTAGCATCCCAATATAGTTTAAAGATATCTCCTTGTCGTTGGGCATCTCCATTCAGTCCTGAACACCCAAAAAGGTGTTCTGGGTTCATTCTACTGCCAATATGACATATTGGGCAAATTTCTTCCTTCCTAATTTCACTGAAATTAGTAGGGACAATCCTTTTCGTTTATGCATGCGAACTGCAATACTTTCTCTGCACTTTAGGTGATTGATCGTGTGGCGGTTCTTTTATTCCAACAACATAAATGGTAACTGATTTTATCTCTAGACATAATGAAGTGACTCCCGGTGTGCAGCGCCACTTTAGAGTGCCGTGAGATCAGCCAGAGGGGCCGCGAGGTTTTTGGGGGGATAGACAAAAAAATAATTGTATGACCCACTTAAAATAAATATTAAGTTGAATTAGTTACTCTCAAGCCCACAACTTTTAGGCCGATATCAAACATTTGTGCTCTAAGCATCCATCGCAAGACTCACATTAAGAAAACAAAACTATTTTTAGTGATTTCCACTGTAGTCCGCTAGTGTATTACTGTACTGAATCCCATGGTTATTTTTGAAACTATTAATGTATGCTATTCTGGTGTATGTTACATATATCTTCCCATAAGTGAATAAAATCAGCAATAGAGTCAGTATTTATTTGAACTTAAATTTAACATGTTCTTGATATGTATTCCACTTTGATTTAATATTTAACAAACTGAAAAAAAAACTAAAACATTAAAAAGGATGTCCCAAGTTTCTACTCGCATTCCTAAGAATACCTCACACGTAAAAAGGTTGGGAACCCCTGACATAACGTTTGACGAGAAATTCGTTTGCCTGTGACAAAGATCAGTTTATTCTTTGAGTATTTCTACCGTAAATTTCTGTTTTGGTAAATCAATTTGAGTTGCATTACAGGATTTCTTGAAATAATTGTCAACTTATAAAGCATTTATATTTATGTTTGAAGTGCTCAGAATGTTTCAAAATATGCAGAGGATCCATTTTCGTGTTTTTTCCTCCAATTCTGTTTTCGCCCTTTCCGCATATGGTAAAAGTGAAAGACCACACATGTGGTAAACGTGAAAGAATGCACACTCCATAAATTCATGTTTGTATATCTACATGAAATACCCTGAAAACAGTAACACTAACAATTTGTAATTCTTTTTCAAGTCAAACCTCTATAAACGCTATGCATAAGTGATATTTTCTCTCCATGCCTGCTCCATAACAAGATAAAAATCTCTTAGGCGCCTTTTCCTTATAGAGTAATTTTTCAGTTAATGTCTCGGAATGCAAGATCATATAATGTTAACACTACAATCACCTTCCTTTTAAAAGTTGAGGAAATTAAATTATTTAAGTTATTTAAATATACTGAGACATTTTGAATATATTTAAATCTAATAATTTTTCTGCTTTGTATGATTCGGATGTCCCAGATCAAAAGCATTTTAAAATCAAACAAATATTATTTAACATTAGGTCAAATGCTCTTATCTGAAACAAGAATACTTAACTCTCTTTTTTTAGCTACCTCAATAGACAGTGGAGTATTTTTACTCTTATGTACACATGTAATTAGCTGTAATGGTAAAAATATGTTGTTGTTGTGACTCATGCCCTTTAGCCGGAACATTCCAAACCAGATCCATAGATGGCTGAGGACAGAGGGGGTTTGGAGTCCAACTCAGCCAGGTGTCACCACAATTTTGACAGAACCCCTCCCCCCAGGGGTGACATCTGGTGGGTTCGTACCCTTCTCCCACCCACATACCACATGGAAAGACTTTTCGACCTAAGGGGGGGGGGGGGGTCGGAATAATTCGGGTATGGGCCCGTTCTGATTTAACCTCCCCATACCCAGTGTAAACACGAAAGCCCTCAATAGCGCTTGTCGAGATTCGAACTGGGTAATAATATAAATGCTTGGCAACAGGCAATGTAATTACGTCTGTGAAGTTGGCCCCCCGACATTGAGATATCCAGATTTTGAAAACGGCATACGTTTGAGCGTCGTTTGAGCGCGTTTGAGCGCCAAAAATTTTCGTTTGAGCGCCATTTGTAAAAAAGTTATGGGCATTTCTTTTTTTGGCGGGAAAAACACCTAGCCCCCCCGACATTGAGATATTCAAATTTTGAGAACGGCATTCGTTTGAGCGTCGTTTGAGCGCGTTTGAGCGCCAAAAATTTTCGTTTGAGCGCCATTTGTAAAAAAGTTATGGGCATTTCTTTTTTTGGCGGGAAAAACACCTAGCCCCCCCGACATTGAGATATTCAAATTTTGAGAACGGCATTCGTTTGAGCGTCGTTTGAGCGCGTTTGAGCGCCATTTGTAAAAAAGTTATGGGCATTTCTTTTTTTGGCGGGAAAAACACCTAGCCCCCCCGACATTGAGATATTCAAATTTTGAGAACGGCATTCGTTTGAGCGTCGTTTGAGCGCGTTTGAGCGCCAAAAATTTTCGTTTGAGCGCCATTTGTAAAAAAGTTATAGGCATTTCTTTTTTTGGCGGGAAAAACACCTAGCCCCCCCGACATTGAGATATTCAAATTTTGAGAACGGCATTCGTTTGAGCGTCGTTTGAGCGCGTTTGAGCGCCAAAAATTTTCGCTATTTTCTTTGTATACAATGGGCGCTACATCAAGAAGTGAAGGTGATCAGTGTGTGAAGTGTTGTACCGAGTTATCCCCCCCCCCAACTTTAAAAATAGAAGTGATGAAAAGAATGACATCCCCCCCCCTTCTTTCCCAAGATTACCAACGCCCAACGGACACAGGTGTCAGCCGGTCTTAAAATAACAACCCCTCATAAACTGTACCTTT
The DNA here is from genome assembly GCA_907164885.2 of Dolomedes plantarius. Taxonomy (NCBI): domain Eukaryota; kingdom Metazoa; phylum Arthropoda; class Arachnida; order Araneae; family Dolomedidae; genus Dolomedes; species Dolomedes plantarius. The sequence goes on along the minus strand of OU015497.1, from coordinate 74,077,443 downwards.
TTTGGTTTGTACTTTTTTGTCTGTCATGCCCACACTGTGCATTCCCGTTTTTGTACAGAATTTTTTTTCATAGAGAATGAAAAACGCTACCCAAGGACTTTTTAAACATAAACCCGAGATTGCTGTGACATTCAAAATATGTATGTACAAAAATTAAGTATAAAACTTGATGCATGAGTACTACAATAAAATATGACTACATTAAAAATCCCAATTTCAAAATTATAATATACAATAAATAAAATGTTTTGTTTCTCGTACAGAACGGAGCAAAAGATTAACATTTTAATATTATTATTAAGAGATACACGCATAAATGATTAGAAACATAAACCCGAGATTGCTGTGACATTCAAAATATGTACAAAATTATCAATTATCGTAAAAAGCTAAATATGGTAATTATAATATTCCACACTGAAGTCAGGTAATTAAAAACAAAAGGTTCCAATAGTTAGTTGATCGTTAAAATGGTTCCAATTTTAAGATTAAGCTGATAGTAAATATAGGACCGCGTGTGGATTAACGAATAAATCTTCCTTAATATTAATAACTTTGTTCTCCAAATCGTTGTATTTTTCCCAAGTCCCACTCGTTCGATGGCAGTACGCTATATAGTGATTTGACTGGTAAGCAATAACTGCACCTAAAAGATATAGGGAATTTTCTAATTTCAGTTCGACCGGAAAATCCAAAAGTTTTGTCAAGTCACACACTTGATTTTTAGTAATTTTTTCTTGCAACAAACGATTTGTCGAATCTAAGAAATCGAGTTCAACGAATAAATGGTGGCCGAAAGTCCGTTTTACGGCTTGAATGCCGTTGTTGCAGTTTGGCTTCTTGCACATATAGGTAGAATCGAACTGTTCAGAAATTGCAGTTTGTAATGATTTTACGCCATCTGCCATAATTCGTTCTCTGTTGACACGCAGGACGGGCAAAACTTGTATTTTCGTTGCACTGCACTTATTGCAGATTTTAACAAGAGTGACGCTGGGTGCGTCCTTAAGTGTTTTATCCAAAAAATTGATTATATTATCAGTTGCGTCTACAAAAGAAAGATTTGGAAGGACTGGAGATTCTGATTTGGGATACATGGATTTTAAAAATATAGCTCTGCTTTTATAAAATGCGGTCAAGTTTTTGTCAGCCAGAAGTTTTAGAGCTAACTGCAAAACGGAATTTGAAGAACATTTTGCGTAATTAATGTAATCTTTAAAGTCCGTTATCGCTGTACTGAAACTCTGCAGAATGGAATCGAAAGGACATGTGTTTTTTATTGAAATGACTTCTCCACAAATTTCTTGTGGCTGGCATAAATTGCCATTTTTAATTAATTTCATTGACGCCGAATTGGACAATTGGCATACCCAAATTGTAACAATGACCTCCAGGCATCATTTGACCGAAGAAATGCGATGGCGAGCTATTGGGAGAATAGAGGCAGGACAAAGTCAGACAGAAGCGGCCAGACGGCTAAATGTGAATCCGTCTGAGGTTCATAGACTTTCTAACAATTTCTAACCACGGATGTCGCATTCAAGAGGTTCAGCCAAGGACGGCCATAAGCTACGACGAGTGCCGATGACCGATATTTGTCATTATGCACACGAAGGAATAGAACCGAAACTCCGTCTGCAAGCTCCGTCTGTAGATTCTCCCTCGCTGCAAGCTCCGGAAGGTTGTTATCAACGTCAACCGTATGTAGAAAGCTTAACGAAGGTGGTCAATTTGCGAGGCGACCAGTCATTTGCGTCCCGCTCACGTCACGCCATAGGCGGGGGAACATTTGCAGTGGGCACGTCAACATGTCCACTTGACGCGTGATCAATGGACGGCTGTTCGCTTTACGGATGAGTCCAGGTTTAGCCTCCAAAGCGATAGTAGGCGTATTTTAATTTGGACAGAACCTGGAACTCGTTTTCATCCATCACATATCCGTGAAAGAGATGCATACGGATCAGGTAGTGTCTGTGTTTGGGGTGGTATCTTTTTGGGTGGAGGCACAGACCTCCATGTCTTTACCCGTGGAAATGTGAATGCTCACACCTATAAAGATGACATCCTTGATGCTTATGTGCGCCCTTATGCCGGGGCAATAGGTGATGCTTTCGTGCTACAGGACGATAACGCGAGACCGCACAGGGCTCGCATCGTGGATGCTTATCTTGAGCAGGAAACAATTCAGCGCACGGAGTGGCCAGCTCGATCACCGGACCTGAATCCTATCGAGCATGTTTGGGACGCTTAAGGACGACGTATATCTGCTCTCAATCCTCCTCTTAGGACCCTAGCCACGCTTTCAACGGCTTTGCACGAGCAATGGCTCTCGCTTCCTACCGAACTCATAGACCGCATAATTGACAGCTTCACACATCGCTGTATGTGCTGTATTGCTTCTCGGGGGGATAATACACCATATTAAAGGTACTTTTCCTATACCAAACTGATACGTCCGATATGTTCTTTCTATGCACATGATAGTTTCTGCAACACCATAATTGCCTGGCGATTTCTTTTTATGCTATTTTATACCTACCTATGTGTTGTATAATGTATATAAGTTTCATTAAATTCCACGCGAAACTTTTTGAGTAATCGGTATTTTTGTGACTTTTCCTTAATTTTTGATAACCAGTGTATTAAAACCCAAAATATACCATAAGATTTCTGGTCAAATATTTTATAACATAACTAAATGAGTGCAATCAGTTACTAAATAAAAATAGTCGATATAAGAAATGAAATGTATTCAACAGAATATTGGAATAAACTTACCGACCTTTTTATAGTGTTTAGAAGAGTTAGAGTTAACTAGACGTCAATTGCACTACATTTATGGTCTAGAACAGGGGTTCTCAACCTTTCAGGCTCTGTGCCCCCCTTTGAACACTGATGTGAGGTCACGCCTCCCCCCCCCCCCCACCATCACCATGTCGCTTACTCCTTTCAACAACGTCATATCTCGAAAAACAAGATTTTTCAGGAGAGAACTCAAAACAAAGATTTTTTTGAAGAATAATACCTATATGTTTCAAATTTTTTTCAAAAATACTGACATTTTTAAAAATACTCCATGCGCATTCCATATCATTTAAAAACCTTAATTTTTTATTTGTAATTTAACCATATATACAGGGTTAGCACAAATGAATGACCAGATTTTAAATATTTTATATTTTCGAAACTATTACACATATTACAATAAGTGATACACGAAATTAGAGAAAAATATACCAAGTTTTATTTTCAGTTACAAATGTTCGATGTGTGACCCTTTTGTTACACGACAAGCATCTAATCTGTAATCAAGTTCGTACCACACATTTTGTAGTCAATAGTTCCTAACACTGCACAAATGCGTTCTTGAAGTTCTTTCAGTATTTTCGGCATCAGTAGTGCATAAATAGTGTCTTTGAAGGAACCCCATAAAAGAAATCGCATGGCGTGAGGTCCGGGGATCTTGGTGGCCATGTGATTAAGGGTAAATCACTGTCACTCGCACGCCCCACCGATCGGTGTGAAAGCTCCTCGTTTAAGTAAGCACATGCATGCAAAGTCCAATGGACGAACATTTTTGCGGTCCGGCCAATATATTGGTACACAATAATATATAATGAAATAACCGACGCAGAATTATAATAAGACAGGAAGAATTCGCTAAATGTTTTTTAATTATACTCTTTTTTTGCTATTATTAAACAAAATGCGTATATTTATGTTGAATATACTGTAATTAGGTAAATAAACCTACGTTTCTATTAATATTGATTTTTTTGCGGCCCACCTATAGTTAAACCTTGTTTGTTTGGCCCAAGTTAGCCTTTGAGTTTGACACCCCTGGTGTAGAAGAATTGGTGATAGCTCCTGTTTGTTTACATTTCTGTCTGGATAGCCCAAGCTTGTGTCATCTCCCCGGGGGTGAGAGGGGTTGCTTTTGTTTGGGCGACCAGTGGGCCACCCCCTTATCTGACATCTTTATGTTTGGAGTGTGAACACGCATTTCTGCTCCCATTACAAAGCGGTATCGTAACTTTGATTGTCGCTGACCGTCTGGGAAGAGGTTTGCCGCTGAACCAGATGCGTTTCTGTGAGTTTTTGTGATGATTTATAGACCCGTGCATACCGAAAGGGAAACTTGAACGGGAAAAAGGGGGGGGGGGAGAAAATTTAGTGTCGACGAAACGGGGTGGACACCCATACCGTGTCTGCTCAGTGGAATTCGGGAGAAGAGAGAAGTTATAATACAGCTGGACGCAAAAGGGGGCGGTGTTGAAAGGCGTAGGTTACCGGGGAAGGTTTTGCAAACTCCCCTCACCAGTTTGAGTTTTAAAAAGTAAAAAACAAATATGCTCAAAGATTATGATATAATAATTCGGCATTGAGGATTGCCCAGTAATTTGGTGAGGCAATCCAAAAAAGTTTTACTTACAAATCGGAGAGCGATAAAATTTGCTAGATGTAAAATGCAAAATAGTTTTATCAATATACAAGGAAAAAAATTACTACCTGTAGCTAATACTCTTTCAGAGCATTCTGAAAACAAGCATAACTAAAAATCACCGATTTTTGAGGTATGACGTTGTTGAAAGGAGTGAGCGATATGTGGTCAATACAAGTAGTACAATCGAAATTTGAAACTGAAGCTGGTTATTAAATGAAAATATAGAATAGATAATTTCATACACAAAATTTAATATTACTACACATATCTTAATTTGGAACATAGTATTGTTATTAGAACATAGGAAATCAAAGAATTAAATACAGATCAAATATATTTGAAGTAATCAAGGATCTAGGTGAGTTTGGAATGTAATACCAGTCACTTTCAAAACATTAATAAGAGGTCTGTCATTGTTTGTCATTGACAAGTTTTTGAATATTAGGTTGTAACTGTGACAAAGCACACCTCAGGTCTCTTTCAACGTCCAGCTTTGCTCGATATTTTGACTTTATGTATGCTAATGCTGAAAATCCAGATTCACAGAGATATGTGGATGAAAACTGCACTAACAACCTCAAAGCTTCCAAAGCAACTTCTGGGTAAACAGGAAAATAGCGTAACCAAAAATTTTCAACATCCATGTTTTCGAATTCCGCGTTTGCTTGAGAATCACATTTTAGGTCGAAAGCTTGTTCCTGGATATTATCAGGAAGTACATCCACGTCGATTTTAAAAGGATCTCTTGTTAACTTAAACTCCCGATTCTGTGAACTAATATCTGGAAAATAGTCTGCAATTTCATTTTGCAATGCTACCTACCAAATGCATAATGATATAAGGTCCTTCAATACATTTATCTGTTGCAATGGGGGATTTTTTTTTTATCATCGAGGAGGTCGTTCAATCTTGGAGAGGATGAAAAATTTGGCTCTGAACTCTGAAGACGGCGTTGCCAAAGAGCTATATTCTTTGCGAAACCCTTAACTGCATCATAAGTCTTCAGAATTTTTTTCTGACATTGTAGCTTCATGTTCAGACAGTTGAATGTCGAAAATACGTTACGGTTACATTGTGACCACAAAATTGAATACAGTAAATAACAGTTAGTTTTACTTTTTATTTATTTTTTTTAACTCAAGCCTCCCTTGAAATTCTTCTACCCCCCCTAGGGGGGCGCACCCCCCAGGTTGAGAACCGCTGGTCTAGAAAACAGTTTGACATATCCTTCCTCGTTAAAATAATCTTTGCTTTTACCACATTTACAATAACTGTGTTACAGTGTTAGAAAATTATAAAAACTCAAATTATAAAATTGCATCAAGCAATTGCTTAACATAGTTGAAAATCATTTACAGCTGACAGAATTCTTGCCCTAATTTTTCTGCTTCTATTTTTTTCTTGATGTATTTATTGGAATTTGAAGGTTTAAAAAGTCCTAGGGTAGCGTTTTTCATTCTCTATTATAAAAAAAAATTCTGCATAAAAACGGGAATGTACAGTGTGGGCATGACAGACAAAAAAGTACAAACCAAAAAAGGTACAGTTTATGAGGGGTTGTTATTTTAAGACCGTCTGACACCTGTGTCCGTTGGGCGTTGGTAATCTTGGGAAAGAAGGGGGGGGGGGGAGATGCCATTCTTTTCATCACTTCTATTTTTAAAGTTGGGGGGGGGGGATAACTCGGTACAACACTTCACACACTGATCACCTTCACTTCTTGATGTAGCGCCCATTGTATACAAAGAAAATAGCGAAAATTTTTGGCGCTCAAACACGCTCAAACGACGCTCAAACGAATGCCGTTCTCAAAATTTGAATATCTCAATGTCGGGGGGGGCTAGGTGTTTTTCCCGCCAAAAAAAGAAATGCCCATAACTTTTTTACAAATGGCGCTCAAACGAAAATTTTTGGCGCTCAAACGCGCTCAAACGACGCTCAAACGAATGCCGTTCTCAAAATTTGAATATCTCAATGTCGGGGGGGGCTAGGTGTTTTTCCCGCCAAAAAAAGAAATGCCTATAACTTTTTTACAAATGGCGCTCAAACGAAAATTTTTGGCGCTCAAACGCGCTCAAACGACGCTCAAACGAATGCCGTTCTCAAAATTTGAATATCTCAATGTCGGGGGGGCTAGGTGTTTTTCCCGCCAAAAAAAGAAATGCCTATAACTTTTTTACAAATGGCGCTCAAACGAAAATTTTTGGCGCTCAAACGCGCTCAAACGACGCTCAAACGAATGCCGTTCTCAAAATTTGAATATCTCAATGTCGGGGGGGGCTAGGTGTTTTTCCCGCCAAAAAAGAAATGCCTATAACTTTTTTACAAATGGCGCTCAAACGAAAATTTTTGGCGCTCAAACGCGCTCAAACGACGCTCAAACGAATGCCGTTCTCAAAATTTGAATATCTCAATGTCGGGGGGGCTAGGTGTTTTTCCCGCCAAAAAAAGAAATGCCTATAACTTTTTTACAAATGGCGCTCAAACGAAAATTTTTGGCGCTCAAACGCGCTCAAACGACGCTCAAACGAATGCCGTTCTCAAAATTTGAATATCTCAATGTCGGGGGGGGCTAGGTGTTTTTCCCGCCAAAAAAAGAAATGCCTATAACTTTTTTACAAATGGCGCTCAAACGAAAATTTTTGGCGCTCAAACGCGCTCAAACGACGCTCAAACGAATGCCGTTCTCAAAATTTGAATATCTCAATGTCGGGGGGGCTAGGTGTTTTTCCCGCCAAAAAAAGAAATGCCTATAACTTTTTACAAATGGCGCTCAAACGAAAATTTTTGGCGCTCAAACGCGCTCAAACGACGCTCAAACGAATGCCGTTCTCAAAATTTGAATATCTCAATGTCGGGGGGGCTAGGTGTTTTTCCCGCCAAAAAAAGAAATGCCTATAACTTTTTTACAAATGGCGCTCAAACGAAAATTTTTGGCGCTCAAACGCGCTCAAACGACGCTCAAACGAATGCCGTTCTCAAAATTTGAATATCTCAATGTCGGGGGGGCTAGGTGTTTTTCCCGCCAAAAAAAGAAATGCCCATAACTTTTTTACAAATGGCGCTCAAACGAAAATTTTTGGCGCTCAAACGCGCTCAAACGACGCTCAAACGTATGCCGTTTTCAAAATTTGGATACCTCAATGTCGGGGGGCCAACTTCACAGACGTAATGTAATTGTCTAGTTTTAGCTTTTAGTCATTTGTCATGAACTTACCTGTAAAAATAGGTTTATAAGATAAAAATTACTTATTAAAGGGCAGTATAATTTTGTTTTTGATGAATTTTCGTGTTTTTATACAGTGGGAACTCGAAATTTTCTAAAATTAATTTAAAAGTTATTATCTTTGTTCTTCTAGGGCGTGGTGGGCCAGTTGGCAAAGGCAGCGGGCCAGTGATTTCAACATCACTGGTTCGATGCCCTCCGCTGACAAATCCACCGCCGTGTACGCTAATGGCGGCTGGTGCATGAAAAATATGTCGTGGCTGCAATGTCCTCCAAGTTCTTAAATTTACCTCTGGAGGTGCGGAGTCAAGTGTACCGGTCTCGTCACTTGACTCGGTTCAAAATTACGGGACCGGCTTGTAGGCGGTAATGGCCACCTATACGGTGCCCCCTAAAATGAATGGCTAGCTGGTGTACATACAGGCGAATGTCTAGCGACAAGTGCCTCTGCGTTCGAAATAAAAATGTTTGTTCTCCTTTCATATTTTGAGAAAACTTAACAAAGTTACACAAATTGGAAATAATAATTAGGATGAAAATTATGGTAAAAATAAGCTGTGTATAGTTTATCAATATAGTTTATCAACATAATTAAATGACAGAATAATCAGCTAAGAAGGAAGGATGGAAAAAGATTTAAAAATTCGTTTAAAATCGCATAGTTGACAATGCCATGCTCACACTTGCTTTGAACATTATAAGTAGAGGGCTCATAGAACTCATACCCTCGTTTACAGCCACTAAACTACCGAAAATCATAGTTTCCAGATTTGATTCTACTGTGGTAAAAGGACATTTACTTCTACTGTGGTAAAAGGATATTCAGTGTGAAAACGCGCATTGACTTGTCCATGATATTATATAGAAAATAAATCTAGCAATAGAAAATAATAGCGACAAAACTGGTGATTATAGGGGAGGACGAAATTTAACGGATAACTAATTTCATTCTATGCTAGGAATAGAAACAGGATTTATTTATATCTACTAGTTTTCTCTTTTACCTAAAATAGATCTATGTTACAAAAAAAATTCTAAAAACGAATTAAACTTAGAGGTATCAGTGTCAGGAATTTAATTGAAATGCTTTAACCAATGAATAGCATACTCTGTAAATTCTGATATTTTAAACTTCAATTCAAATTATTAACCCCATAATTTCTTCTCGTGATTCGAAATTATTTTATATGCTTCAACTACTAAATTAAATTTCTTCAGCATATAAAATACACAATAAAAACTTCTCAATGAGATCAATTTCTTTTAAAACACAAAACAATTTATTCCATTCGACATACTCATGAACATGTACGGAAGCACTGCGGAAAGGTCATATATAGACCCTCTAATACTTTTCTAATTGGCTTTAAAATAAAATTCTGCTATTTGGGGAAAACCGTATAAGTCTAGCATATTACTAGATAGTTTTGGAAACATAATACGAAGAATAATTAAGTATATTTTTACGGGGTTGAGGGTAAAAAGCGCCCGAGCACAATTTTATTACATTAGTTTCATGTTTGAAAAAAACGGTTTTCATTTTATTTATCTTTATTACGAATATAACCACCTCTCAATTTCAAGAGAAAAACAGTATAATGAACGGAATTTTTTTTTACAAGATTAGCTTTAATCACCTCTTTTATATGTACTATGCGTGGGGAAATCTTTGGAAATGAGACTTCTTCAGATCGCCAGAATCCTTCAGTTGGTAGAAATTGGCTTCGAGTATTACAGACCCAGTTGAAATCCAGTCCTGCAAACTGGCAGCTCTAAATAAATACAATTTTTTTTCATATTTTTACTAGGTATTTCGATACCTTGTCAATTCTATTTCTTATCCATTTCTCGTTGATTGATTCCTATTAATTTGATTTCGGGGCCCAAGGTAGCCAACTGGTAGCAATTTGGGCTTGGGACTGGGGTTGCTCAGTTCAAATCCCGACAAATGTTGTTAAATACCTCCGGTACTAATACCATCTTGCCTAATACTTCTTGTTAAATACATTCGAGCCCCTGGGGGTGCTCGGTCAAAACTGAGGTGCTGCCAAGGGGTAGTGTTGGTTCACTTATTAAGAGCGAATGTCTCCAGTGACAAGTGCCCTTCATTAGCAAGCAACATTAATTCGATTTCTCATCGATTTCTTGCTACGAATGTGTATTAAGCCCATCTATAATCTCGTAATCAAAATCGCTATTATCGTCAGAAAGTTCTTTTAAAAGACCCCCCCCATTGTTTCATAAAAATCTGGATATGAAGTTGTAAAACTAAATCCTCCCGAACACTTGATTTCGTTGATATATATCTTCGATCTTACAGTTTTCAGTACAAGAACTCGTAATATTATCCATGATCAATCTAAGAATGGTAAGAATTAGTTTTTTTGTCGATAAAGTTGTTATGATGTATCGAATTACGAGAAAGTGAAAAATACTGAATTCTCATTCGAGTAACAAAGGTCACCTCCAAGGCTATGAACTAAAACCCAATGATATCATCACCTGAGAAAAATAACGAAACTTTAATCCCCAATACTAGTTGTTAAGGGGCCTGAGGTAGCATAGTGATAGCGCGCCGGCTTTCAGTGCTGAGGGTGTGCGGATCGAATCCCAACAAGCGCCATTAAATACCTCCATGTCTAGGCCAGATATAGGCACGTTAAATCCGTAGATTAGGAAAGTCGTCTATGAGGTCACAGAGGGTGGGAGAGGGTACGATCCTCCCAGATGTCACCCGGGGGGGGCTCCATCAAAATTCAGGTGGCACCTAGCTAAATAGGACTCCAACCCTTGTGGTGGCGTTAGAAAACCAAAGCCGTAACCCTCAGCTCGCTAGGGTTGCGACTCTATGTGGCTCTAGGGTTGCGGTCCTATATGGACCTGGTCTGGAATATGATTCCGACCAGGTGGCATTAGAAACAAATAAACTAGTTGTTTAGCTCTTGATCCAGAAATGTGCGTGATGAGCCGACATCAAAATGAAGGCGGGGGGGGGGGCTCCAAAAAAATTTACTTTTATAAGCTATAGTACTAAAAAGTTAAAAATTGCAATAAATACTTAATTAATGAAAAGTCTGAAGCCGTTTGAAAAATAACACAAATAATCAATCAACAACAAATTTAGGTTCTTCGTAGAAACTTTCTCTTTGTTTGGATAACAGGTTATAATTAAATACAAAAAAAAAGATGCGTTTAATTACAGATCTCGATTTCTTAGGTTTCTTCGCGTTTTAGTTATTTTTGAATAAACAAGAACAGCACATTCCTTATAAAACACCGAACAACGAACTTAATTAACGAACTAAAAATTTCAATGGCTTCTCTCGGAACGCAAACAAAAAGTCCTAATTAAAATGCTTGTTGCGAATATTTTCCTGCGTTTAGATAAGTAATAGTGCCCGCTGAATCGTCAATGAAAGTTGATTGGATATTCAAATATTGGCTTTCGTTTTCGATTGCACATCAATTAATCATTTTACGCCTCGGGGTTTTGAATATCTCCCTTATTTGGATCAGGGTACAAAATATCAGGGCAGCGTTAACTGCGTGAAATTATCGCGAATGAAATGAATTAGTTTATCAGCTTGCACGAGCGACTTGTTATCGAGAGGATGAATTGTTTTTCTTCTTTTGGGGCGCATGAAAAAGAAGCCTCTGGAAAATCGAATAAAATACATTTTATTCATCACATCTCGTCATATAAGAGAATATTAAAACATCGAAGGAGTAGAATCGTAATGGTGCTGTTTAATGTATCAGTAAGTATATGATAGTTAGCTCTCTTGTCCTTTTATCATGCTTTCTAGTCCAGAAGAATGGGGCAATGACGTCATTGTAAAATATACTTGTAGTGTCTACCAACAAATAGCGATATTCGTTTACAAATATATGTCACGGTGATGTCATTTTTACAAGACAGACTTTTGTATGATCAAATGCTAGGATCTGTAACTTTTAACGTAGGATTACGTTCCTCCATAACGGTCCTCCGGAAAATAAAATTTCAGATGTTGTGCGTCGCGAGTTATAATTTTGGTAGTGTCCAGTCTGTATCGCTTGGACAAGCAGTAAACAGTTTAACTAAAAAGTACCAAAATGCGTCAAAATTTTGACATACTTATATGTATATATATACATACGTACACATATATAGATACACATATACATAACACATACATACATACATATATACATACAAAAGAGGTAAGCAATGATAAGTAATCCTACGTTAATAACCCGCGGTAGTTTCGTTAGAAGAGAATACCTGAAATTTTTTTTGTTTATCCCACTAACTATTCTCTTTCCTATGTTCGTTTTTATATTTCCCCGCTGAAGTTTTGCGTGAATTGCTAAATTGTTCTACAATGGAGAGCTCG
>OU015497.1:74045397-74062897 GCA_907164885.2 Dolomedes plantarius | reverse complement strand
ATCAAAATGTCTGTAGCCATTTGCTGAACCCATGACTCTGATGTCAGCGGTCATGTGATATCTTATGAAAAGGATGCGCGAGAAATTGGAATTTTCGGGGAGACGCTACGCAACTGTCTTTGTTCTTTAAATAGGAAACGAAATTAATCTAATCCCAAGGAAATTTAGAAGAATTTAGAATCTTAAAAGGGATTTGGGGTTTTTTATGTGTTATATATATATATATATATATATATATATATATATATATATAAATGGCGTTGAAACAGCAACCAAGCTATTGCACGGCCCAAGTTCTGAAAAAATTTGGAAACAAGATGGAGGCTCAAGAGTGAGCATAGATATTAGAGGCTATAAATCTGGCTGTGTTTTCTTCCTGGTGACTAGGTGTTTGAGAGTGGAGGGTAAGGTCTATTTGTGTATCTACATTTATTTTTCACATATTCCCTAATCCCATTTTTATAGCATTTGCGAATTGATCGGGCAGACAAAATAAATCTAATTATTAATTCGAAACTACACTTTTAATTTCGATTGTGGTTTTTAAGGGACTGCATATTTCTAATTTGCGGTCTGTCTCGAGTTTTATACGAGCAATACTAATGAATTATTTGCCTTTTAGCCTAGCATAAAGACAAAAAAATTTTCATTTATCCACGTGTCATCATCAGTAACCACTACATGTACAAAATAAATCAAGTATTTCGGAGGAAATGTTCGAACATAATCCCTGAATAATTATGCTTTAAGAAATAAAAAAATTCAAGCGAAAACAAAGTAAAATTGCAGCCATTCAAATTTCACCTGCCAAACTAAATGAGCACCGCAACACTATTTCGTTGCCACTCGAAGTAATGAAACTAGCGAGACACAACATAAAGCCTAACTCCAGTAAATTGCCACCAAACTAGTTACGCCGCGGTAGGTTTAGAAATGATTGAAGGGTGAATTTCTCCGGTTATATTAAAATGAAAAACTGTACGCGGACGAAAATTGAAGGCAAACTGTCTTAAACATAAAGTGAGAGAGCCAGTTCTTTAGCCATTCATATTGACAAAGATGTTAAAAATTGGTAACTTCAGAAACTGTTAGTTAAAAAAATTCAATAAAATAAATATTAAGATGCAGGCATATCGGCTTTATTTTGTATATTTTTAGTATACTGTCTGATGTGTATAATATACACTGCTGACCATTCAATTTGTAACACCAGGAAGGAAAGTAAATAACAAAACTTTACTTATTGTACGTATACAGAATAGTAGAAAAAAACAGGATTAAATTTGTAGGCAATTTGGGGGTGTACAGGGTCCGAAATTAGTGCACACAGCTGCGGCCTTCGGCACTAAAACGTTTCTTACCCGGTTAGGCATCGTGTCGAACAGGGCTTGGATGACAGATACGGGCAAGTCATTCCATGCTGCTTCAAGTCTATGCCACACTTCCTCAATCGTAGTGGCTGGAGAGCGGTGGCGGCCCAGTCTCTCAGCAACCCATGACCAGATGTTTTCAATGGTAAAGAGATCTGGAGAAGGTGCTGGCCAAGGCAACAGTCGAACATACTCTGTATCGAGGTAGGTCAGGACACGACGGGCAACATGCGGTCTTGTGTTATCTTGTTGAAAGATTATATTTCCGAGGACTCGAAGATAGGGCACAGCCACCGACCTTAAGATCTGAGAAATGTAACACTGGGTGTTCAGATTACAGACGATGCGAACAAGAGGTGTTCGTGCCGTGTACCCAATTGCTGCCCATACCATTCCCGCATGATAATATCCCGCATGACAATATCGAATGCAAGCAGGCCACGTGCGTTCTCCTCGGTGCTTACAGACACGGATACATCCATCATCATGCTGCACGCAGAACCGGGACTCGTCTGAAAAGATTACGTGGTGCCATTCCTGTATCCAGTGTTGTCGTTCGGCGCACCACTGTCACTGCGCGTCTCTATGCTGCAGTGTCAAGGGATGCTGCAATAATGGTCACCGTGCAGACAGCCCGTGCTGCTCCAGACGTCGTCGCACTGTCCGTGCGGATACTTGTCGTGCTACAAACAAGACCATTTCCTGACTCAAGGTCCGTGATGTGGCTGTACGATCCTGCAAGACCGACCTGGTAACATGTCTGTCCTCTCGGGCGTTAGTGGCGGGAGGCCATTGAGATCCTGCATGGCGTTCAGTATGACCCTCCTGAACCCATCCATTCCATATTCGCATGACAGTCGTTGGATTCCGACCAATGCGAGTAGCAAAGTCGAGGAACGATAAACCACACTCTCGATAGGCCTCGATCATGCCGCTATCGAATTCCGACACGTGCTGGTAGCCCTTTCTCCTTCTTATACGAGGCATAACACGATCTTCTCACAAACAAACACATTCAAATGAGATTTCCGAATGAGAAACCCGCTACGTAACTTTTCTTTTATACACAGTTTGAGATGCCGTTTCTCCCTCCTGCGTCGTTCGATTGCGGTTAAGTGATAATCATTTGCATATCCCAGCATCTTCTTCCTTTCGTGCGAATTTGAAATCCCTCCCTCATGGTGTTGCAATTTTAATGGCAGTATATAATTCTTGACTAATTTGTTAATTTTATTATTAAAATTATCAAATTAAGATAATAAATAAAAAATAAACAACACATGACAGATGTTCTTGAATTTAACTCTTATTTGAAGAGTCAGTTGAGTATGCATTACATTCCTTTTGTTTTAAGCAAATTGACATCTAATTACCTTTATACTGTAATTTAATCTATGGTAACATTAAGCTATTTCTTTTTTTTTTGTTAAAATATATCATTAACTTCTATTTTGTGCATATTTATTTATATTTATATTTTATGTTAAGTTTCAATTTTTGAGTTTTTTACTTAATTTAATGTGCCTCAGACGCACAGCTAGAATCATCTTTTAAGAAGAATTTTTATTTTGGGGAGTGTGGGGGGGGGGGAAAGGGTGCTATGAAAAATATCGTTGATTACTTACAAATTTTTAGCTCTTGGAGAGGTGGGAACTTTGAATCAAGATTCTATGAATAATTGCTTCAATTCCGGACTTAGTTGCTATGTCAGACCCTGCGTGGTGCATTGGAAAATGGAATACATCTGATATTGTAAGTATAATGTTGTCTTACTAGTACTCCCACTTCTGAGCTCTTCCTACAAGTTACATTTAATGTTTTTGGTCTCTTGAAGAGAGTGACTATATTTATCGAATGAAGCATTAAAAGGAATTGGGCGCGAAGTAGCCTAGTGGTAGAGCGTTGAGGATGCTAGGTTCGAATCCCAATGACACCATGAAGTACATCTGTGTCTAGGCCGGATATGGGCACGTTAAATCTGTAGACAGAAAAACCCATCATTCTATAAGGTCAAAGTGGATGATAAAAGGTACGAGCCCAACAAATATCGCCCCTGGAGGTGTTCGGTCTTAATTGTAGTGGCAGCCTTCTCACCGGCAAGGATTCAATCTCGGGCCCTTCCTGGTGCATTGGAAATTGGAATATATCTGACACTGTAGAATGTTGTCTTACTAGTTCTAATGACAGAAATACTACAATGCTATTTTGTCCAAATTCTATCTGATGCTTTTAAAACTACTGGGAAAGTTAGGAAATTTTACCCGCTCTTTCTGCTTATTAAACAAGTAAGCTAAGGATCACAAAAGTGAGGCATGCATTAATCATTACTTTGGAACTCACTGGAATTAATTTAATTTATTATACTAGACTATCCTAGCCGCCTGTTCGAAGGCTAGAAAAAATTCAAGCAAATATCGGTGTTGCCCCGAACTTGAGATTTATTTTGAGAATTGCGTTTAATATTTCAATTCATCCGTGATATTCAATCCATTCGTGTTATTATAAGATTCGGGAAAATATATTCTTCCTTATTTTCAGAAGTAACTCCCCCATACTCGAAAAAGAATGTTTTTCAAGATAATATATTTTTGTTGTTTTAAAATCTTTCAAAATACTCAAACTTTTTCCTTCTTTTTCTGATATATTTGGCTCTCGTGTATCAAAATATGACCGTACAGCTCTAAAATCCAACCAACTAGGTTTTCTTTTTTCTTGGCGTAGTGCCATGTAGAGTTGGCCAAGTTAGATAAGGGGCTTTTCGAGAGAAATCAAGACGTTCTCAATTTTGTTATATATAACTACGTATATTGAGTTTATTCCTTTTTCCCTGTGTAAAGAAAACATTACAGAATCATAACCATCTTAAATAAAATTAAATTTTTCTTTAAACGAAAATTTGCTTTTTCAGTCATCCGGAGGGGTATTGAATAATGTCTGATGAATACTTATCCTAATTCGTCTAAACCAGCGGTTCTCAACTTTCCCGTGGCTGGAGAGCACATTAAAGTTTTCAGAGAGCATGGCGGGCACAACCAATGGTTTTTGTATCACCGATGATAATTATTTACATAATACAGATATTTTAACGTAGGATTACGTTCCTGCATAACGATCCTCCGGAAAGCAAAATTTCAGATGTCCTGCGTCACGAGTTATAATTTTGGCAGCGCACCAAACCCAGTCTGTATCGCTTGGAAAAGCAGTAAATAGTTAAACAGAAAAGTTTCAAAATGCGCCAAAATGTTGACATATATATATATATATACGCCCAAGCCTCATTTTGTGTGCATACGTCATACAATATTCTAGAATTTTCTGGGGGGGGAAACAGCTTGAATCAAAGGGCTAAAAACGTCAGAGACATTGTAGGCTTCGAGGTGAGCACGCCCTTTTGCGGTGAAGCCCAGAGTTTAAATGGAATAAGAAATTTAGATTGTTGGAAATTAATTTTAAAGATTGATCCGTAAAGCATTAATATTGATTATGGAGCTGAGAGTCTTGAGAAGATCTAATAAATATTATTAAATAGTGCTGTATTTGTCTTCATATTGTTGAGAAATGAGATGTCTGCAACTACTGGCATGATTCTGTGTAATTTCCTAGCCATCGGACCACCATCAACTGCAACATTGGATTTAAAGAGAGTAACATCGTAATCTAGAATCGGACTACGATTCTAAGAAACGGTCGTGAGAGCCAAGTCCGATCATCCTGCCGAATGAAGACCAGTGTGCTGTTGATGGCGTGTTGTCCGTGTTTTTCGCATTTTCACTCAACCCAGAAAATTATAAAATATTTAAAAGAAATTTCAAAATAAAGTCGGGCGCATTCCAACACCTACGCGGACGTACGTGCTCCCGAGGGCAGAAGGTTGAGAACCACTGGTTTGAACATATTAATGAATTCTTTCCAGTTCATTGATACTTGATTTTGTACGTTTCTACTGTACGTCACGTAGAACCTCGCGGGACAACCCCTAGCAACAGACAAATTCAAAAAAACATCTGTTGGGGTTAAAAAACGATTAGGGCGTTCCCCATCGAATTTTAACATTCCTTCGTCTGGGGTCTAAAGCCACACGTCTCGTCTTTCCCAAAAGCTTGTGTAAATCTGTGTGGTAAAATTCATCGGCCACCCTTGTGTACTCATAAAGCTGCCCTTTCGTGGCAATTATTCAGAGATTTTGACACTATAGAAGCAGTAAGTTTCACGTAATGACCCACTAGGACCAAGGCCTGTCATCGTTGAGCTAATCTGACGGTCCCTCTCTCGAAAACAAGCACTTCTGAGAAGATCCCACGTCACAGCCAAGGAATTTTCAGCAAGATAAATATCGAGACCTTGTGTTTTTTTAGGGAAGTCCCATTTTAGTTCTGGACCAGGAGCAGCTGCTCGGAACTTTGCCTCTCGGAAAACTAAACTAGTTGAGATGAGAAGCCGCTGTTAAAATATTTTGTACCAGACGTCTCGTTCCGCTGTAAACTGTTAAATTCAACATCTAACATGTTAATTTTTGTTCATATTAGATTTGTTAAGTTTTGCTTAAATTCTGGCCTGTTTGTTTTAAGGGGTCCAGGACACAAAATTCCTCAAATTTTCGGAAATAAATTTATTGCATTAAAAAAACTTGTGTTCTTTTCCGCATAAAATGACGTTTAAATCATGTTTCTTTCTTCATCAGAACAGAAGACATTATTATTATTATTTTTTTTATTTATTTATTTTTTTTTCCAACATTCTAATGGCAGCCAATCTTTGTTTAAACCTTTAAAATGGGTTTTTCTACATGATGGGTTTTTTCACCATTTCTCGTCTTTAAATTGTTATAAGTCAAGAACCGTTAAAGATAAATGGTTCAAACTTGGAACATGTCTTTTTCAATTATTTTACTTTGATTTTAATTCAGAAAAGTTGAAAAAAAATATTTATTTTGAAAATATGATTTTTTAAAAATAAGTTACATAATTTTTTTTTTTTTATTTTTACTCTAAATATTTTTAACTTTTTTAAAAATTAATATTTTAAAAAATTCTGGATCGAAATTAAAACTTATATATTCCTGTTTTATTAAATGACACAATTTTGAAATTCGACAAATAAAATTTTGAGTTATAACGATTTTAAATTACCACACTTTTTTTAAAAAATTAAATTTTAAAAATTTTTAAAAACTTTATGAAAAGTTTTATGATGTGATTTTGTTTACAAATTGTATGGTTAACCATCACAAAAAATTCAAAATTTTAACACTATAAATTTTTAAAAAATTTAAAATGTGTCGTGGGCCCCCTTAGGCTCGGTGCACACGAGCAATCCGGTGTCGTTGCGGCACCCCAGTTGCGATCAGGCAGTACATAGAGTTGAACTAACCGACTCACACGGACGTAGGCTACGCTCTTTCCCGCGTGAAACCACAGTCACGCATGATTGAGTGCACGTGTGAAGGTTTTGGAGAGGAAAGGAAAGCTGCGTTTGACCGTACTGCAAGTTTTACCGAGCACAATCCCGTACGCTCCAAGCACTCGCGAAAGAGCGTACGTGTAAAAGGCGCTATTGTTTACTATTTGCTACTCAAATCCTACACAACGCCTCTGATGCTCTACCAGGATGTTACACTACTCATCGCAAGGGAAGGTATTCTAACAAATATAGAGCTATTCTACGCCGTTTGTGATGTTCTGTATCACAGACAAAGAAAGTCAAAGTTTTAGTGTCATACAGATGACGACCGGCGATATTATTGCCTGAGGAAAAATATAAAACATTGCTTCGGCTCAATTTCTATTTTTTTCCAGCTATTGAATTTCTCAATTTTTGTTAAATTTCCATCTTGATCGTAAATCTGCATCCTTAAACTCTAACACGGTACACAAATTAAGCACGAAGATGCATTTTTTGAAGGAAATATTCCTCCCGCCGTGAATCTAATATAGAAGGCCCCTTAAGCGGCACGGCATCAGATCTTTAATTTATTTATCGAAAAGTCCCGACGTGACTTCCAACACGACTTCGATTCTCTCTCGGAGTATGAAATTTTCCATTAAAATATAGACGGAAGATTACTCGGTAAGAAAAATTTACTTCCAAAATAGAAAAGCGTACCCCCTTAAATTTCAAAATCGATGAAAAAAACATCAGGGCCTGATTTTATCCTGCGTTTTTTTCTCTCTTTCCTAGCTTTTTTTTATCTGGGTAACTAGCAGAGTTCTCAGTCAAACTGGCAAACAGATAAGAATACGCATTTTTCTAAAAATAATTACGATAAGCCGGGCAATGCCGGATTGAAAGGGATGCGCTTTTCACAGATTCCAGTCAAAAATGAGATAAAGGTTATTTTTGAATGAATAGGAATTCAATCTGGGTCCCGTTGTGGAACTAAAATAGAAAAAGTATAGCTTATAAAACTGCGTGTGAACGTTTAATTTCGTACTGCATGATGTATTCTTGGAATGTTGCTCACACTAATTTAAAAATATAATCAATATATATAAAACAGTTCCGTAACTGACTGACTCACTGACTGACTGACAACGCACAGACCAAACCGCTGGACCTAAAGCGGTGAAATTTTGCATGGCGATTCGTCTTATAGTGTAGAGGTGCACTAAAAAAGATTTTTGAAAAATTCTTCTTAGATTTTTTAAAATTAAATTTTTAAGCTGTTTTAGTAACTTTTTTTAAGTTTGCATTTAAAATAATAATTTGAGGGTTATAAAATTTACATCACGAGAAAGATCATAAAAATTCCTTTAAAATGAAATCTTTTTCGAATCTTTGCCCCTATTTTCTAGTTTTTGGTTAATTTTCAAAGATTAATCTTTAGAATTTAGTTTATTAAATGCTGATCACGTGACTTCTTTTTCTGGTACTTTAAATAAATTTATCATCACGTGATAACAACGAAATAGACAAAAAATACCTTTTTTTCTTTCTAATGCGGCAGACGATTGGACATTATCCAGAAAAATATTAAAATACAGTAAAAAATATGTTCCTCAAACTGTACTATGTTAACTGTACTACATTCTTTAGTATGTCCTATTAGATTTAATTTGAATATTTTCATGTACATTATTTTGTCTTAAAAAATATCCCTTACGATTATATATATATATATATATATATATATATATATATATATATATATATATATATATATATATTTACATCAATTGTATACATTGATCATCGTATTTATTATAAATATATATATTTATTTTTTTTGGCATTAATTGCATACATTGACCATTGTATTTAATTTAAATGTACTCCGTAGCGAAGTGCGGGTTTTCAGCTTGTTAATACATAAATACCTACTGTGTTTTTTCTGATCATAAGACGCACCGCACTTTTGTACATAAAAAAATTGACTCCAAACTGGGGTGCGTCTTATGGTCCAAAGGTCACATTAAAAGAAAATGAACATTTTATTATATATATTATATATATTATATATCTATGGTGTCCGGTATAAAGGGCTTAAGTCAAAAAAAAAGTGATCTTTAGATATTTGTTAGTATTGATAAAAATTTTTTAAAAATCTTTCGACTTGTATAAAAGGCTTAGGTCTATCAATTTTGTATATAATAGTACATTTCTTAGTACAAAACACTCAAGTCGAAATTATAGTTCTGCGATTGGTATAAAAGCCAATTACTTGGTATATTTAAATCACTGTTTTTGACTTAAGCCCTTTATACCGGGCACCATAGATATATTTTTTATCTTTATTAAGTAAGAATTTGAAAATATCTTTTTATACCTAGGAAAATACAAAATATTCTTTTCTAAAAATCCTCCCATAAATTTCAGGAGTGTCTATAGAGTTTCTATCCTCACTTCTACCCAGACTTGGGTGTATATAATTTGAAGTGGCACTCTATTTGAATTTGAAGCAAACACAGTTTATACATGAAACAATGTTTATTGAATTCGTTGCACATATAATTGGCTTTTACAGCAATAAGCATGCGTACTACTTGTACGGAATGTATAAACACAGCTTTCAAGAACAATATATTTTTATACTCACGAACAGTAAGTCAAACCAGCAGTACTGCCATGTACACTTCTGGCCCGCTAAGCAGTAGCGCAGGATAACACCTTTTCAACCTTAACAACGTCCCTTTCTTTTATTAATAACGCTGCGTGGTATTTATACTAAGCGCGTATGCCGAAATTAGCATATCTAAAGCAGCTTCTTTAATTCACTCAAAAGTTCGATTCTTGTGAATCGAATCTTGTGTATACCTTACACTGGCCTCCCTCGAAAAAAAAAATTAGGTAACTGAGGTCTGAACGGCTTCAGTTAACTAATTGAAAACGCGTGCTGGTCTGACTTTTTACATAATGGGTGGCAAAGTCAAAAAACCTTCCACACGTTGTGTGGGGGAAAAACGCCACTACCATTTTACAAAACTAACCCCGATGGGTCCAGGTGACACCATCAAACAGTGGATTTGCAGAGTTGCGGATACTGGGCTGCCAACTGCGCCCTAAAATATCTATTTTAATTAAAAGTGACAACACAATTGCACAGCATGACATTTCTTGACTGTATCTGCTCTCCCCCAATTTATAATGTACATGTGTTATTTTGTGAAGTTAGTACATTAGTGGTTAATTGGTATATTGTGCAGTATGTATTTTTTTCCTAGTCACTACATGTCCCCTTCAAAAATTTATAAAACAACAGTATGTCTTTTTTTTTTCAGTGCCTCACCACTTCCCCTCAAAATGTTTACAGTATATACACTGGGGGAACTGCAAACCAATTTGGTTCGGTTTTATTAAAGGGTGGGAGTTAGAATAAGAAAATTGATACAAGACTTGTTCCTCATGAATGCAGCAACTTCCTTGCACCAGTCTGTCCAATCCGTGGAACCTCTCTTGATGGTCGCAGTCCTAGTAAAGGGGTTCGTTGACCGTGTGGGCATCCTTCGTGCAGCAGGTCGTAGGTCCTGAGGCGCTGGTCCGGCTTGACGATGGACAGGAGGTCTCTTGGGAGGAGGCCAACCTTGCTGGGCGGCAGAAATCTTGCGCTTCCTGTACTTATGCAAACTAGCTTTAAAATTGTCATTCTTCCATTTGATAACCTTGTGTACCTTATGTGTACCACGTTCATCCTTTGATAGAGTTTTTGTAGTGCACACCTTACTTTGCTTCGTACTTTTGCTTGTATCGGTATTAAATTTTAATGCAGATTCTATTGTTTTAAATTTATACGCCGCACCAACGTGTTTAGTTACTGGCTTTATCTCTCTACTTGTGTCATGTTTTTCAACAAACTGACTCTGTTTTTGGTATTGGTGCTTATGCGACTTCTTGTTTACCGCCTTAATTACTTCAGTATTAGCAGTTTTAATGCTGGAACCTGAAGGCTCTTTTTCACGTTTTTTATCCCCCTTAACTTTAGTTTTATCCTCTTTTGACGAAAAAGTCTCTTTGAAACTTGCGACATCAGAATCGTTATCATTTAAATTCTTTAACACTGCTTCAGTTTTAGGAAGATTAAGCTTTTCGTACTGGTGCGTTTTAATGCAAACGACGTCTATAACTTCCGAAGCATCAGCTAAACTACTTACAGTATAACTCTATGTCAACTTTTCATCCTGATTCTCAGTCTGGTTTTCATGTACTTTATTTAAAACCATATTATCAACCTGGCCTACACAATCCCCATTCAGCTGGGAACTTGAAATAATATCATTACCTAGCGAGTTCCTAATATCGTTTAAAGAATTTTTATTATCGTCAACTAATAAGTATTCACTAACTGCCGTAACGCATACTTCGTCATCTACTAAATTTCCTTCATTAACAGATGTGTGAATATCATCTAAAATATCAGGTATAGCATTAATAGAAGTGTCAGATGATTTATTTTCTAAACCACTAGCATTAGTATCGGCACTATTTTCAGAAATTTGTACTGGAATTACCTCATCATTCCAGCTAGACTCACTTTCTTTATAAGCCACAAAAATACCCTGACTTTCACTATTCTCAAAATAATGATTACTACTCGGACAAAATAATACATTTGACCACACAGTTTCAACAGGTTGAACCATATCATGTGAATCAACTTGCCAGTGCAAGTAAGGTGCTTCCATATTATTTACTTTAAGAGCACTAATTTCATTATAACGCCGTGCGCTTCTATTATTTTGCCTGCGGTACTGCTTACGCTGCTGGTTTGAAACTCGCGAAAAATTTTGGCGCGGCTGTATAAAACTTCTCGTACCTGAATGACGGTGAGGGGTAGCGAAGAAATGCCTATTGTCATGTTTAGCTAAAGCTTGAAGGAGGGTAACCTTGCTTGTAATTGTTTGATTATCTAAAAAATCTTGAACACTTGGCTTCAAACGTTGGATAACTATTTTTAAGATTACCGCTTCCGTTACCCTTTCTAAATATTCCTCACACTTGGAAATCTTTTCCGTAGCAAAATCTAATGCAGACTCACCTTCACGTTGCCTTAGCGAATAAATTTCCGCTTCAATTTCACTTTGATTAAAGGTCTTTGGAAAAACACTAAGAAACTGTTGCTTGAATGACAAATAGTCAAAAATCAGATTACTGCTTTGCATGCATGTGTACCACTGAAATGCACTACCTCTTAAAGCGGCTAGAGCAATTTTAAGTTTATCCCCCTCTGGGGTGCATTGTTGCTGAAAGTAATGCTCAATTTTCTTTAGGAATTGGCTTGAGGGGCCGCCATTGAAGGTGGCTTCGAATGGCGCAAAATGCTGAACCATAATTACCCGAGGAAAATTTCCAGCAGGATTTTGTTCTACAACACTCATTTTTTAAATAGTATATAAGCACTTGCAACAATTTTATCAATATAAGTACACAGTACACAGTTTTTAATTTCAATTATGTTGTTCGTTACAAATTTAACGCTAACTACCAGGGTATATATATTTTTCGGGCGCCAGTATAGAGTTTCTATCCTCACTTCTACCCAGACTTAGGTGTATATAATTTGAAGTGGCACTCTATTTGAATTTGAAGCAAACACAGTTTATACATGAAACAATGTTTATTGAATTCGTTGCACATATAATTGGCTTTTACAGCAATAAGCATGCGTACTACTTGTACGGAATGTATAAACACAGCTTTCAAGAACAATATATTTTTATACTCACGAACAGTAAGTCAAACCAGCAGTACTGCCATGTAAACTTCTGGCCCGCTAAGCACTAGCGCAGGATAACACCTTTTCAACCTTAACAACCTCCCTTTCTTTTATTAATGACGCTGCGTGGTATTTATACTAAGCGCGTATGCCGAAATTAGCATATCTAAAGCAGATTCTTTAATTCACTCAAAAGTTCGATTCTTGTGAATCGAATCTTGTGTATACCTTACATGTCTTATCATCCGGTTTCGTCTTATGGTCCGAAATATACGGTTAATACTACGGATTTTATCACTAAATGTAAAAAATATTTTCATCGCTATTCGGCGACAAAGCGCATAATATGATGATGAATTTAGAAAAGAATAATTAACACATATTGCTCACTCCTTTCAACTACGTCATATCTCAAAAATCGGTGATTTTTAGTTATGCCTATTTTCAGAATGCCCTGAAAGATAAGTATATCCCTGCAAGATCGTCATATCTCACCGCCCAATATTTAGCCGCTTAGCGAGCAGAATTAATATTTATATTTAATACATTTTATTCTACTTTTAAACTTTAAAATCACTCTCCTGAAAAATCCCTTTTTTTATAGATATGACGTTGTTGATAGAAAGGGGCGATATGTTAAGCTAACAACTGAAGTAATCTTTTTAATTACAATATTTACCCTCGGTCCGATAAATTACACAATTCAATTAATATATCTCTCCCTAATAATTTAATGCTTGTCAAAACCATCCAGCTTACTTTTATAGGTACCAAAATTAAACAACAACAAAAATGCCAGCATTTATTACACTAATACTTGACCAAAAATCCAGTAGTTAGCCACTTTTTAGCGGACGCCTTAATTATGTCATGCAATGTGCCCCAAAGTACTTCAGTGGCATATCAGCGCTAGCAGTGTTTTCAGCTACATGTAAATATTTTTCTGTCATGCTCAGCCCGGTTACATGAGTTGACTACAATTACAAACATTGTAACTTATTCAACACGAAGTAAAACGTACGAAGAGTGCATAGACTGCCGAACAAATTAACAGAAAACCTACCCTAGCGTTGAAAATTTAACTTTTCAATAAAAGACTGCGCAGTTGCAACAAATCCTCATACTGAAAAGGATAAATATAACTAAAATTAAATAATTCAACAAAGCAAGATAATTATTTCCAGGAAGAATGTACACATAAATAAACAGAAATCACGCACTTAGGACTCCACGCACCATAATGCAAGATTCTGTGGCAGTAACGGAACTAAACCATATATCGAGGTAACCGACTGGTCTCGTCATCAGGAGGCCTAACCAAATCAGCTACCTCTAGGGGGAACTTTCTGAATAGGATACAGGTCTAACTGAAAGACATCCCAAGGCCCCGAGATCCCCATTGAAACAGATAGTCAAATCAAATGAAAATAGACAGACATCCTGCACTTAGGGCTCAACGCACCATAAATACAAGTACACATACAATCCTAAAGAACACAAATGAAAAGACAAATGCAAAAAGGTGCTTTCACCCTAATCCAGTGAGTAACGGTTATAGTCAAAAAGCAGCCATTTTATACCCTAAGAGTTACACTACTGTAGCAAAACTACAGCGCCACACCCCATTAAAGATTTTAAGCCACAAAAAATAAAGAAAGTGTGAAATCAGAAAACCCTATCTTAAAAGTCCTTAAAATATACCGGAGTCTAAATGCCATTTTTTTTAATACTTTTAGATTTACCAAAATTATTAGGGAAATTGTTCCGTTACTGCTACAGAATCTTGCATTATGGTGCGTCGAGCCCTAAGTGCGTGATTTCTGTTTATTTTTGTCTACATTCTTCCTGCTAATTAATAATTATCTTGCTTTGTTGAATTGTTTTACTTTTAGTTTATTTGAATTATATTGAACTATAATTTATTGTACAATCTATGCAGGAAATGTACATTGAGTCAAACTGAAAAGCGAATATTTGACGTATTTGTAGTTACGTTCTTGCTATCATAGTTAAAAATTATTATCTAATGGGAACATTAAATAAAAATAATATCTACAAATCTGATCCGGATTATCCGGAGATCCGGATAAACGAGGTTTTACTGTATTTCAATACGAGTAATGCTGGCGTTGGCGGACGCTGTGTGACCAGACCCTAAGAGTGAAGAACAAGCCAACCAGTTGATGTAAACCAGCCATTTTAAACAGAAAGAGGTGGACTTACTGTCACATAATTTCTACACGTGACAGTAAGTTATTTGTTTCTAATTAGTGGAACTAATTTTAAACTCCTTATGTCATATATCATCCCCTGAGTGATTGATATATTTAAGGATCCCGGTACATGATTTCTTGTTAACCATAATTAATGTATGACTTTCCAGTTCTGAAAATACTGATGCATGATATTCGAATTTTATGATAACACATACAATGTAAATAATTCAACATGAAATAAAACGTATAAAGAGGGCATAGACTGCCGAACAAATTAACAGAAAACCTACCCTAGCGTTGAAAATTTTAAATTTTCAATAAAACATTTCTCAGTTGCAACAAATCCTCATACTGAAAAAATACTCATACAAATATAACTAAAAGTAAAATAATTCAACAAAGCAAGATAATTATTAGCAGGAAGAATGTAGACAAAAATATACAAAAATCAAGCACTTAGGACTTCACGCACCAAAATTCTGTTACGTTTTTAAAACGTTATAACGGGGAGAGTTAAATTAAAATAATTTATTAAGATTGTTAAAGCTTACATACCCTCTTAGAGGTGTTTAAAATAAAGCTACATGAAACATATTAATTCAATTGCGTTGTGGTTAGTACATTTAAGGTCGCGCGTGTGTTAAACAATAACCCATTAAAATAAAATACCCGATTCGTTTGCTGATGCCCCTGCTGTAGAGGGTTGAATCATGAAAATTATTTTAAATTAACTTGAAAATAGTTCACTGAAAAAGAAAGCTGAAATAAAAATTACCTAAAAAGGAACGAAGAAAAACTACGAAGCAACCGAATGACATGACTAGATTTTACAAACAAAATAACATAGTTTATTAATGTATTACATTATTTACAAGTACAAATCCTTTTTGCCATTTAGGCTAGTTTCATTAACCGTGGAACCAATATCCTCTCAATATTTCTTATTACAACACTCATTATAGAAAACTTAAATAAATGACTTATCGAAAAAGTGGCTGGCTAAAAGAATAAAAAAAATAACAACAAAAAAACTAAATAATAATTTAATGATCTTTTTAACAAATAAAAAAAAGGGAATAATTAAATTTACCGTCTGCAGACAAGAAGGGTTATTAGGGAAATCGGCGAGGGCAAGGTTGTAGGCTAGGACAAGGCATGTCGCGAGAAGATCTCATCATCTCGGATACATCTCAGGCAAGCTGCTCGCTAGAGATGAGTAAATCAGCTCAGAGCCGTTCGCTCTGAACGGCTCTTTGGAATGAACGACTGATCCGGATCTCACTATCTCGGATCTGACGGCTCCCACATCGTTCACCGGAACCGAAAAGACCGATGTAGATCTTCAGATTCCAATCTTTTTGAAGATATAGGTCTTTCAAAAAGATCCGTCTCTTTTTGAAGACTTTTCAAAATGAACGGCTCTTTTTGAAGATCTGTTTTCAAAATGACCCGGTTCTCTGAAAGACCGACTTGGGATCTGCTATAGATCTGTTAGTGAACGACTTGGGATCTGCTATAGATCTGTTAGTGAACGACCAGGATCCGGGTCTTTGGAGAAACGTTCGGGCAGCGGTGATTGATTTGCTGGCCAGCTGCTGAGTAATGGGGGGAATAAGTCAACGGGGAAATAAGCAGTCTATTGTAATGAATTACGTTTTCAGTGTTGCGGTTGATATAACGATTGATGTAGAGTGGAAAATACAAATTCATCCATTTAATAATATGTAGTAACGGATGTATGTATATACCATGTTTCAGCATCACTCTGGAAGGCCTGGAGCAATTTCAACCAAACTTGGTACACATATGACTTATAATATGGTAATAATTACTGGGGGGGGGGGGGGTTTGATACCCCTAGCACCCCTAGGGGGGAGGGGGGAGGGGGCCATGTAAAACTAAACGAAAACGACTGATATTAGTGTCGAATCCATAGTTTTCGGGATCGCTGAAATAAATAGTAACACTCTCGAAGCCGTTTAAGGGCAACTTCAGCCCCCCTCCAAAAATAAGCATTGGGGGGGAGGGGGGAAGGGATGAAAAATAAAATGTCCAAAATGACCGAGAGTGGTTCTAATCAATAGTTTTAGGTGTAGATGAGAAGAATAGTGACACTCACGATGCCGTTTAACGGCGAGTTCAGCCCCCCATCAGCATTGGGGGGGAAGGGGGGAAAGGATGAAAAATAAAATGTCCGAAATGACCGAGAGTGGTGTCTAATCAATAGTTTTCGGGGTCGCTGAGATGATTAGTGACACTCACGATTCCGTTTAAGGGCAAGTTCAGCCCCCATCAGCATTGGGGGGGGGGGAAAGGATGAAAAATAAAATGTCCGAAATGACCGAGAGTGGTGTCTAATCAATAGTTTTCGGGGTCACTGAGATGATTAGTGACACTCACGATCCGCTAAAGGGCAAGTTCAGCCCCCCATCTGTATTGGGGGGGGGGGAAGAAGGGGTGAAAAATAAAATTTCCAAAATGATCGAGAGTAGTGTCGAATCCATAGGTTTCGGGGTCGCTGATAGGAATACTGACACTCCCGATGCTACTTAAGTACAAGTTCAGCCCCATCAGCACTGGGGGGAGAGAGGAGGGAGAAATAAAATGACTTCGATTTTGCACTAAAGGTAGAATTCATTCCTTTTCCTGTCTAATAAAAAATCGGGATAAATAAATACCCGAAACAGTCGGGTAAACAGCTAGTTACAAATAAAATCAAAATGAAACATTACTGCCGGCCAATCAAACATAATGAAATATTTTCGAAA
>OU015497.1:73787897-74042897 GCA_907164885.2 Dolomedes plantarius | reverse complement strand
CCGTGATCCAATATTTTAATATACTCTCATGCTACCTCCCATTATCAAAAAAATTGCGCACCTTTTTTTAATAATCTTCAGTAATAATCAAGCAATTAAAAAACTGGATCGCCGCTAGTTGGAACAAATTGAGTAGAGGCTTACAGAGTTTTAACAATGCAAATATTTTTCAAAACCGACATTACTACGCGCGTTATATATTAATTATATGCTATCATCTTAATTATTAAGTGTATTTTACCTACATCACAAAATATCTCCTTCTCCCTGATAAATTTTTTTTTGGAACAAAAAAAAATTTCTTTCGGACACAGAATACAATAGAACAATTAAACAAGATAATCGGAGCAGAAAATGACACAGAAAATTACTAATATTGAGAACTTTTGACATATAAAAACGGACAGACCCTGGTCGTAATAACACAAAACACACTATATAGTACGTAAAATGATAATGAGCACAGTGAAAACTTAGCATACAACTTAACCAAATTACTACAACAACGTATGCTCCAGCCAACTAGCAAATGTAAGATCGTTGTTCACAGCAAATCAAACACAAAACTCGCTCAACTTTGAGCCAAACAAAAAATTACCAAAAATAAGGTCGGTAAAACTAGTGCATTTCTGCAGCACTAAAAACAGCAAGTTTTGTGTAAATTGCAAAAATTGTCAAAAATGTGTTAACCTTAATTAACAAAATAGTAATACATGATACACAAAATGTAAAAATTATTTACCAAACAAGAACACAAGATGCAAAAAAATTTTTTTTGTCAAACTTAATAACTAAACATGAATACAAAATGCAAACAAAAATTTGTTAACATTAGTTAACAAAATCATTAAGAATTTATGGTTTAACCACAAAACCTCTCGTGTTTCGAGGGCGTA
The DNA here is from genome assembly GCA_907164885.2 of Dolomedes plantarius. Taxonomy (NCBI): domain Eukaryota; kingdom Metazoa; phylum Arthropoda; class Arachnida; order Araneae; family Dolomedidae; genus Dolomedes; species Dolomedes plantarius. The sequence continues at coordinate 74,042,001 of OU015497.1, read as the reverse complement.
AATCGTATCTCTTCGGTTGGTTACAACCATTTCCACCTGAAGTAGACACTTGAGTATTTGACATAATCGGGGTGTTGGACTGCGCACTGGGGTTTTCTGGTGTCGGAAGAGGATTACTCTGAGTATTTAAAAGTGAGGAATTATAAAATATTTTAAAATATTGGGGTCTCCTAAATTTGAAGTTATCATTGACAGGGGAAATTAAGGGTACCCTCTCATCCTGAGATTGAGAGGAACTATCCATATTATTATTAACATTATCCGAAGGTAGGGAAGGGAAAGTTAGTCTATTGTGTAGCTTAGTTAACCTGTCAACGTGAATTAGCTGGGTATCGTTAGGGTTGTTTATATGTTGAATTACAAAGTTTACTGGGCTCTTCTGCTCTTTAACTCTATAGGGACCTTTATTGAAATTAGTGAATTTTTTGGACTGACCAGGCTTTACTACAGGAGTATAGAGCAGCACCAAGTCACCGACAATAATGCCTTTATTAGTAGCTGTTTTATTTCTATTGTATTCTTGTTTCTCTGCAGCTTTAATTAAGTTATCTTTTACTATTTTGAACGCGTTTTGTAAATTTAGTTCTAAATCCTCAGAGTAATCTCTATGGTCTGTGTAAGATGGCCTAGGGGAGTTTGTAATTAAATCAACAGGGAGAGTTAAATCCCTTCCATAAACTAAGTGGGCAGGGGTGTCTTTTAAAGTAGAATGCCACGCTGTTCTATAGGCTAATAATGCAAAATGCAACTGATTATCCCAATTACTATCCGCATCATCTACCAAATGTTTCAAAGCATTTATAATCGTTGAATTTACTCTCTCTACTAGACCATCGGAGCTAGGGTGATAACTGGTAGTGGTATGTTTTACTATGCATAATTTATTATACACCTTCTTAATTCCCTCTGACATAAAAGAACTCCCTCTATCAGTAATGAGGTGTTCAGGAACCCCATGTCTGCAAATGTACTGCTCGAGTACAGAACAAATTGTACCAGTCTTTAAGTCTTTAACAGGGTAAGCTTCAACCCAACGTGTAAAATAGTCATTAATTACTATAATAAATCTGTTTCCTGACTCAGTTAAGGGAAGGGGACCCATTGCATCCATTCCTATCCTCTCAAACGGGCGATTAGCAATTTCCATTCTTTGTAAAGGGGCCTTTTGATTTGCCCTGTAACCTCTCTTCTCGCAACACTGAGTACAGGATTTAATATAGTTTAAAACGTGTTTGTACATCCCCCACGAAAAATATTTAGTTTTAATTCTCATTAAAGTTCTCCGAAAACCTGGATGAGCTACAGTGGGTGAATCATGGGCTAGTTTAAGGATTTCAGAAATTAGGGTTTTAGGAATAACAAGTTTTTCAGGATTATGTTGACAATTAGATTTAGGAATACAATAGAGTAGATTATTCTTCTTAAAAAAGGTATTATTGTTAATTATGTATTCTGGGAAATTATCAAGGATGTCTAAAATATTTTTACACTTATTATCATTAATTTGCATTGCACTGAGTCTATGGGGTTGAATTGATTCACTCACTGTATCTAACATTATATTCACTGTGTTTATATTTCTGGAAAGTACATCTGCAGGTACATTTTGTTTCCCAGGGGTATGTACAATGTCAAACTCATAGGCTTGTAAGCTAAGAGTCCATCTGGTAATCCTACCATTATCTTTAAGTTTGAGTGCGTAGGATAGAGACTTCTGATCACAATATAGGGTAAACTTCCTACCATACAAATACTGCCTAAAATTATTAATTCCCCAAATAACCGCTAGGGTCTCCCTCTCAAAAACGCTATATCTAGTCTCGGCATCTTTTAATCTTCTGCTTGCATAGGCTACCGGATGTAATTGACCCTCAGTATCAAACTGGCTCAAAACTGCCCCTATGGCAAAACCTGAAGCATCCGTGTGGAGGATAAAATCTCTGTTAACGTTAGGCAAATTTAGACAGGGGAAAGAAATTAGGGCTTGCTTTAAACTTTGAAAAGCTATATTGGCATCTTCAGTCCATTCAAAAGGGGTTTTATCTTTAGTGAGGTTTGTTAAAGGAATGGCAATAGATGCAAAATCTTTAATAAATTTTCTGTAAAAATTACAAAGGCCTAAAAATGACCTGACATGTTTCTTAGTTTTTGGAATAGGGAATTTTGAAACTGCATCAATATTTCTCGTGTCAGGCAATGTTTTACCATTAGTTACTTGAAATCCTAAATAATTAATTTTATCTTTAATGAGCTGGCACTTTGCTGGATTGAGTTTTAAATTATGTTTTCCTAGTCTTGAAAAAACTTCATCTAACTTCTGTAAATGTTCATCAAAGGTTTTTGAAGCAATGATTAGGTCATCTATATAAGTATTAATGTTCCAGTCGGTTAAGCCGGCCAGAACTACACCTAATAATCTCTGGAAGGATGAAGCAGCATTACGGAGCCCCTGAGGAAGACGGTTGTACTGGTATAAACCAAAATCCGTACAAAATGCTGTCTTGTGTCTATCCTCTGGATGAAGATTCATTTGCCAATAGCCCGAACATAAATCTAACGAAGAATAATAATTGGCTCCCTCAAGCGAATCTAACAAATCTGCAATTAAAGGTAAAGGAAAAGGAAGGGGTTGGGTTTTAACATTTAATTTCCTGTAATCACATACTAACCGATACGAATTATTTTTCTTTTTAACTAATATTACAGGGGAAGCATACGGCGAATCACTTATAGATATAATACCTGCGTCTAACAAATTGTCTATTTGAGTCTTAAGTTCTTCTTTTAAAGCATGTGGAGTTCTGTAGGGCTTTTGCCTAACTGGAATATTATCTGTGAGGAAAATTCTATGGGAAATTGTGTGACAACCTGTTAAATCCTTTACTGATTCTGCGAAAACATTTGTATGCTTATTAAGTAAGTTTAACAATTTTGATTTTTGTTTTGGGTCTAAATGATCTAAATCAAATTTTCCACCAAATGGTTCAATTTCATCCTCAAAATGTTTATCTTGAATTGTATTTACGCTCGTTTCTTTTAATTTTACTTCTTCTACTGGTTCTATTTTAACTAATTTGGTGTTTATATTTATATGAATGGGGTCTTGCGAAAAATTTCCTACCTTTACAAAAATTTCTTTATTACATTTATTCACTGAATTAGAAATTACCCAATTACTTGTTAATGAATGCTTACTTGGTTGTACTAAAATTAGATTTGAATTTGGAAGTGGGACTTTAATTTTAACTTTTATAACTAATTCGGACAAGGGTGGGATTATATGTTTACTCTTCGTATAACCCATGGCACTATAATCAGCTTCTATTAACTGGGCTGCATTTATGGCTTTATTATTGTTATTGTTACTCCAAAAAGCGCGAAATTTTGAATTTTTAATAAATTTATCTGTGCAATTAATATTTATGTTATTGTGGTGTAAGAAGTCCAAACCAAAAATAGCATCATAATTTAACATCTCGTTTTGTGAAACATAAAAATCGACCGGAATTATGGAGTTTTCAAACTTACAATTTACATTTACCTTTTTCTCAATTAACATAGTGTTATTGGTTATTCCAATAACCTTTAAAGCACAATTTTGTTCGGAATTTATGACTCCTTTTTCTAATTTAGGCAAAACTTTAAAATTTAAGATGCTAATCATCGCTCCTGTATCTATGAGGGTATTCAAAATTACTCCTCCACATGCTACCTGAATAATGGGTAATTCATTATTAAAATTAAATATGGAATCTATCCTAACGCACTCAAAAGGGGTGTTCAAAGTCTGTGTAGCTTCCGTGCCTTGCCCCGTAAGGTTTGATTTAGGTTAGGAGCTCGATTAGGTTAGGAGTTTGATTAGGTTAGGCCCCGTAAGGTTTGATTTAGTTAAGGTTTGGAGCAGTTTGAAATTTGTGGATCATGCTCGGCGATGCTGTTGGTCTTCATGTATCCATGCGCGTATGCAGGTGTTTTCGTGACGGAGGGCTGAATTGCGCGTAAAAACATTTCAATGTCTGTTTTCGAGATGTATCTTGAAATGGATACTTTTGCTAATCCCTTTATCCGGTGTAGAGTCTGGGAATGTGCAAAATGGCGAAGATCTTGTGGATATATTACATTGCCTACCAGCCCAGCTTAAACAAGGGTTTGGGTTCATAATACAAAATTTACTATTAATTGAAAAACAAAAATAAAACACTCTAAAATTAATAATTAACTATGTTGAATATTTACAGCCACCAAAAAATACAATATACCAGCCACCTTAACAAGTAACAGAATAAAATGCACATAAATGTCACAGTCATATTTAGTTATTTAATTATAATTTATTAGTAAGTTAAGGAATCAATGATTAGTGCTTGCCGCGATCCAATATTTTAATATACTCTCATGCTACCTCCCATTATCAAAAAAATTGCGCACCTTTTTTTAATAATCTTCAGTAATAATCAAGCAATTAAAAAACTGGATCGCCGCTAGTTGGAACAAATTGAGTAGAGGCTTACAGAGTTTTAACAATGCAAATATTTTTCAAAACCGACATTACTACGCGCGTTATATATTAATTATATGCTTTCATCTTAATTATTAAGCGTATTTTACCTACATCACAATGCAAGATTCTGTAGCAGTAACGGAACAAAACCATATATCAAGGTAACCGATTGGTCTCGTCATCAGAAGGCCTAACCAAATCAGTTACCTCGAGGGGGAACTTTCTGAATAGGATGCAGGTCTAACCGAAAGACATCCTAAGGCCCCGAGATCCACATTGAAACAGATAGTCAAATCAAATGAAAATAGACAGACATCCTGCACATAGGGCTCAACGCACCATAAATGCAAGTACACATACAATCCTAAAGAACACAAATGAAAAGACAAATACAAAAAGGCGGTTATAGTCAAATTGCAGTCATTTTATACCCTAAGAGTTATGTCACTGTAGCAAAATTACAATACCACAACCCAAAAATTTAAAGAAAGTGAGATATCAGACAACCCTATCTTAAATTTCCTTAAAATATACCCGAATCTAAATGTCATTTTTTTAATACTTTTAGATTACCAAAATTATTAGGAAAATTGTTCTTACTCGAAATTTTTACATGCCACTTTCTTTAAATTTGGAGGGCTGTGGCGCTGTAGTATGACGTCCACCGTCCTCTGTGAATCCCATCTCTGTTGCCAGAGAACAAATGCTTTTCAAATTCATTCTCAAGTTGTTTTGAGTGATGTAGACATCAAAATCAGTATGGATAAGACAATGGATAAGCGCAGCTTGTACTATCTGGACCTTGCGCCATAAAACTCAAACCAACCAACCAACCAACCAACCAAGAAAATGGAAAATATTGATACTGCACAAAGAATATTTGGCTCTTGGTTAATATTTTCCACCGTCAAAAAGTTTGAAGAAGGGGAAATTTTACTGTTTCATAGACCTCAAAATGTCATCCACTTTTAACGTTAGATTGCAAAGAAAATAATAAAATTCACTGGCATATTCAAAGTACTTAGAAAACTCTCACATATGGCTCTAACTCTTAACATGTATTTGAATATTTACGTAATAGAATTTAGGTTTCAAAGCTATTAATTATGCAGAGAATTCTCATACGTAAATTAATGCATACGCATCACTAAATCCTTATAATATTTAAAAAATTTACAGACATGAAGCGACTCCGTAGCAAAAGAAGGAGCAAATTAATACACGTCTGATCTGGATCCATTAAAATTATCACTTTTGAAAATGAAGTTCAGATGTCAGAGATCTTCCTAATCAGACCTTCTGCACATTAATAACTCAAACTAAATAAAATTAATTTTCCTTTGAAGATAGGGCAAATGTTGTTCATGGTAAAATTGCATTGATAATTTACATAATTTTATACAGGGATGCAAAATCTTAAACTTACTGATAAGCAAATTTTAAACTAATCATTAAGAACATATTGGCTAACCTATATTTACCGGTGAAACTCCCAACTGGTTAGAATACATTAGTGGTTTAAAATGATCACTACAATTACAAATCCTGAAGCCTGATTATAACGCAATATCAAGATTTCTCTGAGGGATTAAATATAGGTCTCATCGATCCGTTCGGGGTATAATAATGTGCCCTAAAACACAGAGCATAAAATTACAGAGGTGAAAAAAATGCATGCTTAAAATAGAAAACATACTTGTTAAATTTCTAAATCGATAAAAAGCAGCAGAGCTTGATTTTTATCTCCATTTTTCTCACATTCTTATCTCTGTAGCTCGCAGGGCCCTCAGTCATACATGGCAAATAGATAAGAATGTGCATTTAAAAAAAATAATGATAAGATGCGGGCGCAGAACTGAAAAAAAAGCATCTTTATGGATGCCAGTCGAAAATGAGATAAGGGTTATTTTTGAATAAAAATTTATTACAATCTTGGATGCGCAGGAGGAATGTATGGAACTGAAATAAAATGATACAGCCATTTGGTTCACTGGTTGGTTTATCTTTGCGTTTATAACATGAACAACTGTTAGTAAATGACTTACAAATATACGTTTGCTTTTTGGATTGGTGCAAGATCGAATCTACATTAATTCAGTCTGAATCTATGTCGAGTCTGAATTGTTGATTGAATCTGTAGAAACCTTTATCGGGGTTATCTTTTATGGACGCCACCCACATAGTATAGTGGTTATAGCGTTCTGATCTGCCACGCAGTGAGCTTGGGTTGAAATCCCGAGTAAGGCTTGGTAATTTCCGTGTCGTCCCCCTCATAGGGATTCCTAGGAAACGTAACTAATTTTAAGAGTGTTCCCAGGTAATAAAGAAACAGGTGACGATTTACAAATGCTATTCCAAGAACACCCAAAATGGTGCAGGGCAAATCTTCAGAGACCACCCACGTATTGAGGAACATCTAAAAAATAAGCTATTCTATTTAACAAGCTAATATGCTTATAGCTCAAGCTAACAAAGTTAACATCAAGGAATTATAGCGATTACATTATTTAACATTTCATAATTACCAGCACTTAACGTTGTCTATAACGAGGATTTTCGTTATAGTCTATAGTGTTAAAATATTAACGTTAAGTGCTGGTAATTATGAAATGTTAAATAATTTAATCGCTATAATTCCTTGATGTTAACTTTGTTAGCTTGAGCTATAAGCAGATTATCTTGTTAAATAGAATAGCTTATTTTTCAGATGTTCCCCAATACGTGGGAGGTCTCTGAAGATTTACCCTGCACCATTTTGGGTGTTCTTGGAATAGCATCTGTAAATCGCCCCCTGTTTCTTTATTGCCTGGAAACACTCTTAAAATTAGTTACGTTTCCTAGTAAACGCAATCCTCGTTTTCAATATAATTAGATTTTTATAGTATTACCGCCCTTTTTAAAAAGGACCGGATATTTTCCCTTCTTTGGGGGTAAGATAATTGCTGCTTAAATTACTGTTTTGGACAATGTGTATAGACTTGCCGTCCCCGTTTTCCCCGATAAGATCTATCGGCGAGTTTTGTGTTTCGCTGCGTGAGAAAACTTTATTCCTTCTCTCTGGTAAGGGAGCTACGTCCAATCAAAATTAGGCGCCTTTTTACGTCAGCTTTGGCTAGGCCAATCAGCTGTCTGCGCTCCGGTCTCTCTCTCTTACTTGGCGAAGGTTTAGGTACTTTTTTGCGGTGAATCGCCGTTTATTCTTCTACCGGGTACTGCCCGACGCTCGCTTCGTCTCGGAGGCGTTCTCGTCCGGTCTTTCGCGGCTTCCTTCTCTGCTGTGTTTCCCTTGGCGATAATTTAAGTTTGTTGCAACCCTTGCTTCTCTTGCACACTCCTGTCCAGAGGTAAAAATAAGATAGTTCAGTGAGCCATTTTTTAGAGAGAAGTGTCTCTTATATTTTTGCGTTTAAGCACCCCATCAGTTTTTGGCCCTGCCAATGCTGCATCGAGGGGCTAGTTTTTTATATCATGGCATGTTAGCTACATAATCTTTTGACTATGGACCTGAATGGTCATTTTTTTCGGTTGAGCTCAAGTTGACCCGAGCTCATCTTTTACTGTGTATATAGTTGTTCATTTATATTCAAGACTGGCTCAATGATTGCTGAAGAATAATAAATATTTTTTTTAATCTCAAACAAAGACTTGGTAAATTATTTTAGTCCTGTAATTATCTTCACAAATTTCGAATGATGTTGATAAGTCTCCTGGTGTTATTGCTTAGTGCAAATTCTACACGATACTGTTCCGATTCGGCCGAAATGAAGTTGGTTTTATTTTACACGAGGATCTGAAGGTACAAGCGAAGATTCATCATCTAGCACCGTTGCTATATTTTTTTTGACTGCAGTTCGTTGAGACAGCTACACTGCTATCCGTGTTTCTACTATCCTGTACAGAACTGTTTCCCGTATTTGAACTCTTCCTATTCTTCCGAACTTTTGTTGGTCACCAACTCCTCCAGATAGTCTTCAATTCTTCAAGAATTCCATAATACTGATTGACGCCTCAACACTTATACACGGTGTCCCATAATTATTGGGACAAACTTTAAGGGGAGGTAAGGCATGTCAAAAGGATTCAAAATTGCATAGCAACCCATGGTCGCAAACGTCATGGGAAAGTGGTATCAGAGGTACAAGGAATGAAGGAATGCAAGACAGAGATTATCAGAAATACATATTTATTGCTCAAAAATACTACATATGCTGTGGTAGATGATACCATTTCAAAAGGTTACAAAAGAGGCTCAGTTTCCACCATTACAACAGATGCAATCGTTACAGCGACGGACCATGGACTGGCGGACACGTTCGAAAACACCTGGATTTGCTTGGATATCTGCAGCAGCGCAAACAATTCTTGCAACTAGATCGATACCAGATTGGACAGGTGTTTCATACACAGCACCCTTTAAGTGCACCCCAAAGAAAGAAATCCAGGTTGCTTAAATCTGAAGAGCGTGGGGGCCAGGCAACCAGGTCCAACCAAATCCAGGTAATTTTTCGAACGTGTCCACCAATCCATGGTCCGTCGGTGTAACGCTTGCATCTCTTGTAATGGTGGAAACTCTGAGCCTCTTTTGTAACCTTTTGAAATGGTATCATCTACCACAGCATATATAATATTTATGAGCAATAAATATGTATTTCTGATAATCTCTGTCTTGCATTCCTTCATTTTTTGTACCTCTGATACCACTTTCCCATGACGTTTGCGACCATGGGTTGCTATGCAATTTTGAATCCTTTTGACATGCCCTACCTCCCCTTAAAGTTTGTCCCAATCATTATGGAACACCCTGTATATAGACTGATGCCTCTTCAATATCGTCAAAATTCGTCGTAATAGACTACCTCCTTCCTTGTACCACCATACCTCTCCGTTACAGATGGTTCCTTTTCTTCATTAAGACTGATTCGTGACAATCCAATTTTTGCTACGTTACAACCTCGTGCAGCAAAAGATGACTTCAGCTCAAGACACCGTCCAACCAATCAGAATTCATAATCAAAGGGTAAGGGTATAGGTTTTTTAAACTTCCTCATACCAAAAACATATGTTTCCTAATATCACTATTACATAGATTTTAGTTGGAGTTGCAGAAATCCTTATGTTACATATTACAAACGTCGTTAGAAGAGTTGTACTCATTTTAGAACCATGGAAAACCCATTTAGGTTTAAATACTCCCGAATAAACTTATTTTACATCTACACACTGTTAGGTTTTTTTTTCCCACCTAGTCATACGGACATTTATCATTTTATCGTGAAACAAGTTTTTATATGTTCGTCATAAGCTCCCTCCATCAGTCTATTCAAATACTTAATGGCCTTTAATTCTGATCTTTCCCACTTGCAAAGGGAATATTGCTCCAAAAAAAGACCTGTAGTAAGAATTTTTAACTTTTCATGACCAAAAGTCACATTAATAAACACGTTAGCTTACACTGACCACACATCAGTCGAATAAAAACCGAGAACAATGAGTAGTGACAATATACCTTGTATTTCATAAAACGAAAAAATACAGTACTTGTTTTGAAACTATACTACAAGCAAAATTATTTATCAAATAAAAACTCCTAATGCTGCAGAGGTGCATGTCATTACAGTCTTCTTGAGAAACCACGCGTTATTTTTATCAGTCAAAAGCCACTTAAAAAGGTGTAATCCATGATTTTCAAAGTATCCTCTAAATGATGTTTTTTTTCTGGCAGAAATGTGCTTTTGCTTGAGCACTGTAGATTTGATTACAAATCAAGTTTGGGATTTCAATTTTTCATTCTCGTTTTCGGAAACCATACTAGCGCTTTTAATAATAAATAGTTCAGACATACGTTAAATTTCATCATTTTGCAAGGAAGGTCAGTAAAATTTTGGAGTAACATATTACAAAATTTTCACCCGTAATGTAACGATGGAATAAGTGACTAACAAGCATATAAATTAAAAACATATATCTCTATACATTACCTCAGCTGCTGGTGGTTTTTTTTCCTCTGCGTTCTCAGTTTAAGAGTAATTATCATTTCCAAGGGCTTTTTTGAGTTTCAACTCAAATTTTAACATACAAACTACGAAACCTGGTTTAGAGGGCCATGGAAATAAAGTCAACTGACCACCCATAGTCCATGAGCACGAATTGAAGACACACTAGCCTATAATTTCTTGAAAAGTTAACAGTCATCAGTTGCCTGGTTGAGTGAATGGTTGACCAACTAAAACTTTCAATAAGTCATTTATTTTCTTGAAATTGGCCATTATTTATGAGGAAGATAGCTTCTGGACAACTTTTTTCTCGTGCTTATCTTTTAATATTGCTTTGGTATAAGATTCTGGAACTTATTGGCATACTTTTATATCTCTCTGAGCATGTGGGTGCTCACTTGATTTGCATAGGTAACTATCGTGTATTAACTACAAGTTAATTCGTCCAGTTACAGTAGGACGTATGCACGTATTTCGCTGTTTGGTTATGTTTTATCTTTCGTTCTACCACCCATGTTGTATAGTATTTAGTGACTCGACCTGCCAACCCGTGATCCTGGGTTCGAATTCCGTCTAAGGCATCTATGTTACTGTAATGTCCCCTCTTTGAGAGTAACGTTTGTTCTAGGTTGAATGGTTCCCTAATAAAGTAGCCAACAAGTCTACTGGTGTATATGGAGAATATCATCAGAAAAACTGCCTGCCGCATTGGGAAATATCAGTCTTTCCTTGTTGGGTTTGTTGGTTGCTAGATTTGGATACCACGATGTCTGACATGCCGAATAGGCCATGACCAAGTTTGTTACAATGCCTCTTCTGGGAATACTACATTGACGCAGTAGATGTTTAGAACACCGATATATCTACAGCGGCTAACCAAATACACAGGTGACTTACTTCCATTTACTATTGTCTGGGTACCATAATATCGTCTTCCCAATTAACGGTTACAGTTAGACGTAACGTGCGTATCCCCAACACACCTAATAGCAATTTCATGGTAGCTCATGTGATGATTAGATCTCTTTAAAAATTACTTGATGTTTACTTTAATATTTATGTTATATGTATGGGACTCGATACAGTGATTCAGTTCGTTAATAACATGACCTCCATCAATTTATAGCTTTAATACTTACCATGAATGCTTTGTGAGTGTTGATGCGATTGTTACATATCTAATATTACGTCGCACCCCTCATTTTAATGGCACCTGATACGGCTGGATTTTTTAGATATTTTAACAAACTAGACTTCACTGTGTTATTATTTTTTCACTCTAGAAATTATTGAATTTGACAATAGTCGAGTATTTGATTCTAACCTATTAATGAAATGCATTTAACGTAAAGTCATCTGCGTATGTTTTCGTGAAAGAGCTTTTTGGTGCCTAGAATTATATACATTTTTCTTTCGATATGACAATTTCTAATTGAGTTAACTTACTCCGATCTTTCAACTGAAGTGAAAAAGATAAAGTGCTAGATAGAGCAGAATTAACTACACTGAACTCTTTCAGAACGACTTTTGAAATATGTAGTAATATGCAGATTGTCATTCTAACCGAATAATGCAATAATTAAAGAAAGATAGCTTTTATAAAAAAATTACTTGCAACTCATGTGTAAAATGTTTTCAGTAAATTCATTAGAACCATTTTTAACATAACTTGGACAAATAAATATCTCTATTTTAAAAACTCTTGATTTTATACAGCGTTACAAACTTATCCTATTACCTGAGCTAAGGAGTAAGAAATAATGCAAAACATGTTAATGCTTAAGATTTCTGATATTTACAAAGTGAAAAGTTTTACACTTAATTCGGAAAATTTTATTTATTTCGCACAAAAATTTTTACAAAAGAAAATCCTCCAGCGAATGAGTTAAGCCCCCAGAACCGAGGCGATTAACAACTTTGTCTGCCGAAAAGAAGTGCAGTGTTTTCAATCTTGTAATTAGTTTCTCTGGCAGACTTAAGTCGACTTAAGCCCACTAAATTTAATTTGACAGGGAAAAATCTTGTGAGTTAGCAATATTAATAAGGGGTTTTAGGAATGTTTCACAGCTCTTTGAGTCGCATCGTGGTATTAAATTTGTCAGTGTGAGGGGGTAAGGTAAATGGATTTGATCCTAAATCGTTTTCTCTGAGAAAGTTTTGAATGAAGTTAGGTGTTTTTCATTAAGGAGGGAAAGAATTAGCTGTGTAATTACAAAAGGGGAAGAAATCGTCCTACTCTGGGATTAATTTGTCTTCTTTGAGACCGTGAAAGAAAGTTGCTCAGCACAGCAAATTTTGTTCTTTTCTAGCGTCAGTACGGCGTTACGTTGACATTCAGGCATATTTTACACAGGGAATAAAAACTTCCCACGAGCATGGTTTTCTCCGTAAAATGAAACAGTGTAAGCTCAAAATAAGTGGGTTTCTTTCGGTTTTTCCGAGTTATACTACCGTGTAATGGGAGATAATGTATTCACCCGTTTTAATTAGACTCAGTACAGACTCGGAAAGAATATGCCGAAAGATTTCTCGCGTCATTCGCGATCTAAATTTCGAACCTTTAAATGTCAATTAGAAAATTATAAGATATTTTAAAATATGTTATGAAATTTTCCTTAAGGAATTTTCCAAATGATTTATAAGATGATCGTAATGGTTCAAAAAGCAGCCGAATTCAATAATTCTCTTGATCTTAATGACCTTAAATACTAGTGTTATTTTCGAAAAGTAAAGTAATTAAAGGTTATTAAATTTTTGAATGAGTTATGAGTTAGTTACACTTTGCATTATACTTTTGTGTCTTGTCGAAAATGGAAATTTATGGACTAAGTTCGGTCGGTGTTTTACATTAACGTAAAGGATTGTCACTCCTCTCTCTTTAAGGTAAGTACAGCATTTAGTAATGTGGTCTAAATATTGTATTAAATTAAAACACAATATGTGGTCTAAATATTATATTAAATTAAAACACAACATTGTGACTACTTTCCTTTAAACTAGTTACGTATGTTTGCATGCAACTAGTCTCAAAGAAAGCTAATCTTTCCTCCATTTGCAAGAGCAAAATTCATGTGACTATGCACGGTTCCCACCTATATCCGTTACACCCCCTTAACTTCTAAACGGTAACAGCTTATGCAATAAAGTCGGTGTCTAGGTATAGTAAAAAGGCTATACGCTACTCGATGAGACACATTACAACGCCATCTATCGGCAAATTCTTAATTATCGTTTTTATCTCAAAAACGATATGAGATACGGAAAAAAAGGCAATTACAAATTGTTCAACATCATCGATTTAGTAAGAAAAGACACCTTGCGTACATTAATACTCAAAACAGAATGTAAAAAATGGACATTTGTTTGGTCGTGATTTTCAACATTATGGCGTCGTGAAACGGGAGAAGCTCGAAAAGACCAGAGAATCCAGTCCAGAGTGTAAATGTGTATAGTGGCTAATGGAGAGCATTTTCAGCAACATAAATAAATGATCCTGAAGATAGGGAAGTGTTTCAGTTTCTTTCTTCCACTCTTTATGGCATGACAATTTTCGAAATTGTGACCAAACAAATGTTCATTTTCTACATTCTGTTTTGAGTATTAATGTGCGTAAGGTGTCTTTTCTTACTATATCAATGATGCTGAACAACTTTGTAATTGACTTTTTTCCCGTATCTCGTACCGTTTTTGAGATAAAAACGCCAATTTCAAAATTTACCGATAAATGGCGTTGTAAGTTGTCTGAGTAGCACATAGCCTCTTTACAATACCTAGACACAAACTTTATGGCCTAAGCTGTCACCGTTTAGAAGTTAAGGGGGTGTAATGGATATAGGTGGGAACCCTGTATGTATAACCCTTTTATCTTTTAAGGATGAGCCCAGTAGCGCCTAATTAAAAGCTATACAGTCAAAAAAAGACTAGCATAGTAGCTTCAAGGAATAAAAATCAATTCATAACAACGACGAACATTTAATCCTCAAACGGTATGGTGGGGGTCGGATCCGACCCAAGGGTGTGTTTTCCCCCTCCCGTACTCTCCCCTCTCATTGCAAGAGATCGAGTTGACAAGGAACCCTACCAGCCAGTCTTGCAACAGGTGTTGGAGCGTTTGCAGCAAATACGAGTGTCTTTGTTTAAAAACGTTATTCATGAACACGAGTCTTTTTTTTAGATTTCAAAATTTTTTATTTCGATTTTAAAGGCCAAAAATGTCAGTATATATAATTTTTTACATTTTTGTGCTCGGAAATTTGGTTTTGCTAACTTCTAAAACTAGGTACAAGACTAAATTACATATTAGACCTGAGCAGCGGGCCAGTGAGCTGAACGTCCCTGGTTCGATGCTCGTCGCTGCAAATCTACCGCCGTGTTCACTAATGGTGGCCGGGGCACGTAAAATAGGGCGTGGCTACAATGTCCTCCAAGTTCTCAAATTTACCTCTGGAGGTGCGGGGTCAAGTGTTCCGGTCTCGTCACTGGACTCGGTTCAAAATTACGGGACCAGTCATTTAGCCAAGTCGGACTCCGACCCTTGAGGTGCTATTAAAAACCGGAGCCGCACCTTCATCGCCCATAGCCTTCGGGACTTGACCTGATGTTACATGTCGGTCAAGGGGCATAAGCAACAACAACAACAACATATTAGACCTAATATATACAACATTCTATGTAAATGCAAGAGAGATTTTTCTTTATTTAGCAAAATTACAATTCGCTGGTGTTTATTTTCTACAAAAAGGTATTTATTTCATGTAAAATATTATCAATAAATGTTGTTATACAACAAAAAAGCTTATTGTGTACTTATTGTGTACAAAAACCTCATCAAAAAAAGAGATCGGATCGGATTCGTCCCAACCGTACCATCTATTTCGTCTCAAATCACGGTACTGTTTTAGGGTTAAAATTGCAGATTCAGTATGATATCTGATAGATTTAAACCCCTTAGATATCAAAACAAAAGATACGTTTTTGTAGCGATTTAGAAGAGAACTAACTATACAAGTAGCAGCGAATTTTTAAAGGCCCAATGTTTCTATAATAAATAATGATTCCACTTCGTTATTTTCAACATATTCCCACGTGGAAATGAAACTCAGGTAAAGAGTCTGCGTAATTGAATGGTTAAACAGTCCTGACCTGGGAGCGATGGTTGATCTAACCCAGTAATTTGTTAGTTTATGTCAATCCTGGTCCCGTTCTGATTCGGACCTTATGCTGGGAGAACTTTACAAACGAGCTAAAGAATGATGCTTACAATTCAGTTCTTACGGCCTGTTCACACTGAATCTGGAGCGTTACGTAGCCTCAGCGTTAAAAATATTAACCAATCACAGAGCTCAATTCATTGACACGTCGACCCAATCACGAGTCAGGCCAACAATCTCGGAGCCAATGGAATAACGCAACGCAATGCCCCTGATGTAATGTGCACAGGCCTTTATAAAATCCTCGCTCGTATTCTTTTCAAATTTAAAAGTAATAAAAAAATGAAGGGGTTCTTTTTTAGATAATTTAATTATTTATTTCCATCTATTCCTGCTATTGATAGTTTAAGTGTCAGTATTGATTTTTTTTCCTTGTGGTTTTGAGAAGTAACTTGCGTAAGCACAACATATGACAACATTGTTGGTAGATTTATCGTCTTTTAAAAATTCTCGAATATTTACATTTTTTTCCTCTGATTTGGTGCCACATTAACGAGATTGCACCTGCTTGATAAAAGGGATTCATTGGGGGGGGGGGGGGTTATATAAACAAAAAAACTTCTTTCAGTTGGCAGATAGTAGCAAAACAATTTTAATTGAATTCATCTTTCGTTTAAATTAAATGATAAATATGAGATAGGATTTTAAAAAGCTGTAATTTCAATTAGCTACACTTTATGTTGCGATCACTTATAGGGACAATTTTTCCCCAATTAAGGCAACCTGCGAATTTTATTTTGGTTTAATTTTCATCATGAATTTATAAAATGCTTTTACAAGACTACACAGGTACTTAAAACTGAAAATTCTTAAAAATACCTGAACTGAATCTCTGGGTCAGTTTGAAAGAAACATGCTTCATTCTGCTTCTACTCAACTCAGAAATACTGTGTATATTTAAAAGTATGACACGATGGTTCCCCGTTTCGGCTTTACTGAATCACAAACAAACTATGAACTCCGAGTTTTAGCATCAAATAACTGCATAAGAATAAAAATTTTAAACGTATCAGAAGGTTGCTACTTTTCCTTTGGATGGGTAGTAAAACTACCCATCCAAATCAAAAATCAGTATATCATGGAATTTATGGGTACGTTAAATCCGTAGACCGGAAAGGCCTTACAGGTGGTCAAAGGGAGCAGGAAGTCTACGAGCCCTGTAGATGTCGGCCACTGGGATGCTCGGTTTAAATTCAGGTGACGCTGGGCTGTGGTGTTGGTTCACCTATTCGGCGACCCCATCGAAAGAAACTAACGAATCTCGCGGATGCTTAGTACGATTGTCTTCGGGCAAATTCCTCCGCATTAACAACAACATATCATGGAAAATCGATATGAATCGATATATGGAAAAAGAATTAGAGCCTCTGTTGAATAATCTTTCAAATACAGCTGCCTCAGTGAAACATAGCAGAGTCTTGATAAGGAAAAAAATATGACTCGAAGAATCAAAAATAAAAGAAGTTTAATCACATTTTATAGTAACTAACATAGCGTTGGGTAACTTACCCAAACAGCTAAAAAAAGTCAAGGCAATAACAAATGCTCCAAGCTCAAAGCTCGCAGTTACAAGTATGTACTCCCCTTTTATACCCGAGTACTTACATACAATTTTACATATCGATTGAAGGAGCTAGTATCGATACAAAAGAAATAAAAACAGAAAAAACGGAGTTGTGACCTCACTCCTTCAGAGTGGCGTCATACATACAGCATGAAGCAACATTACTGTAAAAATGGGAAGTGCAAAGAACCGGGTTACTAACAGCCTCTGCTCTGGATTTTTTTTTTATTTGCATTTGCCCTTTAAGAAATAACCCCATGGATAAATTTTTTTCAATCTAATTTATAAACAACACCCAAAACATCTCCCTCCATGCATGCGAAAACTATTTTCTAACTTTAACTATAACCCATATTTCCTTAATCCAGACAAATCTACGTGCAACGCCACTACCATTTACGAACATTCCTATATTGTAAATTTTATCTGAAAAAAACGAAATACAAAAAAAAAAATTTCCATCATTTTTAACAAAATCCAACGTCTGAAATAAAATGCGTCCCTGAAAAGTATCAAAGAAATATCATTAACCTCTTGCAAATGTGCGTATCAGAAAGCGAAAAATGTAAGCATCTTCATCATCAAATCCAATTTCTGGAGTCATTTTTTATTCTCTAATATACAAATATCTCGGAAGCTTCGTATTTCAAGAAAATACATTCTAAAGTCTGAGAAATACTAATTGGATTCATGCGAGAAAAATGTCTGTTTTTCCTATAAAAATTTCCTTTATGATTATGCTCTTTCATCGACAAAAGGAAATGTGTGCTTAGGAATTTATACTTTCCGAAGCAGTTTTGCTTTCTTTCCGCTTATTTTCTGACATGTATACACAGAGAGTAAAAAAATGTTATTCAAAGAAAAGCAATCAATTTCTTCTTGCAATATATTAATTTTTCTAAAAATTATTGAACGTATTAGAAATACCATGAAAATTTTTTTTTCGAAATATGTAATGAAATTTTTCGATCATAATTTTAATTGTTTCAAACAAAAACTTTTGTATTGGTAATTATTTGTATTGTTAATTTGTGTACGCTGTTAGTTGTTTTATATGAGAATCATGTTTGTCTTGAAACCTTATCTATATATATAAAAAGCGTAGGTATGAGGCACAAAAATCGACGATATTTCTACACTCCGAATGGCAACGGCTGCAACTACCAGATGTAAACATTAGCGGCCATCCGCAATTTGCAACCGCGTGTCAACATGAATTTACGCACTGAAATCAGTAATGCTCGAAAGCGAGCTGCACGATCAAGTGAAAATTGGGAACAGTCTCAAGAAAGAGGGCGAAGAAGAAATAATTCATTAAGAGAGAGGCGTGAAAGAGAGAGCATAAATGACCGAAAAGTTAGGTTTAACCGTCGCCGGCATAGCAACCTAGAGCCAGTAATAGTTAATTTTCTACACTTTTTTCAGTACTTGCTGAAGTTTTACTCCATTTTATAAGTGAAGAAATTTTCTCAACAATTTATTATTTGATATAATTAAGTGGAGATAACTGAATTGTGAATAATAGTACATACAGAGAGTGATGTAATCCACATTATATTTTAGTACTTGCGGAATTTTTACTCCATTTTTAAAAAATTGCTGAAAATTTTTCCCCAACAATTTCTTATTTGATGTAATGATAAAGTGTAGATATCAAAATTTTGAAAAATAGTACATACAGATAGGGGTGTAATTTTTAAAATCATTGGTGTTGGGTTTCTCAGTCTTATCTTTAACACTGTTCTGAAGTAATGGAAATTCATATTTTTTAATCACGATGTTTCAGAATCAGCCTTATGGAGAATATTCCTTAACAACGTATATTAATGATGACATGTAATGTTAACATTCCTTACATATATTACGTTCAGTTGAGTTGTTTTGCAAAAGAAAATATAAAACTAAAAGCGACCATGCTGGTCGCGCAGCGGCTAGCTTTAAAAAAATAGAGTTAAAAAGGACAATTTTTAATTTCATTTCCAATTTTCTTATACTTCTCACGGTCATATAAAATTTTCTTTCATATCCTCATATTGATATGATAAGATCCTATATATTCATTACTAGCCGGGCTTCGCCCATCTATCGAATCACTTGACACTCGAATGACAGTTCACTTGAATTTAAATTTTGTTTCACTTTTAATTGCCAAAAAATCCCAAAAAATCAGTACATCTTCAAATGATCTATTTATGATTAAAAAGATTGAATTAAAAGTATGAAAAATAGAAAAATAATTAAAAATTAGACACACGATGAAACATTTCTTTTCAGTGATTCATTTTTTAGTGAGAATCACGCTGTGAATGAATCATGCTGTGTTTACATCGTAACACATGGCGATTACGTTTTGTTCGGTGGAGTATGCATTTAGAACTGAAATATCTCTAAAACTATTAAAATAACAGAATAAGTGTACGCAGAAAAAATTATCAGCTTTTAAAGCTCTTTCTAAATATGTAAAATTTAAGTACCTTCTTTAAAAAAATACATCGATTTTAACTTTTAAAACATGGCGGTTACGTTTTGTATCGGCGGAGAATGCATTTAGAATTGAAATATCTCTAAAACTATTAAAGTAACAGAATAAGTGTACGCAGAAAAAATTATCAGTTTTTAAAAGCTCTTTCCAAATATGTAACATTTATGTACTTTCATGAAAAAAAATACATCGATTTTGACATTTTCAAACATGGCCGAATTTCATAACGGATGCCATACCAGAAACGGTCTACCCGGAATTGTTCCCCGACCGACAAAGTTTTTCTTTTTTTTATATAGATTGAATGTCTTCATTTGTCAGAAAGATTTATAATTCAAGTAGATTTTTCAAAACTCATCAGGTGATGTATTGTGCAAGACATCTAATGTTCTTAAGGGGACTCACTACTCTTAAATCTTTAAAACATTCCCTTTTTTGAAAATATATATGTTAAAGCCTGATCATTTCTGAAAAAATTAAAGCAAACCACATGAAAATTTTCCGTTTAGTTCCGGAGATATTGATATTCTAAATATTTAATTACTGATCAAGTTTATGGTAAGAAAAATTTTAAACTCATTTTTCTCAAAATGTAATTTTGCATCATTCCGCAACTGATATCTCAAAAACTATGAAACATAATTCCATGAAACTTTTATCACTGCATAATCATGTTATTTTATTGCGTCTGAACTAGAATTAGTGCAATCACTGCATATTTTGTTATTTTTTCAGGGGTAAATTAATGCAAAAATTTAAGAAAATTTTAAGTATATTTTGAACAGTTTTTAAAAAATTGAAAAAAAGTTTTAATGTTGATTGTTTTAGTTCAATTGTATTTTGAATTATTTATTTTAAATATAAAACAGGAATTATACATTTAAGTGTAAAATTAATTTCATAGTTCTGCGCGCAAGCCAGTTTACAATAAAAATACATAAAAAACAAAGTATATCTAAAGCATTTAAAAAAATATTAAAAATTATTTTGAGAGGTGAAAATTTGTTTATTAAAACAAATATATCAATTTATCATATACAGTGAAATCTCCCTTAACGGACACTCCCGAATAGCGGACACCTCTCATTAACGGATATTTTTGCGAGTCCCAGTCCTTTTATATAGGACAATCCATGTTATTTCCTCTGAATAGCGGACACTCCGAATAGTAGACAGGTATTTTGAAAAACTTTCAATTATTTTGGCAAACATTTCAAAATTAGAAACTTTTAACGCCTCAAATGGATGGATGAAAAAATTCCGGACACGTCACAACATATTTTTTAAACAGATTTGTGGCTAAGAAAAATCTGCAAATTCAAATGAAGTAACAGATTGGATTGGAAAGCTTAAATCTTTGTGCAAAAAATATGATGACAGAGACATTTTCAATGCCGATGAGACTGATCACCTTTACCGCGTCCTTTCGGACAAGATTTTATGTTTTAAGGGTGAAAAATATAGTGGTGGGAAAATTTCAAAAGAGCGGCTCACTCTTTTGCTGCGTTGCAACATGCTGGGAGACTTCGAAACTCCAATTGTTATTGGAAAAGCTAAGAAGCCTAGATGTTTCAAGAACATTGATGTGCGAAAATTTAGTGTTTCATGGAAGTCAAATAAGAAAGCGTGGATAACCACTGAGATAATGAGCGATTGGTTGGTGGAGTTAGACAACAAAATGAAAAAACAAAAGAGAAAAATCATTCTGTTATGCTACAGCCAATGCTACAGCCAATTTCAGGGAATTATTCGCAGCTTTAAACTACGATAAAGAAATCTGCTTCTGACACAGATTATCTCCTGCAAATCCAGTGAGAGTTGGCAAAATCGGTATCTGTTTTGGATGCAATTTCCTGGACTACGTCAGTCCTTAAAAAGGTGGAACCTGAGTGCGTTCTAAAATGTTTTAAGAAGACGGGATTCTTGAGTTCAAGCGAAGTGGCAACTGACAGCACTACCG
Source organism: Dolomedes plantarius (assembly GCA_907164885.2). Classification (NCBI taxonomy): domain Eukaryota; kingdom Metazoa; phylum Arthropoda; class Arachnida; order Araneae; family Dolomedidae; genus Dolomedes; species Dolomedes plantarius. Next base: position 74,020,291 of record OU015497.1, on the reverse strand, counting down.
AAAAAAGCAAAAATGAATTTGCGGATCTAGTAGCCAATTTTGATTCAAATGCCAGCGTTGAAGAGGAAGTCAAGATAGACGACGATTTATCCATTGAGGAAGAAAACCTGCGTGTTTCCAATTCCATTCATCGGGCCACCACTGAAGCACTGGCCCTTTCTGAGGATGATGATGAGGAATCTTCAATGGAGGACTGCGAAATCAAAGATTATTCGGAAGCACTGAAATACAGTGAACAATTCAAACAGTTCTGTCTGAACAACGAAGATTCGGAGGGACTAGCAAGGCTTAATCCTATGAAGATTCATCTTGAAAAACAGGTTTGTTGTGTAAAAAAGAGAAATCAAACTTTGTTAAGAGATTTTTTCAGCAGTAATTAAAATAATTTAGGTACTATACATTGTATTTTGGGATTATTTAATGCAAGATAAAAGATTAGCACACAATTAAAAGGAAAAGTAGTAAATAGTTATTCTTTTCTTGCCTAATTAATTTTTCCTTTTTAATTAAAATTGCAGCCGTAATTTTCAATCAAATGTCAAACAAAAGAGCAAAAACTTTTTTATAAAAATGTTGTCCTCCCCAATAGCGGACACCTCCTAATAACGGACAAAACTTTTGGTCCCGTGACTGTCCGCTTTTCGGAGGTACCACTGTACATAAAATTTGGAAAAATTGGGAGTAAATTGAAATAGTTACAAAGAATCAAAAGTATGAAAATATGCCTTATTTCTTCGACTTATGAGCCATGAGTCCCCTTAACAACTTTAACAGCAAGCCTTCTCTCTAGATTTAAACAAAAGACGTGGCATCAGAAACCGTAAGAGTTTACATTAAAACTTTAATCGCAAAGTAACAAATACAAGAAAACCAGTGAAGTAAGCTAGAGTGTTTTTTTTCCTTTTTTCTCTTGTAAGTCGTTACGAAAATGTATTAGAGAATGCTATTCTTTGTAAGGTCAGATATCTTCACAAACTCATTTTGTAGAGAAATATTAGCATTTTGCAATAACGTTACTGTGTTTCATTACTTCATAAACGTATTTTGAGTAGAAAGCAATATCGGAATTCCTTCGTAGTTTTACCATAGTGAGGTACTGTTAGTTGTTAATTTTCTACCAAAAACTGTAATTAGACTGCAGAAGACTTTTTTTTCTTCAAAATATCGCTAATATTTACATTCCTTAATGCATAACATTACTGATTCATGATTAAATATGCCGAATACCCCTTAAAGATAAGCATTTCTAAACGTTTAGATACCTTGAGGAATTGTGTTTTCCAGTTGACGAGAGCGTAGACTGCATTATGTGTCATTAACAAACTTCTCAGTCTCAAATCTTTCAGTAACTTTCACAGCAAAAAATAGCAAAAAGTATCTATTATTTCAAGGGTTGGTTCCAGACTCCAATCTACACTAACAATAAGTAATGGGATTCATCCAGTTACGAATGCGTTTATAATCTTCATCAGTCTAACTGCGAAATTCTCCATAAATAAAGTTTACCAATTGTAACCACAAGCAATTTTTTTTGGACATAGCAACTGAGGCCTTTCGAGATTGAATCCCTGACGGTAAATAGGTTGCCACCACAATTTAGACCGAGCACCCCCCCCCCCCAGGAGAGGCATCTGGTGGGCTCCTACCTTCTACCCCCCCCCCCCCCCTCTCTGACCTTATAAGGACTTTCCGGGCTACAGAATTAATGTGGTCTACAGATTATCAGGTCTAGACATGAGGGTACTTAATGGCATCGTTGGAATTCGAATATGAACAGCCCTAGTCCGATGCCCAATGCGCTACAACTACGCTACCTCGGGCCCATAACTTAGATAGCAAGCACGCGCTCGCTTATTTACTTACTTTTATCCCTCGAATACTAATCTGCAAATTTAAAAAACATACCATCACAATAATTATATATTATTTCTAGACGGCGATTTTTGGTGACGATCCATTTTTCTCCCTTCCTACTTAACCAAAATCGATCAATGAGGTACATTTTAAAGATTAAGTTCCCCGCTTCTGAGGAATTGTTAATTTAGAATGACACATTGTATTGTTAGTTTAAAAATCGAAGTTAAAAAAGGACTTTTGGCCTTTTCTCCAGCAGGGGCGGCTCCAGTCCAGAGTTTTTTTTGTTTTTGTTTTTTTTTTTGGGGGGGGGGCAGCAACGTCAGCTCTTAGGATTTTATATATATATATAATATATATATATATATATATATATAATATTTTATCATATTATATTAATTAATATATATATATATATATATATATATATATATATATATATATATATATAAATAAGAAATAAACATCGTCTCATTTTAAATTTAAACTCATTTAGTCTACGATTATATAATTTGGAAAAAAAAATACGCCGGGCTTTCCTTTGGGGGGGGCAATTCTCCCTATCCCCCCCCCTGGAGCCGCCAATGTTCTCCAGTTCTTTCCCTGGATGCGTCGATACGGCACTATCCACTAGTATGTACAAAGAGGTTTTGTAATGTAAATATCAGATTTTCCACGAGTTTGTGTCATACTTCACTTTTAATAGTGTCTACAAATGTTTTGGGACATGTCTATATCTCCTGTTCCCCTGTTTCGTGTTTTGCCTCACGTCCAATAGGGTGTCATAAGATGTTCTGTAATCGGTTTTGTATTATCCTAACGCACCATTGTTATTTGACCAATAAACAATGGCTACTAATGAACCGGTTCTTCTTTCCTCCTACTACAAACCACCCACCTCGCTATAAAATTAATCGAATTTTTATTCGCATGCGGAATTTTCGCGCACGGGCCACTTAGTATATACAAATTGTCAATCACTACTTTATTCTTTGGGCTCTATATCTGTTCACTGTGCTCGTTTTCTCAGGTCTTGACACCTGGTCGTCCTACATATAAGGTGCAAGTGATTGTCATGTGAGTCAACTCGAATTTGCCGCTTACGTCGATGTTGGGTAGCTTCGGGACCTGTCAAAATAAAATCTATAGTTCTCTAAGCCTCAAATGCTGCATCTAATTTACATTCACTTGTTCTTTACGCTGACAGGAATCATAGGCCTCGCTAATTTTACTAGAACTAGAATAAAACATATAATTGGTAGATGTTCCCTAATAAACAATCTCAGAAGGAATGACATACTTTCATAAAAAAATCTTGTAATTTTTAAAATACTCGTTTTAAAGTAAGAACAATTCTAGAAACTTAAACTCTAGCTCTCAGAAAATTCTAACTTTCATGATGCTTAGGCATCATTAACCTCTAACTCAGTTGTAAACAACAAAAAGCGAAAAAAGATAAAGTACCATCATCTCGAATCCTGTTACGGGGAACATATTTTATTCCAAACGTATAAATATTTCGGTGGTATTTTGTTTCATACAAATGCGTTCTGAAGTCAGAAATACTAATTGGATTCCTGTGGGGAAAATGCTTGTCTTATTTTTTTTCTCAAAAATTTAGAAAACGAATACACCTCGTTTCATTTTTAAGACGTGTGTGTTTAGTAATAAATACTTTTCCGACTCCTGCACCTTTTCTGTTTCAGGCAATTTTGTTAGAAAGCAAAGAAAAGTTAATATTTCAAATGTTTTGGTAAAAGCTAGGTTGATTTTTGTCGTCTTGTGTTTGTTTTCTTTTTTCTCTGTCGCAAAACATAATTTGGCATCGCTTAGATACATGAAGCAAAGCAGACTTTAATAGAACTTTATCTGCTAACAGTGATTCACTCATCAAACATAATAAATACCAGGTAATTCTTTTTAAGAAAAAGCGCTCTGGTTTCTACAGTTTACGATCTTTTATGTTTACGATCATTTGTAGTCTACTAATTATTAAAGATTCTTAAGCGATTATGAGACCTTTTCTTTTGGTAAGTTTGCTATTTAATGAAAGTTATTCATCTGTCACTTATAGGAAACTTGTGGATAATAAATGCGTAAGGATTTGTAAATTGCATTTAAAAATTTGTAGAACAATAAAAGCAGTTATTGAGGTATAAATACAATTAAGTAATTTTAATCCAATTTTGATTGTACAAAATTGCTCAAAACTTTAGTATATACATTTACCGCATGATTTACCTTTAAAAAACACTACTTTAATTCAACAGATTCTACATAAACTCAACTTCAAGCAAAAAATTCAAATCTTATTACGTAACAATTGACTCCATATTCATAACTATGAAAACATTCCGAAAAACCCTAATAATATTTTCTAAACATGTCTTAAATTTCAAATCGATGCTCCCCTTTATTAATAACTAATGTGTGGCAAAGGAAACAATCACATTTCATTTTTTACATCAGTATTAGTCATATATCCACTTCCTAAGCTATAGAACATTTTCTAGAAATTATCTTTGTACATTATAGTTCTTTTATGAATAGGTATTTTCCTTAAAATATTTAAGTACACAGCTTCTTTAATTTTGCATATCGTGACTGCAACGTTTTTTCCTATCTTTTACGCTTGTTTCACCTGATAAAACCGGTAAATTTTGTTCCTTATTGGGACGTAGTGAACCTTGTTTCAGGGGGAGAATTGCAGACGGAGCGCTTGTAATTTTAAATATCTCCTTTAGAACTTAAACGGCGTTGCAAATAGGCAACCCCCTTTTTAAGTTCTAAAGGACTTAATACTTTATGCTAGTTTCACATATCACACCTCTGCTAGAAGAGTGTTACATCTCTGAAGATTTCAATTTTGAGATAATTACACCACAATGCTCTATAAGAAGTGCTTCCCATTCTCGAATAATATAATAAGCCTAGTACCAACACAATCTCCTAGATGGCGCTTATTACCCTCTTCCACAACTAGGAGGGGTAACTCACTCATGCGCGAAGAATGAAAATAAGATTTTTGTCAGTGCCGAATGTTGTTGTATTAAAATGTTCCTGTAATAAAAATGTTCATTAAATTTTATTTGGAAAATAAATTTGTATTTTTTTCTAACCTGGTGTTCATGTTATCAAGATTTTTTTCTTTGTATTGTGAAAAGTTTAGATAGATTCTGAATTAGCATAGAGATATGACAGTATTCCCTTAAGCTTTTCAGTCCATGTTGACAAAATAAGGTTACTAGAGGAGGATTATATAGTGTAATTAAAATTCAAAATCATGCTTTAAAAATTTAAAACAACTTTAATAGTATATAGTTTTACCTTCTGAAGTGATTCGAACAATAAGTTTTCCCAAAATTATCATAGGCATTCATAAAACAAGAAATGAAATTTCAACATATGTTCTTTAGCTCTTCCTGAAAATATTACTATTTTCAGATGTAACACTCTTTTATTAGAGGTATATAATCTGTCATATGAGTCATTCTCACATGGTCGAACTAGGTAACAAGTTTGTCGATTTATGCAACAGCAACAAAAAATCTGAAACTACGATCAATCAGAAATTCACGAGTTAATCGATTTTGTTTACTTAGTGTTAATAAAGTCATTTCGTTCAGGAACAAAGTTTCCTTAACACATAACTGTCTTTTTATTCCAATTTTCAATGCACTAGACAGGGCCGACATAGCAACTGAGGCCTTTCGGGATTGAATCCCTGCCGGTGAATAGGTTGCCACCACAATTTAGACCGAGCACCCCCAGGAGAGGCATCTGGTAGGCTCCTACCTTCTCTCACCCTCTCTGACCTTACAGAAGGACTTTCCGGTCTACAGAATTAATATGGTCTATAGGTTATCCGACCTAGACACGAAGGTATTTAATCGCATCATCGGGATTCAAACCCGAGATAACCCTAGTACTATGCTCAACGTGCGACCACTACGCTACCTCGGTACCATAACTGTTTTATTTATGGTTAGTTCACTTGAAATTCATAATCAGTTAATATGAATGGAACAAAGTAATAACAAGTCTCGTATGGATGTTTGTAACCGTTCGGAATCGGCTTTAAGCAGTAGGTCCCGGTCTAACTAACCCTCGTGTAGCAAAAAATGACCGTAGCGCTCTATTCCAAACCAAACCTAATATGTCTTAGAATAATCAAAATTATTTTTTCAAATCAAATTGAATTTTCTCAATATGAATTCTAACTTCCTCATTTTACATTCGCAGAGACTCAGATGAATAACTGTTCCAAGAATTTTTATGAAGGCACTCTTGAACTTTGATATTATAAAATTACGTAAAGCTTTATTTATTTTATTCATTTCTCTATTTTTTTTAAATCTGAACACATACATGATATGAAAAACAAAATTTTAAAGCCCTGATATTTGCTTCCGATACGTGGCTTCGTTTACATACCTTTATTGATAACTACTTATAAAAACATAAGTATATTCTTTACGTCAGTTCTTCTAGTAATAATCTACCCTTTTATACCCCTTGAATTTGTAGCAACAAAAGAATAACAGACCTGTTATAGCTCAAAAAAAGAGTATAATTTATTATGTGTCATATTTAGTCTGACAGATGCTTCCCTACCTAGTTTCAAAGAACGTCAAAATATCCGTCGTAAGTACAATGAAAAATTATGCATCGGACGTCTGCTATTTATTACTGATTTAGAATTCATCTTTCAGTTAATTAAATAAAAGGTATGATTTATCACCCTAAATTCAATTTTTAACGCTCTCTTTTGAGAGTTAATACGTTTTATTCGATTTCGTTTTATTTTCGCTCAGGAAACCGGGGATAAATTGTTTCTGAATCAAGAAATAGCGAGCAATCTGTAAGGCCTATTTCCAAAATTATACGTTATATCAATCAATTTACGGCTAAGAAATCTTGAGATCTTTTAAGTCTCTGCAAATTGTCTAAATATGCATGGTATATTTATAAGAAATGTGATATGTGAATGTTATTCGAATTTTTATTAAATATACATCCTTTAAACGTAGAACACTACAATTCGACCTAAATGGTAGTACCCTATTTTCTGGCGTATAACTCGCTCTTTTAATCCAAAAAATAAGATTGAAATTTACGGGTGCGCGTTATACGCCGGATATAAAAATGATAGAATTGAAAATAAGGAAGAGGTGAACATAAAAAAAATTAGATTTCTATTTGTACATAAATGTTTATTTAAAAGAAATGACATACCTTATGAACTTAAAAATTGTAATTATCGGATAACATGAATAGTTCGTCATACAGGGGCGGCTCCAATCCAGAGTTGTTTTTTTTCTTTTGGGGGGGGAGGCAATGTCGGCTCTTAGGGTTATATATATATATGTGTGTGTGTGTATATATGAAATTACCGGAATGGTCATCTCCTGAAAATACTGCAATCGAAGCCGTAACAAAAAGACTGCAAATCATAACGAATAACTGAAGTTTATTGACGAAACACAGCTACACATCTTAATAACTTTGAGCCTGCCCAGCCTCTAAATCGTAGCGCGCGAAAATAGAATTAGGTCACAGAGAGGTTACCACAATTGGCGGAGAAAGTTAGTGTGAAAAGGCGAAGCATCTCGCCAAGGAGTTGGAAAGGTTACCAGATGAGAAAGGAAGTTTCAGAAAGGGCGATTATAGGTTATTAATAATATTATCATACACACACACACACACACACACACATATATATATATATATATATATATATATATATATATATATATATATATATATATATATATATATATATATATATATATATATACTAGCTGAAACTTCGTACTTCGCTACGGAATACATTTAAATTAAATACAACGGTCAATGTATACAATTGATGTAATATATATATACACTCAAGAGCCAAAACATTATGAATACCCCTACATTTTGCAATTAATTCGCCTGGATGACGTGGAAGGCACGTGATCAGGTGGAAGTGGTATTTAACTGCTGCTGGAGAGTCTGAAGAATCATTCTTTCACTTACTTCTGTGTGTGATGGGAAAGGCTGCGGGTCTAAGCGACTTTGATAGAGGGCAGATTGTAATGGCTAGAAGGCTCGGAACAAGTATTTCCGAAACTGCACGACTCGTGGGTTGCTCGCGACCTACAGTTGTTAGTACTTATGCAAAGTGGATGAATGACGGTGAAACCAGCAGTAGACGACATGGTGTTGGACGTCCACGCGCTATCAAAGAAAAATGTCGTCGGAGACTGTCTCGCATGGTGAAGCAAAACCGGAGCCAGACAGTGGCTCAGCTGACAGCCCAATACAATGCAGGGCCAAGTAGAATAGTATCGCAGCACACTGTTCAGCGGACACTGTTGGATATGGGGCTACGCAGCAAACGTCCCACTCGTGTGCCTTTGCTGACCAAGCGTCATCGCCAACTGCGCTTGCGCCGGGAACATCGCGACTGGTCCATGGATCAGTGGGAGAGAGTTGCCTGGTCAGATGAATCACGGTTTGTCATTCATCACGCCGATGGCCGTGTCAGGATACGCCGTCTTCCAGGCGAACTGTTGCTCCCTCAATGTACAGTAGGTCATACACAGGCCGGTGGTGGCGGTATTATGCTTTGGGGGACGTTCTCTTGGGCGTCTCTGGGACCCGTGGTTGTGGTAGAGCAGACCATGAATGTTACAGGGTATCTGAACATCATTGCGGACCAGTTGCACCCTTACATGGCCTCTGTTTTTCCAGCTGGAAATGGAATGTTCAAACAGTACAACGCCCCATGTCACAAGGCTAAAATTGTGTTGGAGTGGTTCCAGGAACATGATGCTGAATTCCAGTTAATGTCCTGGCCGCCTAACTCACCGGATCTCAATCCGATAGAACACATTTGGGATGTCATGAGACGGCAGCCCAGAGTTCAAAGACCACCAATTCGCAATATCTCGGATTTGCGTGACCGTTGCTTAAACATCTGGTACAATCTGTCTCCGGCCATCTACCAAGGACTTGTGGCATCCATGCCAAGGTGGTTTGAAGCTGTGTTGCGCGCCAAAGGTGGGCTAACTCGTTATTGACAGGGGGTCATAATGTTTTGGCTCTTGAGTGTATTTATAAAAAGATCGTAAGGGATATTTACTTTTTTTGGATAATATCCAATCGTCTGCTGCATTAGAAAGAAAAAAAAAAGTTTTTGTCTATTTAGTTGTTATGCACGTGGCGGTAAATTTATTTAAAGTACCAGAAAAAGAAATCACGTGATCAGCATTTAATAAATTAAATTCTAAAAATTAATCTTTAAAAATTCACCAAAAATCAGAAAATCGAGGTAAAGATTCGAAAAGATTTAATTTTAAAGGAATTTTTATGATCTTTCTCGTGATATAAATTTTATAACCCTCAAATTATTATTTTAAATGCAAACTTAAAAAAATTTACAAAAACAGCTTAAAAATTTAATTTTAAAAAATCTAAGAAGAATTTTTCAAAAATATTTCTTAGTGCACCCCTACACCATAAGAAGAATGGCCATGCAAAATTTCAGGCCTTTAGGTCCAGCGGTTTGGTCTGTGCGTTGTATGTCAGTTAGTCAGTAAGTTACGGAACTGTTTTATAAATATAGATTATATTAATATACATATACATATATATATATATATATATATATATATATATATATATATATATATATATATATATATATATAAGAAATAAATATCGTCCCATTTTAAATTTAAACTCATTTAGTATTAGATCTACGATTATACGGGAAAAAAATACCCCGGGCATTTTTTTCGGGGGGGGAGAGGGGGGCGATTGCATTCATCTTCCGTTATATCTTCGGGCACATTATCGAATTATGTTTCTGAAAGAGAGTTCTGAAAGAGAAAACATCTGACTCTTAATTCCACGAATTCATTCGGATCAGAAGTGCGTTCTTACCCCCCTGTTTGCATAATTATTTACTCCCTCAAGCATTTCCCCCCACACACATATTGTTCCCCTTATCGCTTGTCAATTCAGTATAGCCTGGGAAAATCCTTCGAATGCATGACTTCAAAAGAAAAGAGCATCGCACATGTACATTTCAGGTTTCTTCGTCAAGAAAAGGGTGCGCTTTATACGGAGAATATACCTAAAAATTATTACAAGATAAAAAGAACTTTTTATATGCCATGTTTTTAAATTTTCTGTTGAATCATATAAACTTGATAATTCTATGTATTAATAAATACTGTTGAAAATTTTTTGATGAATTATCCCATCAACTTGAAAGAAAATGAAGTTAATTGGAAGTTAACTTGCGTTTAACTTTTCATTCCCGTCCCGGCCGATGGATGGCTGCACCAGTCTACAAAACAAAATTAACTGAAAAAGGATTCAATTCTGCTTAAAGATGGCTAAAAGTATTAAAATAATTCATTGTCAACGTGTTCTGAGCTATTCTAAAAGTTTCAAATGTCTAGCTAGTCGAGAAGTTAGTAAAAAATCGATTGCAAGATTTGTACCGGACAAATACACACACACACAAACAAACAAACAAACAAGAAGGCGAATTAATAAAAACATGGTAATAAAAAATGGAGTTTAAAATTATACGTGCGTGTTATATGCCGGAAAATATGGTATGTTTTATAAGACAGCAATACTAAAGACTAAAAGTTTTCGCGTAAATGAAAATAAATATATTTCTTCAAAAATAATAGTTAAAAGAGCTTTTTTTGCCATTAAATTACAAATTTCATTTCTCGTGTTTACAGAGGAGGGAGAGAGGCTTAAAATTATTTAAGCCAAAAACTAAACCAAGCCTTAACTCAGGGATCCCCAACCTTTTTAAGTTTTTTGGCACTCTTGGAAATGATATTAGAAACTTGGGGCACCCTTTTTAGAATTTTGGTTTTTGTTTTCAATTTTTTAAATATTAAATCAAAGTTCAATGTATATCAGAAACGTGTTAAATTTAAGTTCAAATAAATATTTGCTAATTTTATTCACTTATTCAGATATATAATTAGCAAACACCAGGATAAGTTACATTAATACAGTTTCAAAAAAATGGGATTCAGTATAGTAATACATTAGAGGACTTCAATGGAAATCGCTGAAAATAGTTTTGCTTTATTAATATGAGACTTGCGATTGATGCTTGGAGCACAAATGTTTGATATCAGGTCTAATAGTTGTGAGTGTGAGCATAGATAATTCATCCTCATGAACGAGTTAATCGATCTATGTCATAATTTGTCGGGCGAGAGAGTCATAATATGTTTTCTAAGTGGGTCCTACTAATATTTTTTTGTTTATCTCCCAAAAAATCTCACGGCACCCTAAAATGCTGCGGCACACCGGTTGGTAATCACTGACTTAAGGCAACTGTGTACTAACCCTATTGGATTCGTTTACCTCGATGTTAACCTATGCAGAAAATTATCCAAAGATTGCCGACTTGAATATTCTTATGGCATCATTTGGATGAAAATTGAAGTCTATCTTCTACATAAAACTATTAAAACCAAATTTTTTTTCTCTGAAGGCACGAAATTTTCTTGCCTTATATATCTCATATTGGTTCACAGAAACAACATTCTAAACCAGATTTTTTTTTCATTTTAAATTGTACTCCATACAAGAGAAAGAAATTTTACACCTTCGGGAATATTTCGTTTAAAAAAAAAATTAAGGTAGTCTCTTCTAACGAAACTACCGCGGGTTATTAATGTAGGATTACTTATCGTTGCATACCCCCTTTTTTTAAATAAAATTCCTACATACAAAGAGAGGAATGAGTGATAACCCTATGCAGAATAGATCGATGGTAAGAAAAATAAGTTACATAGGTCTACTCTTCCGCTTTTGATTTATAACTCGCGACGACGGTTTTAGCGTCATAAATTTTGCTTTCCGGAGGAACATTATGGGGGAACGTAATCCTACATTAAAATGCAAATAATATTTTAAAATTTAAATTATTCAGGGGGAAAATCTGGTATAGTGTTTTAAACGGACGTCAATTCCTTTGGTGGACGAAAATTATGAAATGAATACTGTTGCAAGGTGCAGAAAAGTTCAGGCTATCTAAAAATACCATTTTTATTGGATTATCAGCATTTATGAGGCTGTAAATAGTAGACAAATTTTCTCCATAGGTAAACACTGAGGTGAGCGAATCCCAAAGGGTTTGCACACACGAGCCTTAACTGAATCCAGTAGAGTTTCAAATCAGGCAGTAACGCATCACTCAACATGAGCAAAGAAAATAATTGCAATATAATTTCCACTCAGAATGCAGAGCCATCTTGCGACAGATATTAAATAAAATGCGTATTTAATATCTTTTTAAGAAAATTTAAATTCAATAAAAATATGAAACCTTTTATTTTTTATTTATTTTTTTTTTAAGTTTTATGTGAATTAACATACTGGTATCCATTTCGGAGAAAGGTACAAAATGTTTTAATCCGATTTTTTGTGTTTTAGAAAGAAAAATAACATTTCAAAGCTAAGGTAATACAATGATAAAAATGTGTTTCGCGAATAAAAGTGCTACTGAAGAGTATAAAAGTGCTGCTGCAGAATATTTTTTTTAAGACGTAGAAAATACATTTTTCAATTTTTTATTTATGCACATTTTCTATTTTTCAGTAACATACAGTGCCAGAACAAGATTATTTCACATTCCTTTTCCTGCCCCTTTTTCTTCCGATAACAATGTTAATTACATTTAAAATATTAACATTTATAACTCACATTTATCCCCCAAGACAAGTGCCGCCTTTTTCGTGTTACTTTAGCTTTTTAATTAATATTTTCTCAATAACACAAAATTATTATTAGAACATCTTCAAAACAATTATTAATAAAACTAATGGAGAAGAGTATTAAATACCTTTAGACCGCATCTCGTACGTATAGCCCACATGTGTATAAGTGGGTTGCATGTATGTGGCTTTCTGAGGATTCCCCTGAGGTGACCGACTCAGTTAGGCCTCCTGATGAAGAGACCGGTCGATTGCCTCGTTATTTTGATTCTTTTGGGTCTTTTCGTTTTTGAATTTTTATGCTTTGCTAGTTTTGATTTCTATTATGGAAACTAGTTTTTTTAGTTCTATGATGTATGTACTTATACATGTAACCCCATAACTGTCATGAGATAATACTTTTTTCAGACTTAGCTATAGCTCTACTACTTATACTCCCTGTCATGCATTAACCAGATGCGAGTAATAAAGAATATTGATCACCATATCGCACATTCACGACCTCTTGGCGTAAAATGCTTTGAAATATGAATTGCACTTTTGCGTGCTTCTCAGTAGTTTCAGTATAACATAAAGCACTTGTAATTACGTCACATTAAAAGAAATAACAAATTTGAAGAGGAAATAAACTGTCCAAGCATGTTCTTTCAAGGGTGGTTTCGTCTTTTTATTTTTGCAATTATGAAGATTGCAAGAATGTTTCTCCCCTTGCTGTTTTTTCATAAATATTCATCATTTCCTTAAGGAAACGAATAATGTTTGATTCTGAAACACAATTTTTAAGCTAAAGGAATTATTTTGAACTTTCCCTGTTTCGAGAATTTTACAATAGTACTTGCTTTTAAAGAAATGTATTTTTTCTTTCTCCTTTAAAAAAACTCGTAGACACAATTTCTACCATCCTATCTTTGCGTAATAAATTGAGAGGTTCGTTCAAGAAATCATGATAGGGCTTGATGCTGTGCTGCTTAGCACGCCTGTCTAGAGAGCAGAAGCTTTTGCTTTCGACTCCCTAGTCAGCCTATTTCAGTGTAGGCTTTGGGACCCGCGAGGCCAACGGCGGCTCCATGGGAGCAGTAGGGGCAATTGCCCCTCCCAGAAAAAAAAAAGCCCGGAGTATTTTTTTTTTTCATAGCCTAAAATTATATAATCGGATACCTAATACTAAATGATTTTAAATTTAAAATGAAAGGATGTTTATTTATTTTCTATATATATAAGTATATATATATATAAGTATATATATATATATATATATATATATATATATATATATATATATATATATATATATATATATATATATATATATATATAACCCTAAGAGACGACGTTGCCTGCCCCACCCCCCACCCCAAATCTTTGGACTGGAGCCGCCATTGCTCGAGGCTCAGCTGAAAAAATTTCTTCTCGGGCTACAGGTTCACAGCCGAAATCTGTAGAACATCTTATTAATAAAAGAGAGTGTTTGCGTGCGTGTGTGTGTGTGCGTGTGTGTATGCGACCCCCAGGCGAATCTGTGAAACTTACAGCCGTGAAATTTGGCACACGGGTAGTGCAGACTATGGGAAGGTGCACGGTGAGGTATATAATATGTGAACTCAGGTTCCTCACTGTCCTTGATTTCAGTCATGTGACCTAAATGTTCATATTCTCTCAGAAAGTCACGATACAATTTTAGATACTCTTGGTCTCTAGACAAGCGAGTCCATAGCGAATCGAGTCGTAAGAGCAATGTCCCTCGAATTCCCTAAACATGACCAATGCTCTTTAAATGGCATAGTCACGACGTATTTTCCTGTCTTGTCTCTCCTATGCGTCCGCGCATAATTTTCCTCACATATAGAATTTTCTTTACTTTTAGGTAATTCGTTTCCTATTTTCTCGATCTCCCAAAATTTTCTCAAATTCGAATTTAATTCTTCTGTCTCACATATTAAACCGCAATATTTGGAATTTAATTTATCTGAACTCAAAGTACTACCTCCTACTATATAACCAAATACAGAGTTCTGAAGCGTCAGGCTCGCACCTTTTGCTTTTATTTTTCCCGGCTTTATTATGTCATAGAAGTATTCCGCACCAATTAAAATATCAATTTTTCCCGGAACATTAAAATTAGGATCCGCAAGTTTAACTGTCTCTGGAATCTGCAAACGAGCATCGATCATTTGAGTTGGTATTAGGTCAGTAATTTTTCTCACTACTAACATAGAAATATTGCTTTCAAAACTCCTGTCTTTGTTCGCAAGAGTTGCCGTAACTCTACGATTAACCAGCGAGGCATCATTAATGCGAGAAATAGACTGATTTATTTTTTTACTCTTTAGTTGTAATCGTTGTAAGTACTCATTGCTTATCAAGCAAATTTGGGATCCCACATCTAATAAACATCTCACTTCCTGCCATTGCGAATATCTATCTCTGATGAAACACTCTACCGTAGACAAAATAACATTCTTTTATTTTCAACTAAATTAGTTACTACGAAAGGAGGCTGACTCCACTTGGTGCTGGGAGGAACAGAAAAACCGTGGTCATCGTTTTTTTCCTCCGACTGCGAATTATTTACGATTTCCGTGACGCCTGGCATACTACTGTTTATTCCATTCATAGACGAGACATAATTCCTTTCTTTCGGAAAATGGATTAATTTGTTATGTGATTTACCGCAAAATCAATTACTAAAGGAGCATTTTTTAACGCGGCTGTTAGGCAATAAAAACTTAAAACACACGTTTTTATTTTTTACTATCTCAACTCGCTTAGTAACCGAAAGTCTTCTGAACTGAGGGTAGGCGAATAGTGGGTGATTTTCATTCCTTAGACATAAATCACAATTTTTATTTTTCACCTCATTGAAAAATACTCTTGAAGGGGGTTTATATTTATTGTTATAAATTGTTTGCTCCTTTTCGTTTCATTTATGGGCTTACCTCTCGAAGTAAAATACAAATCGATCTCTTTAGATAGTTCAACAGGATGAAACCAGCCTTTTGCCTGTCTGAGATTAATATGAGCAGCTGTTTCTCTATCTAATGTCTGAAACAATTTATCAGACACAATCAGTTGTTTTAAGGTTTCAAAGTCCGTTACTCCTCTCAATTTTAATTAGTACTCGAAACTCGTAGTTAAGCGCGAAGCGAATTACACATGTGTTTCGTTTTGTCTGGATGCATTTCTAAAATTCTCTAACACTGCTTGCGCGGTTGGTTCGAATTATCTCAAAACAATTGATTTAATTTCCTCATAACATAATTGTTTAACATAATTGTTTAGATATTTCTCGTTAATATAAGTTAGAATATTAGAAGCTCTTTCCCCAAATAAATTCAACAGAATCTCTGCTTTAAGTTTCTCAGGTACTCTTTTAGTACTATATGCTCTATCTAACGAAGTAAAAAAGAAACCCCATCCTTCCGATTTACTCGGCACTTTAATTGTTAATGCTCGAACGTTTTTTATTAAAACATCAATTGACTCTTCAGTTTCGTTTTTACATTTGTATTCAAAAGTATCGGAATTTTTTTCATTAGCCTTTAATTGCGCTAATTGTAATTCTGCTTTAATCCTCTCTAATCTAAGACGCTGTAATTCAATTTGAGCGTTCTGATCGGCTTTTTGGTTTTTCTTCTCCTCTAACACTTGATCCATAACGTTTTCTACGAATTTGATGTCTTTTTTAAACACATCACTCCCCTCAATTAAACGTTTTAAATCAATATTTTTAGCACCTTCTGGTACTGATAAACCAATCACCTCAGCAACGGTGTTTTAACTCATCTTTATCTAATTCGGCTATTCTCGACATTTTGAACTTACAAACCGAAAGTACACTAATTCAGGAAAACAATATTAACACACAAACAAAACTTTGCTTTAAACTCAAAAAATTAACTTCGACTCGAGAAATTAATTAGTTTTTCTTAACTCAAGAAGGCAAGAGGATACTATTGCTCTTACTCCTATGCTGGGACTGCTGTCACACGAGACCAGGATCCATTACTCCGAATACTCAAATATCCAGTTCACTGAAATATATCCAAAAGGGTAGCATCTCCGGATGACCTGGACCACTGTTTGGCCCATCGATAGCTCAATACTCTTTTAAAAAAATGACACAACTCAAATTAAATATGGTGGACTGTATATGGGTTTTTTTCTAAAATTTATTGTTTCATCTCTGAGCTACGCTCACTCCGTTAGCCACTCGGAGCTCGTCTGGTGCCTGCGCACCAGACGTCACATAGTACATATACAGCGACAGCAGCGCTCTTTTTAAATGCGGCAGGCGTTGCACTCAACAGCTTCTAAATTTCTTTTCTTTTCGGCTTTTTTTTTATATTTTGTTTTAATAAATTCCTTTTTCGTTGTTTTAAATTTTTCACGTCATGCTGAAAGTCCTGTACAATTGGGCTCACGTAATTTATCCTCATTAGCTGTGAATTTTAATACTTTTGTATTTAACCAATTAGAAGCTTCCAAACGATTAGCCACGAAATTGTTACGGTCTGTGATTGGTTTAAAATATGTCAATACGAGTAATGCTAACGTTGACGTATTCTGTGTGGACAATCCCTTAGTTTTAGATTGACAACCATTTTAATTCGGAAAACTCTTGTTACTGCTCACAAAAGAGAAAAAACGTGTTCTTCACATTGATAAAACTTAACTTTTATAGAGGCAAAATGGCAGTATAAAAACTAAATCCAGACTTGATAAATACGATGACGAGTCTGCACCTTCGCTTAGAAGGCTTTACAAGCAGTTTATTGATTTTCGTTGCCTCCGAATGAACATATGGGACGCTGCCTCATCACTACGTCAGTCCTCCTGTCGCATTGGAGCACAAGTGGCGCTAAAAGTTCTAGTCGCCTTGCTGCTATATATATATATGTGTGTGTGTGTGTGTGTGTGTGTGTGTGTGTGTGTGTGTGTGTGTAAGTAACAAGAAAACGAGTCTTCCTAAATCACTTTTAAAGCATATTCTCTTTTTAATAAAGTACAACCCCTTTTTTCAAATTGTAACCCGAAAATACTGTGGGTTATAATTTATACTGGCCCTGCAGATCATTAAGCAGGCATGTGAAATATCTGAACTCAATAGCATCCCCATATATCTCTGGTCGGAGCCCGAAGGCCTCATTAAATTTGTATGTAATAAATAAGTTCTGTTTTCAAATTTTTCCTTTTGGTAAAACGCAGAGCAAGCGCGTGATCTAGAGATTAGTTAATCCCCGGGAGAACCATGATGTGGACACGTGAACTCCACGAGACTAAATTCGTCCGATTAAAAAATAAGTAATTTAGGCCTTCTGTTGTCAATATCACCAAACAATCATTTAATATTTGCTTGAACAGAAGACTTCTCTCTCTTCGCACCTAACTCTCATTGCTGTCAGATCTGCTGTACACGGACGCGAGAAGTCCGGTGGTCACGACGGCTCTTCTCTCTTAACTCTGACATGTAAGCACTGTTGTTTACACTTCCGTCCTGGCAGGGACACCGGACAAGTCCTGTAGCCACTGCAGCTAATGCCCTCTGATAATTAAAACGCCTTGGAATTTGTGTTTATTTTCTATGGCTCCATGTTTTTCTCATCACCCTACGAGCGACTGCATCTGTATGACAAACACTTCGGCCGATCTCTCCGATAAGTTGTAAGCATCAATCCTCGTGTGTTAAATGCATTCCCATTGTGATTAATATCTCACACACACACACACACATATATATATATATATATATATATATATATATATATATATATTGTTGTAAATTCAGAAATTCATTCACTGGCTGCATCTACCCGATTCTAGGTGCCTTGGAAATAAAAGACAAAAAGTCCTTCAAGAAGCAAAAATATATTTATTCAGAAGAAAGCAATCCTGCCCCAAAGTCAGAGCTCAATCGCTTACAGAAGACAAAACTCAACTGCCAGCCTGGCGTTATATACAGCGGCGCGCAGTGCCAGTTCACTTCACTTCACAACATCCTCCCCCCCCCCCCCTTGAGACTCAGATTGAGTCTCAAGCTCAATTTAGGCCAGGTCGTCTCCTATTTGGGATTTGTAACGATGCCGTCTTCTATTTCTTTTTTTTTCTTAGTCAGTGCCAGCTCTGCTAATACTTAATTTTGTTTCGCGTTTTCGCTCACAGCCACTAACGTTGTGCCGTCGTTTCGTTTGGGCCTTATTTCTCTCTTCACCACCTTCTTTGTTTACTACTGTCCTGTTGGTGGGTGGTTTCGAGTGTCCTCCGGCAGAGCCTACTTGTCTTCCAAATTAATAGTTAACTAATCTTCTGGCACATCCGTCTGTTCTGCTTGGAGCCCGACTGTGCGGCTTCTTTTGTGGTGTGTGTTCCGGGGCCTGTGTGTGTGGGACCTTGTCTGGGTCGTGCGTGGAGTGGTTGCCTGCTGCGGGTCTATCCGCACCATCGGGATTTACCCAGTGGGGCTTCGGCCAGGTCGGGCCCGATGTGTGCTTTTTGAGAGTCTCAAGCTCAAAAGATATTGTGGTGGCTGCACTCAAACATAGACAATATAGGTAACTTTCACAATAATAATGCTAATACAGTAAATAACACTTAATTAATAAGCTCTTTAATACAAAAATACATTTTCACATAACACTTTACACTTAACACTTATACTAACATAAACCTTCCTTTTTCAGCTCCCCGGCAAGTAACCAAATAACAACTAACTGTTAGGCTCCCCAGCGTCACTAACACTCTAATAATTTACTAACGGGGAAAAAAAAGGTCCTAAACCACCAAAAATAACTGGTTAGGCTTCCCTCCCTCTTTTTCCCCTTTTAGGTTGTGCTCTGTTGTCGGCTCAACAGCTTCAACTAATCACTTCAAGCTTCAAGGCGCACACACTAGTGGACTTGTTAGGAGCGCCAGCCAGGGTCACGGCAGAAAAGGATAGAGTTTCACTTTTCTCCTAAGCAGAAATTCAATTCGGCCGGGGATTCAAAATTTTTCAAAATTAAAAATCTATCAAAAATATCAGATATTAACTCAATGAGATTAACTCCCTTTAATAAACATTCATTTAAAGACGGTTTCTCTGTCTCAGAGGCAGAAGCGTCGAAAACGGGTCGAATTTTCGTAGTAAGGCTATCTAGTTTAATGACTGGCCTATGGGATAAATAGTGGCATTCTTTTCCTAATTCGAAATCTGGCACGAGTTCAATAAAGTTTAACATTTTCCAATCCTTAAACACTTTCTGATAATCAGTTAAAAATTCACCGCAACCCAGTCTATTAACCATTCGTTCATGTCTCTTCCAAACTAATTCTTTATTAGAGGGTAAATTCGTCGAGTTATACTTCCACGGAAGTTCTTCTTCATATCTCCCATCAGGGAGAATTTTCATTTTGTCATTAAAATCATTTAAATTAAGATCAGCCTTTTCTCTCTGTTTGGGTTGGATCAGATATTCCTAGAATTTCAAGTTTCCATAAATTACTTATAGTTACTTTCATAGAATGTATTGAAAATGTTTCTAAAATATTAGCCCTTTCACACGAATTTCGTTTTCCAAATACCGTCCATCCAAGTTTTGTTTCAACAGCCGTTAAACCAGACTGTAATACAACAGAATTTCCTGTCAATAATTTTCCTATAACATCAGACCCGATTAAAAGGTCAATTTCTGTTTCCTTTAGGAAAGAATCAGAAAAATCTATTTTCTTTTCTTTTAATTCCTTTAAAATCTCTCTATCCTTAATCTTAGGAATAAAACCACAAATCCTTTCCTCTGAAAGAACTTCCAAACTGCAAGCAAACGTCCGTTTCAAATTACAGACTTCGATTGAAAACGCCTCGTGTTGTTTTGGTCTCGTTTCATTCCCCCCAAACAGTGCATGTATAACTGTCTCGTTTCTAAGGCTATGTACACATGAGAGCGTTGCAACGCGCGTTGCATCGCGCGTTGAAGAAATACAACTGATCAAATGATTGCGTATACATGCAACGCTTTCTTCTACTACTAGAAGGCGCGTTGCAACGCGTGTTTGGAGAGTTCCACGCAGATCGCGCGACTGCAGCGCGCCTCGAGTTCCTTTGTGTTGAATTAGACCGTACACATGGTTTGCGTTGAGCGCGCGATTTGGGGCAGTTGCCTACTATTTTTTGACAGCCATATTTCTATTTTTTTACAAAGTGCAGAATAAATAAGATATATATGAAATACATGAATTTTTCAAAATGAACTTTCAATGAAATGCGAAATTTTCAAATATTATTATTTTTAAATTTTTTAAACATTTGAATTAAAATAGGGAGTTTGGTGTTACATGAAAGATATTAGTGCCCAATATACTAATGTATACTTTTTATTTTATGATTTTTGTATTTTATTATTTTTCTGATATAGAACCACAAATATACATTCCCTGAGTACATTATAAATTTACATTTCCTTAAATTTTCTCTCCACTTTCTATCTACAGATGATATTTTTTTAATGTAACTGCACACATAACGCACACGTGGGTGGTGTTGATAAGTCAGATATGCGACGATTGATCTATGACAGAGACAGAAAATCAAAAAAGTGGTGGCATAGGCTCTTTTTTTGCTATGCTGGAAATAGCATGTGTAAATTAATACATAATATATACCGAAAAACATGAATCAATCTCCCTGTTAAAGTACAAAATTCGTGTAACATTTCTGCCAAATCGAGATCTCTGCAATCTTTGTGCACAAAGAAAAGTTCAATCAAATCTTCATACAAAGTGCAGCATGATGAAAATTTCACCAAGAAGAAAATTAATCCAAGAAGAAATGAATATCCAAGAGTTCAATAAATATTATCCAAGAGAATTCAAGCGTCAGGCTTTATTCACGTTCAAGAGTACAACACCGACTGACTATACACATTATTCGCGCGAACCGCGAAGCAACCAGGTGGCGCTACTAGTACGCCAAAAACAAATACAATGTACTATAATTTCAATTTGCAACATCTTGCCCCCCGATGAACGGGAGGTTCATCAAACATTTTAAACAGTTTTACATGCATAAATCAGGGATATCAAATAATCATATTTATCAAGTAATCACATAAAGAATCATTTTAAACATGAAATCAAGTAATTCAATCATAAAATATAAGAAAATACACAAAACACAATTAACCAAGTAACTTCAAATTATATCATCTAGAAAATTATAATGAATTAATACAAAGAGAAATTTCAATTTAAACATACCTCCAACAGTCAACACAGTCCTTAAATAAAAGCATAACGCTCAATTTTTTTCTTTTTTAAACATAAATGTATGAAGAAAATATTTACATTACATACAGTATTCAATTTAGTTTAAAATATGTACATATATACAGTTTAATTTTAATTGTTTAACTCAAGATTATATAATAATTGTACAGGTCGTTTTACTACACCTGTTTCTGTTTTTATGCTACAAGATCTTATTTTGCCATCTCTACCAGGAAATACATCAACAATCCTTCCCAGTTTCCAAAAGTTTCTGGGCAAATGGTCTTGATGAATCAAAACAATATCGTTGATTTTAAATTCGCGAATCTTATTTTTACTTACCAAATGTGTAGATCTTAAATTCACTAAATAATCTTTTTTCCACCTATTCCAAAATGATTGCATTAACCTTTCTCTATAATTAAATGTTTTAACTAATAATTTCCTGGTAGAGAACTGACCTTCACAATGTAATTTTACTGCTGGTAGATTCGTAACTCTTCTACCTAAAAGAAAATGAGCCGGCGTTAAAGGAATCGGCTCGTCACTAGTGATGTAAACATAAGTGAGTGGTCTGGAGTTTAATACACCTTCAATTTCCGTAATGACAGTCTCCAGCTGCTCTCGTGTTAACGATGATTTTCCAAGAGTTTTTCTTAGGGCAACTTTTACAGAACGGATCAGTCTCTCGTAAAATCCGCCCCACCACGACGCCTTTTCAACAATATAGTTCCACGTAATTCCATGTGTAGAATAGAAGTCTTTCACCTTAGGATCACTGATTGTTGACCACCAATATTTCAGCTCGAGCTCAGCTCGCTTAAAGGTACGTGCATTGCCGGAGTATACTGTAGAACACAGTCCACGTCGTGCGACAAATCGCCGAAAAGCTAACAGAAAAGTTTCTGTTGTTAAGTTTCTAACTAATTCCAAATGCACAGATCTCGTAACCGCACAAGTAAAAAGTAGAATGTATTGTTTATCAGGACTGTCCCTGACATATAAGGGACCACCGAAATCCATTCCAACCACTGAGAAAGGTGGTGCTTGTTCGATGCGATTAGCAGGAAGAGGGGTAGTAATCTGTGTTCCAGGAACCGAGTTAAGTCTTTTACACACAATACATTTTCTAAGTTGATTTTTTATGGCTTGTCTACCTTTCGTCAGCCAAAATTTTTCTCGTAACTGTACGATAGTATTCGCCACTCCGGCGTGGAAAACTTTTTCATGAGCGTCCCAAATCAATAGTTCAGTAAACCTGTCCTTGGAAGGAATTATTATAGGATGTTTAGTATAAAACTCCAGATTAGACTTTTGCAATCGTCCTTTTACTACTATCAGATCATCATCAGAAAGCATAGGGTTCAAGTCAAGAATTCTCGATTCCCTAGAGACTTGTTTTCCTTCTTTAAGACATTTGAGTTCATCAAAGTAATATTTTCTTTGGATTTGTCGAATCCATATTTTCTCTGCTTCTTCCAATTCTTCTGCTGATAACTCATCAAACTTTCGATCTTCCTTCTTATTTTTAGCGTTAGAAATAAATCTTTTTACCCATGCTGTTATACGACAAACTCTTTTAATAGAATTGTACTTTTCCAAATCCAAGATAAATTCCACTTTAGTGGTGTATTCGATAGCACAATGAAGACTTAGTTCAGGTTTTGATTTTTGTTCTTCTGCAACATTATTCACTTCTTTTTTAGTAACAACACAATCACTTCTAGGCCACTTATCTTCAGGCAATGACAAGTATTCAGGACCATGCCACCATTTCCAAGATCTCTGTAAGTCTCTAACACTACAACCTCTAGTTAAAAGATCAGCAGGATTACTCTTACCCTCACAATGTCTCCAATCTATAGGATTCGTAAACTGTTGAATTTCCATTACCCTATTACAAACAAAGGGTTTCCATTTCTTAGCAGACCCTTTTATCCAACTCAAAACTATTTTTGAATCAGTCCAAAGAAATATAGTCTGGAACGAGAAAACATTCTTCAAATAACTAACAATCCGCGAAGCAATTAAAGCTCCGATGAGTTCAAGTCTAGGCAACGTTAACTTTTTCAAAGGACTAACTCTACATTTGGACATGATAAATGAGGTCACTATCTCACCACTATCATTCTCGAATCGAAAATAAGCAACCGCACCGTACGCTACAGAAGACGCATCACAAAACACATGTAGCTGCGCATTGGAACTCATTCCGTGCATACAACCCGAAAAATAATATCTATCAATTCTTAACTCCTTCAATGGACGTATCTCCTAACACCAATCCTTCCACTTCACTATCATATCTTCCGGCAAATCATTGTCCCAGTTTAATCCTCTTTCCCATATTTCCTGCATAAGATGCTTAACTCTTAACACGAATGGAGAAACAAAACCCGCAGGATCGAATATTTTGGCCATTGTATGCAACACTGATCTCTTACACGCACTTAAGTCTTCTAAACCGTCCAATAAACTAGCTACCTCTAACTCAAATTTATCCTCGACCACATTCCATACCAAACCTAACACCTTAAAACTCTTATTTCCCCTATCATTACTAACATCACAAAGTCCATTTTCAATCCATAATTTTTTCAACTCTTTTGAGTTAGTATTCAATTTTCTCAAATTAAATCCAGCATCACCTAAAATAAACACAGCATCCGAGGACAAACTAAATGCTTTCGACACACTTTCAGCTCCATAAAACAAGTCATCAACATACTATGATGAATCCAACATCTCAACGCACTCTTCTTTACTATCTTTATATTGCTTAATATGGTGTTTGATAGTAGCGGCCAATATAAAGGGACTACAAGTGACTCCGAATGTCACTCTTTTCATTTTGTAGGGTACAATAATTTTCTCAATATCACAGTCGTCAAAATATAAAAAGCGCAAGTAATTCTGGTCTTCGTTCTTTACCTTTATTTGCAAAAATGCACCTTGAATGTCCGCAGAGAAAGCTATTTTGTTTTCACACAATTTTTAATATAATATCCAAAATGTTAGGATTCAAGTTTGGCCCTGGCAACAAACAATCATTCAAAGATGGGCCCTTTAATTTTGAAGAAGCATCGTAAACAATACGTAATTTTGTAGTATCTCGATCAGTTTTTATCACCGGTCTATGCGGCATATAGTATGAATCATTTAGAGCTAAATCCTCACATTTTTCAATTATTCCTGTATTTAATTGTTCCTTTATAACTGAGTTGTAATTATCAAATAATTGCTTATCTTGATTAAATTTATTTGCTAGGTTATAAAATCTCCTTTTTGCGACCACAAAATTGTTTTCTAATTCTTCCTTTGATTCATTCCACAACAACGGTGCTTCATAACGCCCTTCAGTAAACTTTAAGCTATTTTGAAAATCCTGCAAAACGCGGCATTCGTCAGAGCTCTCATTTGTTTCAACAATTCCCAGAGATTCTAAATCCCAAAATTTTTTCAGATCGTGAGAGACATTCATCACAGCAACTCTGTTACAAGCTACAGATGTTGACCTCCGTAAATCGTCTTGACCCTGAACAGTGCAGCCGAATATTGTTTGGGAAATACACAAGCCTGGTTTTATTTTCTGAGTTTCCCCCACAAATATTTCCCATAAAAAGTTTCCTCCTAACAAGAGCTGAATCGGCAACTGTCGACAGCTATCGGCAAGTAAACATGTACGATCTGAAATAAATTTGTTTACATCCGGGTCCTGTGAATTATAGCATGGCAATGTGGCGCCGGTTATGTTACCTGTCACTAAAGCTTCTACTTCGATATTTTGTTTGGGATCTATCAGACTGGATAACTTCAACAACACAACTTCAAACTCTTTTTCCCAAGCATTTCGCTGACCGAAGGAATAAATTAATAGCCTCTCTTTTCTAATCGGCTGTAAATGAAGGGCATCTGCAATGTTTCTATCTAAGAATGTTTTTTCTGAACCAGAATCACAAAGTATTCGAATAATTTTTGATTTGCCATTCGCGGAAGCTTCAACAGTACACGTTTGTAAAAGAGTATTATTTAAATCTTGTTTAACTTTCTTTTCACACAATGAAGCTACTACAGTTTCGTTTTCAAGTGGAGAATTATCATTATTAATCGGAGGCTCATATTTAATTTTTCTCAACAAGTTTTCTGGATTTTTCGATTTTGTACAAAATAACACATTATGAGCATTTGAATTGCAATTTGACATTGTTCCAGTTTAACCCTGCATTGAGAAGAAAGGTGCCTTCCAAAACACCGATAACACCTGTGGTAGTTTTTAATTGGGTGGGTCGTGATTGGTTATAGTGGTAGGCAATGATACCATTACTCTGAATTCTAAACAATACATTAATTTATTAACACAATACAAATATTAGTACACATTCAATTATATTATTATTAATTATGAACCTACAGACATTCTCATTATATCAATGTATTATTTGACTGCACTATTTCATTTATTTAAATTAATTTCATTTCAGTACGCAATATATATATTATTCCTTAACTTCCGCCTATAATATAAGACTCGGGTATCTAACGACATTTGGCAATAGTTAATAAAAGGTTACCTCCATTTTTGCAGACTGCAGAAGGGGACTTTGGCTGGCATATTCATGTGCATCTATTGGGGTCTCTATTCGGACTCGCTCAATAACGTAGGAATAGGCAGACTTTAATGGCCGGATCAGTTCTCCATCCTTTGCTTGTGGGGGTTAGGCACTCCGTCTTGGTTACGAGTCTCAACTATTATCATCTCATCGGTAGCTTGCAGGGGTCAGGCAATCTATCTCGGCTCCGAGGCTCCTCTATGCTAGCTTGCGGGGTTCAGGCAATCTATCTCGGCTCCGATGCTCCTTGATGCTCCTTTCATCGTTGGGTTGCCGGCTTACAGCGATGCGCTAAGTCGGGGCGCAATCTCATATATTCTCCATATATCTCCCATATATCTCCCATATATTCTCTTTTGCCTTCTCGCTTACGAGGCTACAACTCTCTATTTGGGTGCCAAGTCTCAGAGTCACAATCAATATATAATTATATTTTATATTCTCACTCTCTCTATTTTTTATTATCTTCTCAACGCCCCGCCTTTTACATTTTCATTCGTCTCTCATGTTCAACCTTTTTTTTTATACTTCCACTTTGATTCGTTAACTTGATCCTCCCCTAATCATTTCTTTAACCATTCAGAGTGAGGGGCGTTTTATATTCGAACAATCCCGTCTTCGACTCATTCCTATTTTTCTAGGAAACGTGTTTTCCCAGAACATTTCCCATGTGTGGGGTCCTCTTCTCTTTGTCAACAATTCCCTTTTCATCTCGATGTCTCCTCTATCTGTACCCCCTCGCTGTTTCGACTCTTAATTGTTACCTTTCAATTTCTTCTTCTTCATCCGGCCCTTTGTCTGATCAAGTGCCATTCCAATTTTCTCATGGCACGGCCGACTCTCCGCTTTAATTGGGTTGTCTGCCTTTTTTGAACTCCTAACATATCGTATCCCCACGACATTCTTCTCGTATCGTCTGGCGTCATTTTACTATTCCATTTTCCGTCCCGTTTGTTAATTAGTTTTTCTGCACCTTTTCTATTTTCTTTTTTTTTATATGTCGTACTCCACGACAACACCTCCCTTCTTTTCTCAATTTAAAACGTTTTCTTTCATCAGATTCAGACTGACAATTTTTAGAATTATGTTCAGTAGATTTACAAAAATGCAATACGTTTTAGAAAAAGTATTCAAGGCTGCCGCTGACGGAATACTATTTTTCACACGATAGTTATTTGACTTATGATTTGAATAATAGCGATCATTGTTATTATTACTTAAGATTTTAGTATTATGAATTCTTGTATGCCGTAGAGCGGCTTCTCTACATTCAATTTCTTTCTTTATAAATTTTACCAACTCTGTTATTTCATTATTCTTTTCAGGATCACGTTTTCTATGATAATCAAGAACTAAATCATGTGGTATTAACTTTAATAATATCGGACTCAAGAGATGTCCGTACGAAACTGAATTTACGCCGCAAGAATCTAAATTTCTTATACAAATTTCAAGTTCATCATACAGTTTTCTTAAACTTTTAACATTAGAAGAATGTTTAACACTTTCGATATTCAGTATTTTGTTTAAATTACATGATATGATATCGCTAGGCTTTCCAAATCGATCTTGTAATAAATTAATACAAGCAACATAATTTTCTTCTGTTAGCGTAAATCCGGCTACTGTGTTATATGCAGGTCCCGTTAAAAGCGATCTCAAATAGACAAATTTTTCTATTTTCGTTAGTGACTCATTCGAGTCAATAGCTGCCTTGAATGAATTAAAAAATTCAAGAAATTCACTTAATTCACCATTAAAAGGTTTTATTTGAAGCTTAGGTAGTTTAATTGCCGGTGCATTACTTTTGATTTTACCAACAGAAGAATTTTCAAGAACAGAAGTGTTTTCAGATACGGAAGCATCTTTAGAAACATCGGCAGCTTCACGTTTTTTAAGCCGATTTTTAATTTTAAATTTGATACTAATTATTTTTTCTAAATACTCTTCGCAAAGTTTTGTTTCTTTTTCAAACTCTACAGGATCATCAATATCATTCTCGATTTCGGAATCCAAATCTTTTAAGGAAATTTGTTTTCCATTTAATTGTTCAAGACTTTCTGATAAAATATCAGTTATTCTTTCATCTATGTCAGCTTGTAAATATGATTCAATTTTTGATATTAATTTAGTTGTTCCAAACCTAATTGTGGAACGTTTGCTTTTCAGTTTATCAATTTTTTCCATTTCAAGATGATTCCGAAATCAAAAGTCACTAAATTTCAAAAGTCTAAATACCTTACCTTGAAGTTTCAATATATATTTAAAGGTACCCCAAATCCAGATCCCGGGTTTCGGCACCATGATGAAAATTTCACCAAGAAAATTAATCCAAGAAGAAATGAATATCCAAGAGTTCAATAAATATTATCCAAGAGAATTCAAGCGTCAGGCTTTATTCACGTTCAAGAGTACAACACCGACTGACTATACACATTCTTCGCGCGAACCGCGAAGCAACCAGGTGGCGCTACTAGTACGCCAAAAACAAATACAATGTACTATAATTTCAATTTGCAACACAGCATATGTAATTTTTTTTATATGAAATTTAAAAAAAATTGTTTTTTTAATATAATCAAAGTTAAAATTTCATTATATTTAAAATTGTTCTGCGTTTCCTACTAAATAATTATATCATTTTTTAAACATTCTGATTAATTTTCAAAGTTTGAAGATTTTTGTAACCCTATAATACTGGCGGTACTTTAAAGTACCATGTTATGGTGGGTACCAGAGATACCCCTTTGCGTTGTGTAAAATTAGGGAGGTAAACTCCAAAAGGAACTATGCGTTTATAAATAAAAATAACAACATTTATTATACAATATTTTACAAGAAAAGGTCAGTTTTACATTATATTTAAGATCTTGGATAGACATATTTTAACGGAATTAGGGCATACTTTATCCGCTTCCTGCGGCAGAACCATTGCGGGTCGAGTGAAATAAAGTTCTATTTTCCAAAATTTCTAAAAAGAAACACCAGCACTATTTGAAAGGGAAGAAATGACCAACCTGGGGAGCTTTGATGAAACAGCAGGGCAAGGCATGGAGTCGTTGAGGCACTTCTATCGGAGGAGGCTTTAGGTATCGAGCTAAAATTCATGAGGCCCTTCATTGGAGAGACAGCAAAATCGGCGCTGGCGGTTGAACACGGACATCTCGCCATTTTACATCTTTTCTTCCCAGGCTTTCTTCGCAGCTCGCTCCCTCAAATCTCTCTCTGCCCCTCAGCCTTCGATCCTCGTTTCTCTCCCACACTCGGGGTTCATTTTCCCCCATTTGGATTATGACTCCTCCCCAGGTCAGTTATTCACGTAAATTTATTGCCTCTTCCAGTTTTTTATTCGAGGGCAGGATGCTCCGACATCCCCACGGTTGACCCACGTGGTACTCTTATTTCCAAGAAAATTGGATGTCCGTTGAATTTCCTGGAATTTCTTTCTCCTGTCCTGAGGAATTCAGGGGGTGCGATGTTTCTTGGAAAATTGGTGCAGGTCCCCCTTTTTCCAATATGGCCATTTTATGCCCCGTAATCGTGTTGGAAAAACAAAATGGCTATGACGTTGGAAGGAGTTCAAAATGTCCAAATTGTAGATCCTTCACAACATACCACTTCAATTAACTAGTGGTAATTAATTCAATTTTAAGAAGGTGAGTAATTTTTTTACATTTATTTGTTAATTAGTATTGAATTAACATAAATAAAAATTTACGTGAGTTTTCGTTTATTAATTCATAATGTGGTACATAAAGGGTACATAATATAGAAAATGTTTTCATTACTCAATGTGATTACGAGTTTTTCCGTCTGGAGAAATGCTATCCCTTACAACATTCTCACTAGGAGCCAGGTCATCCTTAACCATTTCTAATAACTCGTCAAAGGATGCAATCGACATTCTTAAATAGTTAAAAAACTTGGGCCCATGTTTTCTTAGGTTCCGGTAAAGTGTTACAAAAGAACCGTGAGTCAATCTGTCATTTAAAATCGGATGTACCCAGTATTTTCTTTGCCTTCGTCTTCGTGCTTTATACCTACGGTACAAAATCCAAACACATGCTGCCTCTTCAACTTCCATAGCTATACTGGAGGTCAACGTGGCGTTTACGCTACTAGTGTACACATTCGGTTTTTCTAACGCGCGTTGCAACACTCTCATGTGTACATAGCCTAAGCGGCCGCTGCACACTTGCGTCAAAAGTACTCGGGACGCTGCGTTATTTTCAATCTGCGTGGAACGCTGTTCCAGTGCACACTTTCGCGGTGACAGGCGTCAAAGGCAGTCTCTCGTTTGCCCCCAACCGAGATGGATCGTACGCGCGCCCATTATTTAAGAAAAAAGTTTGTTTTTTCTTACTTAGTCTACAAGCATGTTAATCGTGAAAACAGAAAAAAAAGAAGCACTGGATCCATCCATACAACAGCGAGAGGCAGACGCTGATTTTCCATTAGGCCCGGTAGGCCCGAGCCTAGGGGCCCCCGAATGTTGGGGGCCCCCAAAATTTTAATTTTAAAAGAAAAGAAAGAAAAAATTCCCAATTCAAATTTTTTTTAATTTTACCTTTTTTAATAGCAATTTTTTTATACATCCTTTCAAATTTTATTGATTGGTTCATTATATGTATAGTTATATGTATAGTTTATCATATGTGTTGACGCCAATGGCTATGTTGGCAATCGCCAAACGCGCTCTTGAAAGAATACAAATACAGGTATCATAGTTTTTATTTCGTATGTTGGCATCGTAAACTAAAAGATATTAGAATTTGTTTGAAATCGCTTGTTGCATAAAAAAGTTTGTTACGCTTGCACATCGTATGGTCGATGTTTCATGTATTGATTTTGTTCATACATTAGTATTGTAGATAATTCGTTTAAGTAAATAAAATTGTTATTAATTCGTGTGTCGTATGGTCGACAATGGTTTTGATATAATTTATTAGTCTACAGTCCATTCGAATACAACAAATTTGGGGCCAGTCAACATATGACATTTGGCTCATATAGTTGGTCCACGTAGCCGGAGAAAAAATGGCACTCATTGCGCTAAATCGACAAAAATCGACATTGAAGGCTCAGATTACTAAAATAGAGACATACTTAAACGAAAAGCAGGTAAAAGCCCCATCGGATATTTTATCTGCTGAGTTAAAAATAAAATTAGAAAATTTATTGAAGTATCAATCAAGTTTGGATTACATTCGAATACAGTTTTTCGAGAAAGTAGATCCCGAAGAAGGTATATCGGATATTGAAGAAGAATTTTTGGATTTGGAATTTCGCATCGAAACATTACAGGTAAAAATTAATTGTTTGATTACCTGTCAAAATAGTTCATTTATTTCAAATGGTAATAAAGATGTAAATAATAGCGTTAATATTCGATTTCCCGAAATTGTAATTCCTAAATTTTCGGGAAAAATAGAAGAATATAGTTGTTTTAAGCTGCAATTTGATAATATTATTACCAATAATTCTCATTTAGATGAAACTCAAAAATTGCAGTATTTACATTCGGCTTTAGTCGGCGAAGCCAAGAATTTACAAACTGTTAATGATACATTTAAAACGCTTTTCGCAGCTTTAGAAGAAAGATATTCAAACAAACGAGTGTTACTTGATGTATATATTAAGCAAATACTAGAATTTGATAAAATAACTTATGAGTCTTCTAAGGAATTGCGAAGTTTGATAGATATAGTTAACAAAAATTTAAGAGCACTAAATGCAATGGATCTTGAAAGAAATAAATTATCTGATGTTGTGTTATTAAATATAATTTTGGCTAAACTCGATAAAGAATCAAGAAAGCAATACGAGTTAAATATAACTTCCACAGAAGTTCCGAAGTTGGATGATTTAATTGCATTTTTGGAAAAAAGATGCCAAATGTTGGATAATTTATCACGTAGTATCTCTTCAAAATTGAAAGTTTTTGATAAATACCAAAAAGCGAAATCACTTATGGTGAAATCATACAATAAAGTATGTGCTTGCTGCAAATCTCTTAATCATTACATATTTAAGTGTTCTGCATTTTTAAAACTAAATTCGTTTCAAAGATTTGACTTCGTAAAAAAACATAATTTGTGTATTAATTGCTTCAGTGCGCAACATAAAGTTGTAAATTGCAATTCGAAGTACGTGTGCAATGTATGCAAAGCTAAGCACAACACACTACTTCATAGAGAAAGTGTAGGCACCCTGTCGCCGGCGCCAATTGAGTCATCAAATTTATTTATCCAAAACAAAAATGAGAAACCACAACATAATTTAGCAGTCGAAGCAAAGAGTGTACTAAATCTTTGGGATATTCAAAGGATATGGCTATTAAGCGTTTTCTAAGTACAGAAAAACGATTAGAACGCTTGCCCAATTGTAAAACCATGTATAAAGAATTCATGGACGCTTATTTAAAATTGGGTAACATGGAGCTTGTTCCACATTACGAAAGAAATGAAGTGTTGGGTAAAACAAATTACCTTCCGCGTCATTTTGTTTTGAAGGATAGTTCGACAACTGCATTGAGGGTAGTGTTTGATGCCTCGGCTAAGACATCAACAGGCATTTCTCTAAACCAAACACTAATGGTAGGCCCAAAGTTGCAGGATGATATTTTCGACATAACATCAAGATTTAGATTACATAAATATGCTCTGACAGCTGATATTTCTAAAATGTATAGACAAATTTTAGTTACGAATAATGATTCAGATTTACAAAGAATAGTTTGGCGTAATTCTCCTGAAGAGTCTTTTCAAGAATATAGACTTAAAACTGTGACATATGGCATAGCCTCAGCTCCATTTCTAGCAGTAAGAGCTTTGAGACAACTTGCAGTAGAAGAGAAAGATGATTTTCCTCTTGCTTCAGCTGTGAATCTTTCTGATTTCTTCATGGATGACTTGGTCACAGGTAGCAATGATTTAAATAGTGCTAAGGAGTTACAAAACCAGTTGATACAAACGTTACAAGCTGGTGGAATGAAACTTTGTAAATGGTCCTCTAACGAAAGAGAACTGTTAAAATCAGTGCCGTTCGAAGATCAAGAATATCATTTTGATCAATCAAGAGAAACAGTAAAGACACTAGGTCTCATTTGGAATCCAAAAATTGATAAATTTAAATTTTTTGTTTCTCCCTCAATATATTCATCAAAGTGCACTAAGAGATCAATATTATCTCATATTTCTAGATTATTCGACCCTTTAGGACTTTTAGGACCAATTATAGTTCGAGCAAAGATATTTTTTCAAAAATTATGGCTTTTAAAGATTGACTGGGACGAGCCACTCTCAGCTAAAAAAGCTCAAGAATGGAAAAATTTTGTAAAAACCTCCAAGTAGTTGAAAGTATTGATGTCGATCTCTATATTTTGAATGATAGTATTTGTCAGCTAGAAATACACGGATTTTCGGACGCCTCCGAAAAGGCCTATGGAGCGGTAGTTTATGTCAAAGCCACTGGCACATCATCGGAAGTCTCAGTGAAGTTACTCTGCAGCAAATCTAGAGTCTCGCCTCTGAAGCGTACAACAATTCCAAGACTAGAACTTTGTGCAGCAGTATTACTAGTAAAATTAGTGAACTGAGTGCTATCATCGTTAAAAATATCTGTGAATAGCGTTCATTTGTGGACCGATTCGACAATAGTACTTGCGTGGATTCAACACGAACCACATACTTTGAAAACATTTGTAGCGAATCGCGTCGCAGTTATTCAAGAACTGTCTTCGACTTATCAATGGCACCATGTAACTTCAGAAGAAAATCCAGCGGACATAATTTCTAGAGGTGTTGATCCTGAAACTCTTCGAGATAGCAAACTGTGGTGGGATGGTCCCACTTTCCTTTTGAATAACTTTTCGTCGTTAAAGGATAACCCCTGCCCAACAGCTGTGGAGGTTCCAGAAGTGCAGAAATTGCCGGTCCCTTCATTGACTTTTGTATTGACTTTAGAAAGTGATTTGTTAAATAGAGTTTTAGACAGATGAAATAGTTTTTCTAAAATTGTATATATTTTTAGTTTTATTTTCAGATTTTTGAAAAATACTAGAAGCAAACCAGAGGACAGGTACAGAGGCCCCCTGTTACCCCAGGAGCAGAAAACAGCGACAGAATTTATCATTCGCCAAATACAGGCAAATGAATTTAAAATGGAGATATCTGTTCTCTTAGCTAGTAAAAGGGTTATAAAAGGGAAGGTAAAGGACCTCCAACCCTTTTTAGATTCCAATGGAATTCTAACAGTTGGAGGACGGTTAGAAAAATCGAATTTAAATTTTAACGCAAAACATCCCATTTTACTTCCTGCGTCCCACAAATTTACAAAAATTTTGATGTAGGAGCACAGAATTTATTGCATTTAGTACGCCAAGAATACTGGTCTTTATTAAACGGCAGAAGTATCGCTCGACAAATTGTCCACAATTGTGTTACATGTTTTAAACAAAAACCTGTTACGGAAAGTCAGCTTATGGACAATCTCCCTCCGGAAAGAATAAACCCGAGTTCCCCCTTTAATCCCATAGGAATAGATTTCTGTGGATCCTTTTATGTAAAGTTTAAAGGACAAAGAAAGGGTGTATACCACAAAGTATACATAGCTATATTTGTCTGCTTTGTGACAAAGGCAGTACATTTAGAGACTGTCTCAGATTTAACCTCAGAAGCGCTAATCGCGGCGCTAAAAACATTTTTCTCTAGACGTGGTAAAAGTTCACCTCTGTTCACGGATAATGCCACCAATTTCGTAGGCGCGCATTTAGAATTAA
The DNA here is from genome assembly GCA_907164885.2 of Dolomedes plantarius. Lineage (NCBI taxonomy): Eukaryota > Metazoa > Arthropoda > Arachnida > Araneae > Dolomedidae > Dolomedes > Dolomedes plantarius. The sequence goes on along the minus strand of OU015497.1, from coordinate 73,985,066 downwards.
AACGATTGTACAAACTTGTTAAAAAGCCAGAGGAAAATTTAGCTTGTTATTTAGCCTCAGAAGGCATTGCCTGGAATTTTATTCCTCCCAAAGCCCCGAATTTCGATGAACTTCGGGAAGCCAGTGTCAAATCATTTAAATACCATCTTAGACGAACTATTGGTGATCGAAAGCTGACCTTGGAAGAATTCCAGACTATTACAATTCAGATCGAAGACATCTTAAACAGTAGACCGTTAATTCCGATGAGCTCAGATGTGGATAATTTAGATGTTTTAACTCCATCACATTTTTTGATAGGACGCATTTTGAATACAATCCCTGAACCACTAATAGTGAACAAACCAGAAAATTTATTAACAAATTGGCAAAAAACCACCAAAATTGTTCAAGCCATATGGAAAAAATGGCAGATTAGTTATTTAAATCATTTACAAAATCGCACCAAATGGCATGTTGAAAGACAAAATTTACAACCTGGTCTAATGGTTTTAGTTAAAGAAGATCACTTGCCACCATGTAAATGGTTGATTGGACGTATTCAAGAAGCGATACCAGGATCCGATAATAGAATTAGAGTAGCTGTGGTGAAAACAAACCACGGTATATATAAAAGTAGTATTAGAAAGTTATGTGTGTTACCTAATCAAAATATGTAAATTTTTAGTTGGTTTATGTTTTGAGTTTATATTTAATTTGTATATTCGTGTATTATTGATAACATTATTTACATTTTAAGTTATCTGTATTCATTTAGAACTTGTTTTAAGTCAAAATATGAGGCAAAATTGTTTTGTAATATATTGTTCATTTATGTATTCAATTGTAATATTTATGGCGAATGGCTATGTTGGCAATCGCCAAACGCGCTCTTGAAAGAATACAAATATAGGTATCATAGTTTTTATTTCTTATGTTGGCATCGTAAACTAAAAGATATTAGAATTTGTTTGAAATCGCTTGTTGCATAAAAAAAAGTTTGTTACGCTTGCACATCGTATGGTCGATGTTTCATGTATTGATTTTGTTCATACATTAGTATTGTAGATAATTCGTTTAAGTAAATAAAATTGTTATTAATTCGTGTGTCGTATGGTCGACAATGGTTTTGATATAATTTATTAGTCTACAGTCCATTCGAATACAACAAATTTGGGACCAGTGCAACGTATGACATTTGGCTCATATAATATGTATGTTATCTTATTAATAAAAGCGAATGTTTGTGTGTGTGTGAGGCCTCGAGACGAATCTGTGAAACTTACAGGAATGAAATTTGTCACACTGGTAGTGCAGACTATGGGAAAGTGCACCTCGAAGCCCGAATTTTAAATTTTTTACCGTTAATTTTTAATTAATAAAGAACCAACAATTTTGAAGAGTTAGTCCAAAAAAAAGAACAGCTTCGCAGACGGCAGACGCCATATTTGAGATGTCAAAATCGATGCATTTTTTTTCATGAAAGTGCATAAATGTTACATATTTGGAAAGAGCTTTGAAAACTGATAATTTTTTCTGCTTACAGTTATTCTGTTACTTAAAAAGTTTAACAGATATATTAATTCTAAAACTCCGCCACCGAGACAAAACAATCAAATTACCCAGTATGGTGCAGCCATCTGTCGGCAGCGACGGGAATGAACTTCAAATTAATGTTTCTAATCAGTAAAATTTCAATTGTATATGATTTCAACTTTCAACAATCTATATATTTAAGTTGCTAAGCCGACTTTCTGGGCAGTCCGTGAGAGAAAACCACTGCATCAATTTACTTCATTTTGGTCTTAAACGAAAGATTGTAATTTGTAGATTTGTCAAATTTGGTTTTTGTAACCGCAGTTTTTATTAATGAGCTATAAATTACAAATAAAATTTGATTTCTGCGCATGCTCAGTGGCATGTTTAAATGCCGATGAGTCTCTCTAGATGTCTCTCTGCCATTTTTATTTTTATGATAATTATGTTTGTGAAATGTAAGATTAAACCTGATGGAAATTGTTTATTTCGCGCTGTTTAATTAGCGATAATTTACAATTACAAATTTGCTTTCTGCTCATCCTCAATGACATTTTTAAATCTGGCTTTAGATACTCACTAAGCACGAGGCCGCTTAAACATTAATTTGTTTCTACGCATTATTATGATTTTCAACATTTGGCAATGATGTGTTGAGTATAATTTGTGTATTAGTACATTTATTTACTATCTAGCCGTCATGTTTTGACGGGTACCGACTAGTTAATAATTAATTACAAAAGGCACAGATTATCCGAATTGAATGTATAAATATGGTCTAAATTTTTCGAAAGTGAATATTTTTACAACCGCATTAAGGAATGATCGTGGACTGGGCATGTAGGAACATCGACTGACATAGATTCTGAATGTCGTTCCGTACTTCTATGCGTTTCCACGAAATAACAGTGGTAGCCACTGGCGACCACTGATATTTCGCTATAAGGAACAAAACCGATTATCTTTCGTTGTCAAAAAAACATCATAACTTATCTATAATTTAGGAAATTCTTGATGGTATGAGACATACCCAAGCGAAATTGATTCTGAGGCCTGATGACACCAAACTTTGTCTTCAAGTTAGGTTGTACTTAAAATTCCTGAAATCTCACTGACTTTAAGGCACCAGCGATGTGTGCAAGATGGGAACGTGCTCATAGCATCATTTTCATTGTTGGGTCCATGTCACTTCTCAAACTTCTCCTAGGTATGTAATATGTGAGGACAACAGTTCTTTGAACGAAAGTTCTATCACAGTACGGTACATGGCATCAAATTGGGATTCAGTAAACCTAATCCACTGCCATCTATTACGCAACATCTTCGTTCTTCGCTCCACTGCTGTAGAGTCGAAAAAGAGAGAGACTAACAACCAGCCCTCTTCACGACGTATCACTGAACACGGCATCCTGAACTCCCTGACGCGTGTCATTTTTTATTTTTGGTTGCGACTGAAGATTGGAAATTTTTGCCTATTTACATAATGCTAATGACACTATAACTTTGCCTATCTCTCTTTGTCCATACCATCTGCCACAGAGTCGTTTTCTATCTAGTGATGCCATAATGGAATAGTAATTTCCTTCCAACGAAAACAACAGCTTCTTGATAATAAAGAGGCTTTTCTCACTCATTCCATTTAACCCCAATAAACTCCAAATGCTTCTTGCATTGATTTCCCTTCCTGCAATGAGACAAGTTTGGATTATGCAGGACTTTACGGACCACCTCCTCTCATTTATGTTATATTAAATCTACTTGGATAGCTAGCTTTGATTTTATATATATATATATATATATATATATATATATATATATATATATATATATATATATATATATATATATATATATATATATATATATATATAATCAATGTAAATAAGTTTTTCATGGCTGAAAAAATTTGGAATCCTTATTTATTTTTTATCAAAATTGTTAAAGCAAAATTAAGACCCAAAAGCAAAGGCATTAACTCCCAAAGTTCTTTAATTTAATTTTAAATAGTATGTTAAATTATATTTCTATAAAATCATGATATATCAAAGACGAAAAGAATGTACAGTCATAAAATGTGTTATCTGTAACTTTGAATCCTGATTTTCAGAAAATTTCAAATATGTATTCTAGCATTTTTATTTACAGAGCAAGCTTTTTTATAAGCTTGACGGTATAATTTTTTTGATTTTCTCATTATTCTCATCTGTCTAGCTCTTTTCTCATTACAAATCCACGTCATATGCCCACAATATATAGTGCTGGGCCCATTTCGTGGTATGTGGTAAGGTTTAAAATTATGGGTTAGTAAAAGTGAATTCGCCCTCAACCAAAAACGGTATCCTTGCATGTGACAAACTGTAAGACTGAATATATGAATAAACTCGTGCAGTTGATTTTGAAAAGCTCTCTTTTGTAATCATGAGCTTTGTCAAATATAAGAATATTTTTGCCACTACTGTTGTATAATATTGTGAAATACCATTTTTAACCACAAAAACTAAATAAAAATTTTATATTATTTAAATATAAATGAAGGAAAATTTATGTAAAATAAATCCATACATTTTGCAGACACTAGGAAATTTCTGTCTGGAAATGCTCTCTGCATTTTAGGTTATTTAAGCTTTTAGTTATAGTCATAATTTCAAAAACTTTTGCGGCTCTTTGACATTTTAAACAAAGAGGTTTCTTGTCTTCTGAACAAAGAAATTACACTTGAATGATTCTTATCATTTGCAGCGTTCATAAAAATATTAGTACAACAAAGCTTTTTTTTTTTCCTGATAAATTCTAACATATACTCCTGAGTAACTGAAGAGAGAGAGAAAGTTTCAGATAATGGAGAAAACTTGCTAGATTTGTTAATCCTTTACAAAATAAATTATACAGTCATTTGTATATACATGACAGGCAACGGAACTTCCCTAGACGCGTCTGTACTTGTCAAACTCTGAATGGTTTGTTTACGCTTTATCCTCCAAAAATCCTCCATGTCCTTAAACTTTAGATGGCGAAACACATTTTTGTTGTTGTAGAAAAAGATCAAACGTGACGTTGAAGAGTAAATGAAGGGAAACCCGGCTTTACTGGGCTTGTTATGTGTACAGAAAGCTTTAGGAGAATGCTTATAGGTAGGGAGAGATATCGTATGGAAAGGGTCTTTTTTGTCCGCTAAGATATTTATTGGCCAGGCTCTGAATTTCACAAAATAGAATACTGAAACAATACATGGGGAATATAAGGGGGGAAACAGGATGATTCGATGTAGACATCTATATATCTAAGTTGCTAATCCGATTCTTTGGGCAGTCCGTGAGAGAAAACTACTATATCCATTTTCTTAATTTTGGGCTTAAACGAAAGATTTCAATCTATACAGAAGCTGTTCACACATTTTTTAGACGATGTATATTGTATTCACAAAACTAAATTACATAAAATTCTTGTGTTTTAAATGTTCTATTTCACATCCCTTATTCTGAACTATATTTCGACACCTCAATTTCCAGGATAATAATGCCTTTTGAAGTGTCAGAAGAGGTATTCTATCCCATTCCTCCTGAACAGCTTTCCAAAGTCCTGTAAGGGTTTTGGGACGACGTTTGGATAATGCAGATTTTAAAAGTCCGAAAGCACAAAAATCCGTAGGTGATACATCGGGAGATTTAGTAGGGATATCAGTGAAGGGTATGGCCTTGATACCAGTTTTTTGTTCCATTTCTTTTAGGAAATTTACAGTGGATTTTGATGTGTGACTGCTAGCTTTGTCCTGATGGAGTCTCACAGATTGATGGCACTGTGGGTAAAGCGATGATATTTCATCCAGAAAAATTGGCGATAAAATATGTTCCTGATAGTATTTGGAGTTAATCTTGACATTTTTTTTCCACTATCTTTATTTTTAACTTGCCATTATAAGAAAAACCAGCAACAATCATGAATCCCTTAGAAACACTTTCTTTCGATTCTTTGAACCATGTACTTAAATATTTTTCTCCCCTTTTATGATAATAAATGGCTCTTTTTCTGTTGTAATCATTTAAATTCCAATTTGACGTTTTTTTCCTTTCTTGTTGACGATATTACCTATCGAAGCTTTAGATATCACAAAACCATGACTCTCACATCGTTTTTGGATAACGGAGTATGCATATTTCTCTTCGGAAAGAGCATAAATGTAGCCTTCGAACCACTGCTTTGTTAAAAACGCCATTTTGAATAAAAACAAAACTTTCAAGCCGCAGACGATAATTTTGACTTTTAAAAACATAGTACAATTGCAATTATTTCTTTTGCAGCAAACGATTTTTTATTACCGCTTACCAAAATCGTCTAAAAAATGTGCGAACAGCCTCTGTAGATGTGTCAAATTTGGTTTTTGTAACCCTCAATTTTTATTATTTAGGGATCATTTGCAATTAGAAAAATAGCTTTCTGCGCATGCTCAGTGATATGTTTAAATCTGGCTCTAAGCACGAGGCCGCATAAACACGTTAATTTATTTATTCTGAGGAATCTCTATAGCTCTCGCTCTGACTTTTTTATTTTTAATTATGTTTGTGAAATATAGAATTAAACCTGAAGGAAATTTTAAAGTGTATTTCTCTATTCTTAATATTATGGTTGAAATTTGGATTCAAAAATTCAATCCAAATATTCAATCCAAATATTTGGATTGAAAAACTCAATTGAGCGATTTTATATTTCACAACAAGAGTTAATTTTTGTACTTTGCCAAAAACATAAAAAAAAATGACATATCAACATCTGGCCTAATGCCACAGATTTTTGTTGTTTTGTCTGTGGACTAGGCCCAGTTTATCTGGGGAAACCACTAAAAAAACGAGCCTATGACATGTACCTCCTGGGTGGTTTGGAAGAGTGTCAATTTTTTTTTTTTTGGTTTTTAAAATTTGTTCAAAATCATTAAAATTTGATTCCTATTTCAAAATCATTAAAATTTGATTCCTAAAATTAAAAAAAATTTGGTTTGTTCCGTGTTTTATTTCGGCCGGGTTTTTGCCGGGAATTTCTGATAAAACATGTTTTTTTTTTTAAATTTCAAGCTTTGTAGAAGCTTTGGGGGAAAAAAAACGTGTTTTTGAGGATTTTCAAGATGGCGGCCAAACTTAGACTCCCCGGAGATACACGGGGATCTAGCGAAAATTCCGATAAAAACATGGTTTTTTTTAATTTCAAGCTTAGTTGAAGAATTGGAAAAAACCATGTTTTTATGGATTTTCAAGATGGCCGCCAAACTTAGAACCCCGGAGACACACGGGGATTTGGCGACAAAAAAAAGTCGCCAAAAATAGGCCCGTTGCGTATACTACATCTGTTCCAAATTCCCTTGTTCTTGTGCGAAAATTGGATTAGTTTTAAGGAATTATTTAGTTCTACCATTCTGAAAAATGAAAGTCTTTCTAACGCTGAAAAATTGCAATATTTGCAAAGTTCGGTTCGCGGGAATGCTGCGAAACTAATTCGAGGATTCGCTTTACAGAGTGAAAATTTAGAACACTGCTGGAATATACTGAATAATCGTTATGAAAATAAACGCTTACTCGCGGTTTCGCAAATAAACAAAGTTTTTTTGCATAAGGTTAATAAAGTAGATAGCCCTAAAGGCCTTTTAGAATTGATTGACGTTTGTAACGAAGCTATTCGCAACTTAGACACATTAGGTTTAAAATCAAATTCTTTGAGTGATTTGATATTTATTAATTTTATGCTTGCTAAATGTGATTCATCAATCAAACAAAATTGGGAAAGTAGCCTAGAAGGTGATTATTCGATCCCGGATTTGAAAACTTTTCGATCTTTCATTGAAAGAGAAGCTAGGGCAATGCAAGACTTAAAATCGGAAACAAAACATGCGTTTGTTAAAAAACCAAATCAACCGACGTTCGGAGAAAGAAAAATGATAGTTAACAATTCAATCAGTGTAAAGGAAGTAAAATGCATTTTATGTTCTCAAAATCATCAGTTATACAAATATTGTAATTTTAATCGTATGAATGTTAATGAGAGGTGGAATTACGTTAAAGAAAACAAGCTATGACCGAACTGTTTACGTTCGAATCATCTTTTAGACAAATGTAGAATTAACATTTTTTGTAAAAACTGCTTTAAGAAGCATCACATTTTATTACATAAGTATACGGAGGATAATGCAAATATTTCGAGGGAGGTTCATCAGGAATCAGTTTCAAATAATTCGCAATGTCAGTCACCTGTTCACAATGATGTTTTATTATCGACAGCCCTTATTAAAGTAAAATCCCCGAAAGGCCAGGTAATTAGGTGCAGAGCGCTGATCGATAATGCTTCACAGAATTCGTTAATTTCTAAACAGTGTGCCGAGCGGTTAAATTTAGCCTTGATTGGCTCGAAACATCAGTTGATAGGAATCAGTGGAATGTCCGCAGAGACTTCTTTGCATGTCGCGGAATTTAAAATTTCTCCTCATTTTTCGAATGATTTTAGTACTGTTAGGGTTTTAGTAGTTAATCGGGTGACTACCCCTCTCCCTAATTTTAGGCTGGATAGGGAAAGTTGGCCACACACAGAAAATCTGCTTCTGGCTGATCCTGAATTCCATAAAGAACGCCCAATTGACCTCCTAGTAGGGGTAGATATATTTGCAAATATAATACAGGGTCCTGCCATTCAAGGTGAGCGTGGTGACCAGCTGCCATTCCCACGACACTCGGCCACATTTTAAGCGGTCCTATTGACAAAACTTCCAAACATCCAAAAAACTATTCTCTATGCAATCTTAGTTTAAATGAACAACTTGAAAGATTCTGGGCTCTGGAGTCAGTGCCTCAACATCATCGTATACCGGACACTGAGGATCCGGCAGAAATAATCTGTAGAGAAACTGTTAAAAGAAATGAAGACGGGCGGTACGTTGTCAAACTGCCAGTCAAACCAGACTGTGAATTAGGAAATAGTGCAAACCATGCATCTAAATTACTTCTAATACTAGAACAAAAACTAAATAAAAATAAAGAATTGAAAGAATCATATTCAGAATTCATGGATGAATATCAGCAACTAGACCATATGAAAGCTTTAACTGAAGAAGAAAAACGTTTTGAACCCAATTTTTATCTTCCACATCATGCGGTAATAAATGACAACAGTAGTACTACCAAAGTCAGAGTCGTCTTCAATGCGTCAGCCAAATCAACTAATAACAAATCTTTAAATTCTATACTATTTGCCGGCCCTAAATTGCAAACAAGTATCTTCTCAAACCTAATACAATTTCAGTCGTACCAGATTGCCTTGTCGGCCGATCTAGAGAAAATGTATAGGCAAATTCTCGTAACCGAGAAAGATACCCACCTCCAACGTATATTTTGGAGAAATAATGTGGCTGACCCATTGAAAGAATTCAAGCTCAATACGGTGACGTATAGCACTTCATGTGCCCCTTTTCTGGCCTTGCGCACCCTCCAACAATTATGCCATGATGAAAAAGACAATTTCCCGCATGCAACTAACATCGCGAAAACCCACTTTTATGTTGACGATTTCTTAGGGGGTGCCGACAGTATCGAAGATGCTAAGACTCTCATCTCAGACTTAGGAAATCTATTTTTTGCAGGGGGATTTAACCTTCGTAAATGGTTTTCTAATAATATTGAAGCCATTGATTTTCTCCCAGAGTCTCAAAAGTGTAGTCCCATAACACATAACTTTCAACCTCATTCTGCTCAAAGAATATTAGGGCTGGAGTGGAATCTGAATACAGATGTCCTTCAAGTGAAAGTGTCAAAGGACACCAGGGTCACAACCAAACGGCAATTATTATCCACAATTGCTCGGATATTTGACCCATTGGGTCTACTAGCCCCTTCCACCATTATCCTCAAAATTCTTATGCAAGAGGTGTGGAAACTGAATCTTAAATGGGACGAAAAGCTTCCTTCAGACATTTTAGACACCTGGAGCAAATTCGATTCCCAAATTATGCATTTTTAAGAAATGCAGATATCTAGGTGCTTATATATAGATCAATAGTCATTGGTGGAGCTCCACGGTTTTTGCGACGCCTCCCCCAAAGCATATGCCGCAGTATGCTACTTACGAGTATTCTCTACAGACATTAAAGTCTCTATTGAAGCAGCAAAGACAAGAGTTGCACCCCCACAATCAGTTACACTGCCACGACTCGAACTATCCGCAGCACTTCTGTTAGCGGAACTTGTGACTATAGTGCAATCAGCTGTGCGAGGGAAAATAGAGACTACGGTTTTGTGGACAGAATCCACTATCACCTTCAGTTGCATCAAAAATCCTCCCACTAATGGAAACCCCTTTTTCCAACATCGGGTTCAGAAAATCCTCGACCGAACTAAAAAGAAGCAATGGTTTCACACACCCGGAGTGGCGAACCCGGCTGATTTGGCCACCCGTGGTATTTTTCCGGAACAGCTCAAATCAAATCAGATGTGGTGGCAAGGACCTGCGTGGTTAACCGAAAACCGAGATCCTCCTTTTTCTGCCTTTGCCACCATCCTTCAAAATCCTTCGGCACATTCCCCAGAGGAAGAACAACCTTACAATCCTAAAATCGAGATTAAGAGTGACATTCTGAGCAAATTTTCGTCGTACACCAAGTTACTAAGAGTAGTGGCTTGGATTTTTAGGTTTGTGAACAATACACGTACCTCTAAGACTCGTGGGCCATTGAAAGCCATTGAACTACGGGCTTCTATTGAAATGATTGTAAAGCTCATAGAAAAGACAGAATTTTCAGAAGAAATTGAGGCCATTCAGAAGAAACCATAAGTCCGTAAACAAAAAAAGCAAAATTCTTTTTCTATCTGTCGGCTCTTACTCCGGGACATTTTCTTATCGGTGTTCCTTTGTTGGAATTACCCGAACCTACAAATAATAACTGTTATCTTAGCTCTCATTCCAGATGGCATCTGTTGCAGACGTTTAAAGCCAGTATCTGGCGGCAGTGGAGCCGGTCCTATCTCCAAAATTTACTCAGTCGTAAGAAGTGGACGACTGGCACACAGCTGCTTGAGCCAGGACAGCTGGTGCTCCTGGACCAGGCTGACAGCCCAGCCTGCCACTGGAAGTTAGCCAGAATATTAGAGGTGCATCCTGGCGAAGAAGGTGTTGTCAGAGTCGCCACCCTCCAGACGTCTCATGGCGAAATTCGAAGGTCGGTCAGTCGCCTTGCGGTCCTACCTGGACCATTGGCCCCGGCGGAAGAAACGAAACTCGAAACCGTCTGCGGCGGAAACACAGGCGTCGATTCGTCTACCAGGGCCCATCTCTGATTGTTCGGAGATCATGTGATCAAAGCCCGAGCGGTTAATATGCTTTTTTGTCAGTCTGACTGGTGTGTTCCGGGGTGTGACCACGGATAATCTATAATCGCATTCGTATAATTCATTTTATTCCCTTTTGTCAAGTTTTTCTTGACTTTATGTAAACCTTGAAATCAGGTGTAATTCGATTCTAATTAAATGTGGCGGTAAGGATCATGGGCCTACTTCTTAGTGTGTGATGTGTCTAATTAATCTAGTGTCCAGCCAAGGAGATGGGTAAGTTACCCAATCGTTTCTATTCTTTAATTTTATATGGTATATGAGGCGTTGAAAGGCAAAGTGGTGTAAGTCACATACATTTGCAACTTTTTTCATTTGGGGTCAAATATGTAATCTCCATGTTCAATTTATGGTGGAATTGTAAATAGTTATTTTTTGCAATATTGTAATAATTGTTATGAATTATAATTTGTTCAATTTATGGTGGAATTTTTTGTAGTTTTGGCAGTTAAACTCTTTTGACTTACACCACTTGACTTTCTGACTTACACCACTTTGCCTTTCACCGCCTCATATAGTCATTCGTTTAAAACCATTCTTTATTCGCAAAGGGGAAGTTTAATTCTCCCCAAGTATGTTTTACTTGTTTGGTACACATTGTCAAAATGATTATTTTTACAATGAGAACAGTTTAATTGACTTTTTAAATTACAAAATTTACTGAGATGACCCGCTCTTTTTAAACATGAAAGACAGGCACGTTTTTTTAGTAATATTTTTTGTTTATCAGCTAAAGTCATTTTCTTCGCGGTAAAACATTTTTCACTGGGATGTGATTTGTCACAAAATATACAATTCGGAACCTCTTACCTGAATTATCGAGGCTTACCAGGGCGGATGCTGTTACGGGGTCAGCTTGTCTTATCTCTTCAGTGTGAAAGTCTTTCTTTCGATGACTCTGGTGGGGGGGGCGAAACCACTCCGAGCTAGTAGAACCATTTCTTTACCTTCCTGACGTAGAAAGTTCATCAAAGATTCCAAGGATCGAGTTCCTTTAATTTCTGTCGGGTTGTGATTTCGGCTTCTTTCCCACGCCACTAATATTTCTTCAGGCAGGCAACTCTCCACTAAGGGCGTTAAAAAATCCCCATATTTTTCTTGTGTTCTCCCCAGGCTTTCCAATGCTCTCAACTTTCCTTTTAGTTCATCGTAAAGGGAGGGTAAATCGGTTTTGACTCTTCCGGAGGCGGCATTTTTCATTACTAAGCCTAACAAATCTCGTACATAAATTTGCACAAGTAAATCGTCGCGTCCAAATCGCTCTTTCAATTGTGCGATAGCCTTAGGATAGTTAGAAGCTGTAGCAGAAAAGCTAAGTACCAGGCGTTCTGCTTTCGATTTGGGTTTCATGGCCTGTATCAAATACTGCATTTTATCTTCATCGGCAATAGTTTTGTCATCGTGGATCTTCTGAAACTGACTCCAAAAGGTCAAGAAGTCTTTTGTTTCACCTGAGAACTTCTTAAGCTCTATTGTGTTGAATTTGCGCTTTTCAGTATTATCACTCGGGAGAGCGGAGACTTGCACTTCCGAGTCTATTTGAACACACTGCTCTAAGAACCTGTCTTTGTAAGTTTCAGTTTCTTCAAAATCCTCATTAAATAATTGTTCAGCATCTGCACTCTGCAAAAACTGCTCCGAAATAGCAGTTTGACACACTTCAAGTCTTTGAAACTTATCACTAAGTTGATACTTTAAAATTGAAAGTGTTTTCAAATCTCTTACTTTAGCTAATTCCGTGTCGATTTTCTTCAGAGTGTGAGTGAATGCAATTCGCAGTCCTTATCTTTGGGTCTTCAAAGCAATTAAATCCATTTTCGAAATCCAGTTTTAAAATCCAAAATCGCAAGTTCACAATAAATTCCAATTCAAAAGTTCTAAATTCTAAAGTTCAATTGAAAATTCTAATCCAAAGCACCACTCCCGCCGGGGGTACCACTATGTTGTAAATTCAGAAATTCATTCACGGGCTGCATCTACCCGATGCTAGGTGCCTTGGAAATAAAAGACAAAAAGTCCTTCAAGAAGCAAAAATATATTTATTCAGAAGAAAGCAATCCTGCACCAAAGTCAGAGCTCAATCGCTTACAGAAGACGAAACTCAACTGCCAGCCTGGCGTTATATACAGCGGCGCGCAGCGCCAGTTCACTTCACTTCGCAACATATATATATATATATATATATATATATATATATATATATATACATTAATACTAGAGGCCCTTCCTGACTTTGTCCGGGTTGAACAATTATCTAAAGTTCAATAATTCAAGTTCGATTTACGCAAATTGTGCATAAAATTGTACATAAATTCAAAAGCATAAAGTCTATAAGTTAAATAAAGTTCTGTAATATTATACCAAAAAATTTCCAGTTGATAGCCAATAAATTGTAAATCTTTTTTTACCTTAAATGTCCAATAAAAAGCGTAGTTCCAAATGCAATTTTCTTCAATAAACCCTTAAACGTTGCCAATTTCAAAAATTCTTTTTGTATTTATCAATACCTCCTCTACTTGAATCTTTAAAATATTAGATGTTTTACTGATAATAAATGAAAATGTAGTTTGATGCGTTGCTATGGTTACTTGACTATGGTCGACAAAGAAAATTCAAATGTTAAATGTTTTACTGGTAATAAATGAAAATATCGTTTAACGTGTTGCTATGGTTACTTGACTATGGTTGACAAAGGAAAAATTGTAAAGGTAAAGCATCAGCTCAACATTTAGATCCCTAACTTTCTTTCTACTGATTAGATATACATAATATATAGCCTATGTCCACCTTTCAAATAGTGAAAGAATTTTTCAAATAGGTGTAGTGGTTCCAGAGATTACCCTCCACATACAAAATCAGCGCTCACTCTTTATATATATAACTATATATATATATATAGAGAGAGAGAGAGAGAGTAAAAAAACTTTCCATTCTTGGTTTCGAAAAAAAGTGGCTGTTTTGAGGGGTGGCTGCCGAAAAGAGGTTTCTCTCATAACATTGGCTTTATACGTTCTAAAATCGGTTCTACACAAAATATGGCCGTTTAGAGGGGTGGCCGGCTAAAGAAGTTTCACTATATATATATACTCTCTCACCGATAATTTTATGAAATGCTTTGAATTGGTATTCCTTTCGGATTTGAATAGTCACGTAAAGTTTCAAACAAATGAGATGTGTCTAAATGAGTTCATTTTTGAAATTTGTAAATTTGAATAAAAAATTACAGTCACACGCTACAGGGCTTACTATACCTGGAGTTTGGGGGAGGGGGGTTAAATGGTTAAATACCATAGGGTAAATAATGCTTAGAATTTTTCAAGTGCAAAGATTAGGAATAAATTTTCTGATTTTGCAATCGGTAAACACTTTGTTTATTGTATTTATGGAGTAAAAACATAAATGTATTTTTACTCAAAGGGTTGCTTCATGTTCAGTCAAGCATATGCTTGACCCGAAAAAGGGAACCCCGACTGGCCGCCATAGAATATAGTTTCATTGTACAGGATGATCATAAAAAAACTTTGCCGATATATGGATTTCTAGGGGCTGTTCCGTTCAACCGATCGAGATGAGATTTCAGGTATAGTTATTCAGAGGTATGAGCTCGGGATTTTGTGGACGGGAACAAATTGTCGCTCACGGTTACGGTTATAGGTACAGAAACTCGAAATTTTCGAATAGCAACGCCCACTTTTCCCTGTCGCAAAATACTCAGCGCATGCGAAAGATTCGTAAGTCTTGCCGTCCCTATCGCTAGATAATAATACGGCTAATTTTCCTGCTGACAAAAAGTCGTCGCGACAGCGCACCTATCAGTCCACTTCAGGACCGGCGGGGCCGTCACACCAAAGCAACATTTTCTTTAAGTATTATCCTGTTATATTTAGATTTGTCATTGGGTTATACAATAATACGCAATATAAGTGCACTGTATATAAATAATACCGTATATGTAACACATTACTTCAACTCTGCTTAATACTGTACATATCACTATTTACACAATACACAACACTAACTGCGACACAGTGCCCAACCTCATCTACATAATTACAACACAGTTGCAATTTATACTTCACAATTAAATTCCATTCCAATCTGTTAATTCTAAATTGAAAACAATTGTATAAAATCACATTAAATTATCAATATACTACTGTAAAATATACCTTACGTTACACTGATACATACAATGATACCATATACATATTTACAACATGATGTCGGTATTCATTTTATTTTTAACTCCTTTTGACACTATATTATAGCATATTAATGAGCTACTTTTACTGCTTTTCTTATTTTATATGATATAGAATATTAAATTATCCATTCTATTACACCCGGTACATGTTTCAATGCATTTACAATAATCTATTAATCATTGCTCGATACATCATATTTCATACAACCAAACATTTCAGTGAACCACACTTTCCAGCACTACCGTTATGCTGTGCCTCATACATACTTCAGCTATTATTCTTTTGTCTGCACATAGTATATCAAATAATCATCAACATATGCTGCTTAATTTTATATTCACTATAATTACAATATTTTCAGGTAAGTAGCACTATCTAATATATAAAAATGAATGTTTGTATCTCTGTAATTGTATAGAAATCCACAGTTTAGCAGCAACGATCGTGAAATTTTACATACAGGCGTCTTTAAAAACAGCCGAGGGTATGAAGAACTTCAAAAATCGAAATTAATTATCGTTGATTTTTAATTAATAAAAAACCAACAATTTGTAAGCTGTTACACTTTGTGGAATCACTTCTCTGAATATGGCGTCCACGTTAGGGTTAGCTGGCAAACAGCGAGCGAAAAGATAAAAATAAATAAAATCAAAAAGTTTCAAGTTATATATTAAACTAGAATAATAAATGAAAATAATAATCTTTCAAGTCAGATTTTATACTCTAAAATAAATCGGATCCAACGGCATATTGACACTCTCACACGCGATGGAAAATTCGAATCAACCACGCTAAGTGTCACGATCTTTTTTAATCGCTACTGCAATCCCCCTAGCTTATTTCTTTGTGTCTATTGAAGAGTTAAAGACTAAGCTTCTATCCTGCTAACTTATTTCTCACTTAAAACTCCTCTTACTCCATAAATGTATGTATATTCACCAATCCATAGCAACAATCCAAAAAACTCATTGCGTATATTTTTTACTTTACTCACCAGTTTTGTGTATAATCGTGGCGTAGTCGTTAAAACGCTTCATTTGGTACCCCGTAAGACTCGGGTTCGAGTATGGGATCGTGCAAATTTTGCTAAACCTGTATTTTCAGCTTTTTTATGAAGGCTTTTTTATTTCAGCTTTTATTTTATTATTTTTTTAATTATTATCTTTATTTTATTTTATTATTTTTTAATTATTATCTTTATTTTATTTTATTATTTTTTAAATTATTATTTTTATTTTATTTTATTATTTTTTTTAATTATTTTTATTTTATTTTTTTTCAGCTTTTTTATGATGAAAGACCGAATATAGCTGAAATCTGAGGAGTTTATTATACATTTATATATTTTTAATTGGTTTTCATATTATTAATGTGTATAACATTTCGTATGCTTTTTTTTTCTATGTTATTTATTCTGTGTTTAGTTTTTTAATGGATTTTGGTAGGTTTATTATAAATTTATATATTTTATGTTTTACTTTCCAGGATTTTTTGCTCCAATGATAAAGGCTAAATCTTTTCTATGTTATTTATACTGTGTTTAGTTTTAAAATTGATTTTGGTTAACAAACATTCATCAATAATTTATTTCTGGGCATTGTATTGCTAACAATTAGGATTATCAACAATTTTTTAAGGATGCGATTCTCGATTCACAGATATGCAATAAATGGCGCCACTATTTTAAACTTTTAGTATTCTATAAACCAACACCTCCTAAACGAACGGTACATTCAAATTAAATACAATGTCAGTATATGCAATTAATGCCAATATATATATATATATATATATATATATATATATATATATATATATATATATATATATATAATAAATACGACGATCAATGTATACGATGGATGTAAAAAAAACAAAAAAATATATTAATAAAAAAATCGTAAGGGATATTTTTATATATATATATATATGTATATAACAGTTCTGTAACTGACCGACTCACTGACTGCAATACAACGCACAGACCAAACCGCTGGACCTAAAGGGCTGAAATTTTGCATGGCGATTTTTCTTATAGTGTAATGGTGCACTAAGAAAGATTTTTGAAAAGTTCTCCTTAGATTTTTTTAAATTAAATTTTTAAGCTGTTTTAGTAGCTTTTTTAAAATTTGCATTTAAAATAATAATTTGAGGGTTATAAAATTTATATCACGAGAGAAGATGATAAAAATTCCTTTAAAATGAGATCTTTTTCGAATCTTTACTTCCCCTTTCTGATTTTTGGTGAATTTTTAAAGATTAATTTTTAGAATTTAATTTATTAAATGCTGATCACGTGAATTGTTTTTCTGGTACTTTAACTAAATTTATCGTCACGTGCATAACAACTAAACAGACAAAAAAAATATTTTTTTTCTTGCTAATGCGGCAGACGATTGGACATTATCAAAAAAAATATTAAAATACAATAAAAGATATTATGTTCCTCAAACTGTACTATATTCTTTAGTATGTCCTATTACATTTAATTTGAATATTTTCTTCTACATTATTTTGTCTATAAAATCATCCCTTACGATTTTTTTATAAATATATTCTTTTGTTTTTTTATATCAATTGTATACATTGATCGTCGTATTTATTATAAATAAATATATATATATTTATTTTTTGGCATTAATTGCATACATTGACTGCTGTATTTAATTTGAATGTTCTCCGTAGCGAAGTGCGGGTTTTCAGCTAGTAAATAGCTAAAAAAAAAAAACCAACAAGTAACCCAGCAAGAACTGAGCTACTATGACGAATGGGAGAAAGGAATGTGCTCATCCATCAAAATGGAAATCACCTTTTTAATAAAAATTTTACAATAAAAATCTGTAAAGAATTTGTGTTTCAGCGCATGCGAAAACCCTAAATAATGTTGGAACGGTACGTGTATCACAAAAAACGAACGTGTTATGTACGCACAAAAAAAAACAGCTCTGCGAATGGCCAACAAAAACACGATGATGGCACCCATGTGGAAAATGTGTAATCCGAATAAAAGTCTTCATTTGTCCGATCTGTGTTCTCATCAATGATTGGTGTCTTGCCTCTGTCATATGCACATTTCCTCCGTGTGCCCCGATCATGTTTTTGTAGGCCGTTCACAGAGCTGTTTTTTTTTTTTTGTGCGTGCATAACGCGCCCGTTTTTTGTGATACACGTACCGTTCCAACGCTTATTAGGGTTTTCGCATGAGCTGAGCATTTTGCGACCGGAAAAAGTGGGCGTTGCCATTTGAAAATCTCAAATTTCTGTACCTATAACCGTAACCGTGAGTTCCACTTTGTTGCCGTTCTCAAAATCCTGAGCTCATACCTCTGAATAACTATATCTGAAATCTCATCTCGATCGGTCGAACGGAACGGCCGCTAGAGGTCCATATATCGGCAAAGTTTTTTTATGACCACCCTGTATATATATATGTGAGCATGTGTGTAGATGTAACACACTATTAAAGCTGTGTTGCTAATGCTTAAGTCACTTGAAACGCTAATGATATGTTAATTTTTAAAAAATCATTACCGCATTTTAAATAAAGAAAAAAAGAGGAAAAAATCCCATTCTGTCTTGGTGCACTTCACACAAGAAAACGTTGAGTACTTGCCTTCAATATATTTACCTCTTTCTGTACTGCCATACGTTGATTCAAAGATCTAAGCAATAGCCTAATTTTAAGAGTTCTTAGGGCCTGTCCACATAGAATCCGTCAGCATCAGCATACTCATATTGAAATATATTTAACCAATTACAAACATCCAAACGGTTAGCCATGAAATTGTCAAGGTTTGATTGGTTTAAATATGTCAATATGACTAACACTGATAGATTCTATGTGAATGAGCCCTTAAACTGTTTCTGGTAGAGATGAAAAGATGAATAAGCTTCTTGATTGACAAATATATTAAATCTATTAAATTTACTTAGTGGTTGCTATGAGCACTTCATTCAATAATCTCAAAACAGAAATATAGATTTCTATGTGAATCATCCCACTATTTTAATGTCATGCAGACCATAATTAAAGAAGAATGCAGCCACATTTAACAATATAAAACTTCATATTCTCTTAAACATCAAAACACCTTGTTCAACTTTTGTAATACTTTACTCCTAAAGCAAACATATTTTAAGATTACAATATTTTTAAAAGTCTGTAAGGTTATATTCAAGATATTCAAATGTAAGTTCCATTTTTAAAAAATCTTCAAAAACTTAGTTGTCTTTTTGAAAACTGAAAATGTCAACTGAATATATATACACATAAATAAAAGTTATCAAATCCTTTTTGTACCCCAATAACTGATAATTGGAAATCAATGTACATAGATATGTTAATATTAAAATACTCTTCCTTAATCAAAGGTTAAAAAAATAAAATAAATGTCTACAGTAACAGAAAGAATGCAAAAAAATTTATTGCTAAAACCTTGATGAAGATTACAAATGCTGCACATCTGTTTATTTACAATGAATCACATTGGAATAACTTTAGCTGTCCTTTCTTGACTTTCAGATCTAGAAGATGATGTATTTTTCAGAAACTTTCCAATTCAATCTCTCTAATCTAGAGAATAATAGAATGGTAATATCCATTTAATTTTCTGTCCAAAGTTTCTTAAAGTCAAGAAGCAGTTCCAGGGTCAGTGGGAAGGACTATTTAATCTTTACTACGACAAAAGTGTGATACTAACACAGCTTGGATCATGCCTTGGACTTCCATCATTTTTTTCATGCACTCAACATCATTTTCTACACAGTGTAACAGATGTTCAAACAATTTTTTAGTTTCAGGATCATTTAATTTTGGTCCATAAATCTCTAAAATAAAAGAAAATTTGGAAGTTCAATATATGCATACTATTAAAGTTATTAATTTAATTAAAATACTAATGAAATTCATATTTTGAACAAAAAATAAAAAGCTCAGCTTGATATTAAATTTTAGAACTGATAATAAAACAGGTGGGGAAAAAAATTAGTTGGGTCATATAGATTCTCTCTTTAGATCCCAAGGGCAGTAAAAATTTGAGTCCTTTTGGCTTGTTTTTATAATAAATTTAAAATATGAAAAATAAAAATGAAAGCTACCATTTGATTAAACTCACAAAAATATATCCATTCAGGCTTATAATTCAGTGGTCTTATACTGCCTTTAGTTAATTAAAGGCCAGAAAAAACTAAATTATGTCTTTTTAGCCTTGAAAACACATAATCTAGATCAGGGATGGCCAACTGTCAAACCACAGGCAGTATCCAGCTCAGTAGGACTTTTGAACTGGCCAGAGCACTAAAGCAATTGAAAAAGAATATATTGTTATAAAACTAAATACTTCTCTAGTTGCAAGTTTGGCAGAATTTATATGTGCGACAGTCCCTTTAACCAACATGAAACACATAAAGTCAAAGGAAAGAAGTAACCTTACAGATAAAAATTTATGTCACATCCAATCAAATTTCGCTGAAATCAACATTTATTTTACTGCCTTTGCTGTATCAAGTGCTGATCTGCAAGCATCTCATTAGACTTCTTTCTTACCTTTTTTATTATTAGGGAAACCGATTTTATGCTACACGTTTTGTAATCTATTTATATAAAACGCATAGGTATGCAGCACCAAAATTGACAATATTTCTACACTCAGAATGACAATGGCTGCAACTACCAGATGTAAACATAAGTGGCCAGCCGCAATTTGCAACTGTGTATGTTAGTGGCTTGACAATAGCACGTAATTTGGTACAATTTAATTGCTGTATTTTACTCATGAATAATTTTTATTTATTCATGAGATAATTTTAATTTATTCATTTGTTCCATTGGTTTGTCTAAATCAGTGGTTCCCAAGTGGAAGTCCGCGAGAGCTTCAGGAGTGGTCCGGCACCACATATAAAAAGTTGCTAAATAAATGGGGATTTTAGTACTTGCTGAATTTTTACTCCATTTTTTAAGTGAAAAATTTTTCCCCAACATTTTCTTATTTGATGTAATGATAAAGTGCAGATATCTTAATTTGGAAAAATAGTACATACAAAAAGCACTTAAGGAAATTATACATAGAAAATTTTTAGTTCAAAATTTTACAGAACACACATAACATACCTATGAGAATCGAACCCACATCTACGAGATCTTTCTGGAACCTAGGATCATTAATGTACCTAAAAAAAAGAGGAAAATATAGGAATTGCTGAAAGTATTTTGCAAATAGACATGCTCTAAAATAAATTAGTAAACAGCAGAAATTAATAAAAATCGTGCCCATTTAAAGCATTAAAACTAATTTTAAAGGCATTCACATTTTGTTTCTCATGAAATTAATCATTTCTTCATGCAAAAGAATATAACCAGAAAATCTAAAAAGCCTTACCCTCTATAAATCATTGGACAGAATTATTTTATGGATTTTTAAAGATATTGATCTTTACAAGACAGTGTTTCATTGCTTTCAGGTTTAAAAATATTTTTAATAATCACTTGCATTTTCAAATATGCACAACAAATCTAAGTTTCTTACTTAACATTACATAAAACTCACTTTGTAACAAATTTCATTAACTGTATCAATGAATCTCCTTCTCTTCCATCCATTGCTGCTCGAATAGATCCCCTTCTCATTAATTCTTGCATCACACTGATTGTAATTTCAGGATTATTCTTTTGTACATGATCCTGGAGAATAAACAAACATGTAGGAGAATTTTTTAAAAAGGAAAAAAGGAAGTTTAAATTATCTATTTATATAAAACAGTTCCATGACTGACTGACTGAATGAATGAATGAATGACATATAACGCACAGACCAAACCGCTGGATCTAAAGGGCTGAAATTTTGCATGGCGATTCTTCTTATAGTGTAGGGGTGCACTAAGAAAGATTTTTGAAAAATTCTCATTAGATTTTTATAAAATTAAATTTTTAAGCTGTTTAGTAACTTTTTTTAAGTTTGCATTTAAAATAATAATTTGAGGGTTATAAAATTTATATCACAAGAAAGATTGTAAAAATTCCTTTAAATTAAAATCTTTCTCGAATCTTTACCTCCATTTTCTGATTTTTGGTGAATTTTTAAAGATTAATTTTTAGAATTTAATTTATTAAATGCTGATCACATGGTTTCTTTTCTTTTTGTGATACTTTAAATTAATTTTGCGTCACATGCATAACAATAAAATAGACAGAAAAAAAAATTTTTCTTGCTAATCATTGGACATTATCAAAAAAAAATTAAAATACAGTAAAAGTATGTTCCTCAAACTGTACTATATTCTTTACTATGTTCTATTAGATTTAATTTGAATATTTTCTTCTACATTATTTTGTCTATAAAAGTATCCCTTACGATTCTTTTACAATATATATTTATAAGTATCCCTTACGATTCTTTTATAATATATATATATATATATATTTTTTTTTACATCAATTGCATACATTGATCGCTGTATTTATTATATATATATATTTGGCATTAATTCCATACATTGACCGTTGTATTTAATTTGAATGTACTCCGTAGCAATCTACAGGTATTCAGCTAGTTGATAATAATACTAAAAAGTAAATATTTTCTTGTCAATTGCTGTTATTTTCAAGTCTTGCCTATAGAATATTAAAGTTTACATTTCATTATTTTTCTCTCTAACCCTTTGAATATTACTATCATAACATTTTAGTTCAGATATGATATACAAGAGATGATACATACTGTGACGTCATGCATGTAATGTGCGGTTCTCATGCCCGTCCACAGCTGCAGGCCTTAAAAAACTTTCCCACATGTTTGCACCACATTTTGAAAATTCTGTGGAAGTTAAAAGGCTACCCCTTACGGTTTCACTG
Organism: Dolomedes plantarius; assembly: GCA_907164885.2. Classification (NCBI taxonomy): domain Eukaryota; kingdom Metazoa; phylum Arthropoda; class Arachnida; order Araneae; family Dolomedidae; genus Dolomedes; species Dolomedes plantarius. The sequence goes on along the minus strand of OU015497.1, from coordinate 73,962,141 downwards.
CCGGAGTTCGATGTTTTTGGATGTCTGTGGGTAAAGCCTCAGTTTTGATCTTCACCGACTAAATCGGCGAAACGCCGCTTCCCTCCCTCATAAAAATGTCACCGTATCCAAGACTGCCTGCGAGCACGGAATTCGTCGGTTTTTTCTCCAAGCACCACCGGCGAGGTTTCCACGCTGGGTATATATGCGAGACTCTGTTTTTCTGTTGAGAGAGCCCCAGTAACATCTGGGCTAGAGGGACTGCAGAGATTTCTGCTCCCTGATGCCTGAGTTTTTGTCGCTATTAACATTGTTTGCACCAGTCTGGTGATACAGTAAACTGCTCAAACCAACACCTCTCTTGTTACATTTTGTTTAAATAAAAGTTAAGTTTTTCGTCACTTCTGGCCTGCTAATTTAGACCACTCGGATACCACGCCAGTTAAACACGTTTCGGTTCAACATGCTACAGCAGTCCTTCTTGGTGCCAGCTTTTGGGATGAAATCGGACTCGTAAGAGAAGTAGAGCAGAAGTTTATTACTCAGCGACGCAGCAGGGAATCGTCAAAAAGGGAAGCAGCAAAATAGTGCTCCGGAATTCTGGTTATCTGTTCCTGCGGTCGAAGGGGAGAACCCTTTCACCTGGGTGTAAGGTTATTGACGCCAGCGCTGTCCCCTCTTGGAAGTGAAGAGAAAACGGAACGAAGTCTAGTCTTGTGGGCGATACGCCATCAGCTGTTCCGGGGGTGCCTTGCGAGAAGGGAAAAGTGCCGTGTGGGGTCGTTGACCAGTGGAAGTCTACAAAACGGGGTAAGCACTAAATTTTAAACACTTCAGTTGCATTCGGTTTTGTTTTTTTTCTTTGGAAGTTTCTGTTTGAAAAAGTTTAATGTTTTTTAAGGTTGAGTGTGAGGAATTGCTGGAAAAAAGATTTATCAGTGCAATTGTTTTGTGGGGAAAAATAAGTTTTTTTTTTATGTAAAGTGTGAATGCTAAGCTAGCGATTTTTGTTAATGAATTAAGTTAAGGTAAAGGTTAAATCAACCTGTTTCCTTGGTATGAAAAAAAGTGATACAAACTGTATTTTTTTTTCTTGGTGATATTAGTAGTGGTATTAAGCGTTAGATGAACGGCTTAGCTACTGGAAATTTTGGTACGTTGTGTTGTATGTAACGATAGAAAATGCTAAACTAGCAGGGTTTTACTACCAAACTTGGTGGTATTTTGTGAGGTTAAACTAACCTTATGTTAGAAAGGAAAAATATAGAGAAAAGTATTATTCTTTTATGATAATTGTTATTATTGAATGTTGAAAAGGTTAAACTAACCTTATGTTAGAAAAGAAAAGTATAGAGAAAAGTGTTATTCTTCTATGATAATTGTTATTATTGAATGTCGAAAAGGTTAAACTAATGTTTTGATATTGGAAAAGTTATTATTGCAATTTTGAAAAGTTAAGCTAACGTATTTTATGTTAGCAATAGCGGCGGCATTCGTTATTTTGTTTACCGTGCGTTCTCGTATCTGCGAATCTTTCCCGAAGCAATCGCCGCGGGGTTAAACGTCATTAATTATGCATGCGTTTTTCTGGGCACGCGTAACCTGCGGCGCATGCTCCGTGGGAGCGACTGATAGTATAAATGGAATGAGTTTTTCAGCTTTCCGGCCAGACCAGAGCAGAGCAGTTCGACGACGTGCCGGAGCTACGGACGCGCCTGTTAATTATGTTAAAGGCAACAAATCTTGTCTCCAGTTTTAAACGATTTTAAATAAAAGGAGTTAGATGCTCATTCGCCTGGTCTTCATTTCCCGTACTCACCTGAGCTTTGCTACACCCATTTTTTATTTTTAGAGGAAGGCAGTTACACCTCATGTAACAGATGGTTATGGGCCCAGTTATGCCCTTCCCTTATTTAAAGCAATGGTGAGACACGAGGACCAGCGTCAAGTAATATAGTAAAGCCGATCCACTGACTTGAAAATTAAAGCCGTTTGGCAACCGGCCAAGGTTTGAAGCAGCAAGAATCTATCAGAGCTCAGCGACGGGGGGTCATGGAATCGACAATAAAGAAGCTGAATAGTAACAACTATTCGAAATGGTCCGAACAAATGAAAGTAGTTCTTATGGACCGAGGGTGCTGGAAATTCATCATGGGGACCGAACCTGCTCTAGACAAGGGGACGACTTCTAAACAAACCCGTGAGTATGAGATGCGTAAAGATAAAGCGTTCACGACTATCTACTTGAATGTGGAGGAGGAGTATCAAGACTTACTGGCTGAGATTACTGACTGTAAAGAAGCTTGGAAGAAGTTGAAGGATCACTTCAGACCGGACACAAGATGCCGAGTCATTGAATTATTGGATGATTTTTTTGAAGAGCATTATCAAGAGGGAGAAGAGATAGGCCTTTATGCCGCTCGCCTCAAGAAAATTATTTTGCAGTTGTCTGAAGCCGGACGGCCGCTAGAAATGATTTTTCAAGCATTCCAGTTGATACGCCACTTGCCGCGGGATTTTACAGGTATTGTGCAATCTATTTATCGTTGGTCCGATGAGGAATTTACTTTTAGTAAAGTTCTAGATGAACTCTTAGTCGAAGAACGTAGGCTTAAGCAAAGTAAGCGTGATTTCCAAAAAACTGAGAACTCTGCTTATAAAGCAAAGTTAGAGGCGCCTAAAAAGGTAAAACCTAAAGTTAAGAGTGAAACCACTCGAGATAAATCCCCTAGGGGAAGGAAAGTAGGCCCTGGTTATAGGTGCGGTAGGCCTGGCCACCTCATAAAAGATTGCAGAGTTAAATTTAAATTTAAAAGAGAAAAAATTGAGAAGGAAACTCCCAATAGAAAGGCCAATTTTATTACTGAAGCTAACATTACCGAAGATATACAAGCAGAAAAGTGTTCGTGGATTTTTGATACAGCCGCGTCTAGTCATTTCAGTAATAATAGAGCGTTATTTACTGACTTTACGAGAGTTAATAATACTAACTTATCACTTGCAATTGGTGATGTTAAAGGCAGTATTGAAGGAGAGGGTACAGTAAAAATGTATTTTCAAACAGAAGGGGAAAAGAAAGAGGTTATTTTACATAATGTAATGTACTCTTCGAAATTAAGACGAAATCTATTTTCGGGACCTGGCTGGGAAAAACTAGGAGGAAAGTTTAAAGGAGCGAAAGGGAAAATAGAAGTTTTCGACAAAGACGGGGAGAAGCTATTTTTCGCCCAAAGGCGTAATGGATTATATTATTTCAGTCCCCAATATTTGAAAAAACAAATAGAAAATGTTAACTTAACTATTTCGCAGAAAAAGGGATTAGAATTATGGCATAGGCGTTATTGCCATATCAACAATCAGTATATTGTAAATACTAGTAAAGAGTGCGTAAAAGGATTGCCCAAATTAACTCTCGGGAAAAGCGATTGTGAAGATTGCAAGTTAGCAAAATCGAGGAGTATTTCTTTTAAATCTTCATCAAAAACGAATTCACGAAAACCCCTGGAGTTAATACACATGGACGTGTGTGGACCACTCCCAAACGTATCCTTAGGGGGAAAGAGATATTTTCTGTCTATCACCGACGATACGTCCAAAAAGGTTACGGTGTACCCGATGAGGCAGAAATCTGAAGTTTTTGAACTTTTTAAAAAATTTCAAGCGCGATCTGAAAGATTCCTTAATAAGAAAATTTTGCGTGTACGCACAGATAATGGCATGGAATTCTGCCATAAGGAATTCGAAAAATATTTAGAAGATCAGGGAATCGTATCAGAGAGGACGAACATTTATACCCCCCAACAAAATGGCGTAAGTGAGCGTTTCAATTATACGGCGTAAGATGCTGTAAAAGCAATGCTCAAAAGTAGTAATTTGATACTCAGTAGTAAATAAAAGTAGTAATTTGATACTAGTAATACTCATTTAAAGGTTTTTGGCTGCACAGCCTACATCAGGATGCCTAAGCAATTAAGGAATAAGCTTCAAATGCGGGCTAAAAAGGGGATTATGGTTGGCTACGCTACAAAAACCAAGGGATATAGAATATGGATCCCTGAAAATCATAATGTCCTAGAAACTCTAAATGTTTCGTTTAAAGAAGATGTGGGGGAGATAGAAAACGCGCAAAGCCCCGAGTTAAATCAAAATATTAGAATAACCCCTGAAAAAATTGAGGATTCCGATTCAGAAAGTGAAACAACCCCGGAAAAGGCAGAAATTAGTGAACCAACCCAAGAAAAAGCAGAAATTAGTGAACAAATAACCCAAGAAAAAGCTGATAGTAGTAAACATAGGGTAAAAGACAAAGGGACAAAGAACCCTGGTCGAATCCCATGTAATCAAATTAAATGGATGAGAGAAGCCATATTGCGTAGAGATGGTTCGAAAACTGACATTTATTATCGAATCAACGGAACAAGTGTAAGACTTCGTTCACCTAAAGATGCCCAAAAATATTGTAATGATAATAATATAAATTATGAGGAAGATTTCTTCAATTTTAGAACCACAGATTACTATACAGGCCCTGTAGGAAATGAAAATGCAAGCAGCAGTCTGTTATCGGCTTTTCATGTAGAGGTAAAGATACCTAGAAATTACAGGGATGTTTTGAAATCTCCCCAAAAGAAAGAGTGGGAAGAAGCAATGGGGGAGGAGATGAAGGTCATGAAAGATAGAAAAGTATGGGAATTAATCCCGAAACCCAAAGATACGAAAATACTGGGAAGTACTTGGGCGTATACACTAAAACGGAATGACAAAAATGAGATTATGCGTTACAAAGCGCGTTTAGTAGCCCAGGGTTTCAGGCAGCGTAAAGGGGAGACTTATGATGAAGTTTACAGCCTCGTTATAAGTTTCACCCTAATAAGAATGTGGTTTGCATTATTAGTATGCTTACTTGGCTGGACACATTGCCAGCTAGATATAAAATCTGCATACCTGTACGCTGACCTTAATGAAAGGATTTACATGTATCAGCCACATGGATTTAAAGACGAAACTTACCCCAATCATGTTTGCTTGTTACGCAAAGCTCTTTACGGCCTACACCAAAGTGGGCGAGAGTGGTTTAATGAAATCCACACTGTTTTACAAGATCTAAACTTCGAAAAGCTAGACTGGTGCAATTGCACGTACATCTTTGAAAAACGTGTTCTACTACTCCTTTATGTAGATGATATCATTTTATTCGGTAAATCAGACCTTCACATAAGGGAAGTAATTAAGCTTTTAAAAGAAAAATTTGATTTGAAAGTGCTGGGAAAAACCCGAAAATTACTAGGCATTGAATTTCTAGAAAAGGACGGAAAAATATATATACACCAAGAAGGTTATATTGATAAAGTTTACGATACTTATAAGAACTATAAAATTCCGATAACATCATTACCCATAAGTAAGGGAACTCTCCTTTCAAAGATAGACTGTCCTAAAACGCACGCCGAAATGGAAGAAACGGAACGATTACCGTATCGAAATGTAGTTGGATGTTTAGCATTTTTAGCGGGGAGGACTCGCCCCGATATCAGCTATGCTGTAAACATCCTGTCCCAGTTTCAAGAGAACCCTGGGTTAGTACATTGGAACTGCGTTCTTAAGTTGTTAGGGTACGTACATGCCACAAAGAGTTTAAAGTTGAATTTGGCAAATATAGATGAATTAAATATCAGATGTTACAGTGACTCAGATTTTGCGTCAAATAGAGATGACAGAGTATCTGTAGGCGGAACGATTTTGTTTTTTGATAAGGTTCCTGTCTCCTGGCGAACTTTCAAACATAAATCGGTAACTCTGTCTACAATGGAAGCAGAATTCATCTCTTTAACAGAATCCTCGAAAGAACTAATGTGGATCTATCGCATTTTAAAAGAATGCAAAGAAATCGGCTTAGAAATCCCTGATATTAATTCAAGTGAACTTTTTTGTGACAACCAGGCAGCGATTAACTTCTCGAATTCGCCTATAGAAAACTCACGTTCTAAACATATAAACGTGAAGTTCCATTTTATCAGAAACCTGGTAAACGAAAAAACTTTTCAGCTTAAGTTTTGTACCAGCAAAAGCAATTATGCAGATGTGCTGACGAAGCCTTTAACTAAGGAAGGTCTTCAAAAATTTGTAAACGAACTGTTTATCTAGTAGTTTTTTTTTTATTCTTTAAATGTTCCCGTTTTAAGTTTGTTTGTGAGATTTATGTCGTGCTGAAATGAAGTACTGATATTTTGTTAACACACTTATACTAGAAGTGCCGAAAGTTAGTCATCGGATTAAAAGGTAAAGTTATACCATAGGGGTATTAAAAATTGCTTGTCGAAGTGTTCTTCGTCGCAAGGGACGAAAGTTACGAATCCCAAAATTTAAAATAGAAAGTCGTATTTTTTTTTGCGCTACTCTGACTAACCAGAAGCTATATTCGCTTTGTGAATATATATATTTTTAGGTGCGTCTTGCTCGCCTTTATACTTGTATAATGATTATATTTTAAAAGGTTAAAATTTCTTGCTAAAAAATCATGAAGTTTATGAATAGCATTTTTTTTTACAAATATTAGAATGTATTTTACAAATATTAGAATTAGAATGTATTTATACAAATATTAGAATAGAAACATTCTGAACAAGTGTGTACATATTGGATTTAGTTTTCATATGTATTAAGTATAGTTTCACGTTTATTCTGTAATGTAATTGGAAAGCGTGTTTATACTAAAATAGTAGCAAATGTTTATTCTATAATGTAATTGGAAAGCGTGTTTATACTAAAATAGTAGCAAATGTGTGTTCTATAATGTAATAGGAAAGCGTGTTTATACTAAAATAGTAACAAATGTGTCTATTCTATAATGTAATTGGAAAGCATGTTTATACCAAAATATTAGCAAGTGTGTTCGTTCCAAAATGTAATTGGAATCTCATTACTTTAATTGAAATGTCTTTTTCATGTTATCAGAGTATGTTCCAGTGAAAATGTCTGTAAAGCGTAAGTGTATAAACATCCATTAGGGCTTTCGCCACGAGAGCGGTTCGCAGAAACGAGAAGGGGGGCCGATGTTAGCAATAGCGGCGGCATTGGTTATTTTGTTTACCGTGCGTTCTCGTATCTGCGAATCTTTCCCGAAGCAATCGCCGCGGGGTTAAACGTCATTAATTATGCATGCGTTTTTCTGGGCACGCGTAACCTGCGGCGCATGCTCCGTGGGAGCGACTGATAGTATAAATGGAATGAGTTTTTCAGCTTTCCGGCCAGACCAGAGCAGAGCAGTTCGACGACGTGCCGGAGCTACGGACGCGCCTGTTAATTATGTTAAAGGCAACAAATCTTGTCTCCAGTTTTAAACGATTTTAAATAAAAGGAGTTAGATGCTCATTCGCCTGGTCTTCATTTCCCGTACTCACCTGAGCTTTGCTACACCCATTTTTTATTTTTAGAGGAAGGCAGTTACACCTCATGTAACATTTTATATGAAATTTTTGGTACTTTGTTTGATTATCTGTATGATTCCATTGTAAACTACTTGGGTTCACGAAGAAAAAGCAATTGAAGGTTTATTAGTTGTTTTAAGTTTTTTTTTTTTTTATTTCCTGATTTGTGCATACATATTTGTTAGGGATATAGTGTGTAAAAATGGCTTATCTAAGCAAAGGTAGAAAGATTGATTTTCAGATTTTAGCGCGAGAACTTGGAGAACATCCAACCCCCGAGTTAGTCATTACCGAATTAAAACAATTAATAGAGAGTAGCTCAAATTATGATGAGAAATTCGTTAGGGGTCTTCTTGAGACCATTATGGAAGATAGGTATGGGGAAGAAGAGGAAGAAAAAAAAAAGGACAGAAAAAGAAAGGATTTTTGCTATGGAGAAAGAGGAAAAGGATAGGATTTTTGCTATGCAGAAACAGGAAAAGGATAGAGCTTTTGAATTAGAAAAATTGCGCTTAACAGCTCAGGCCCGTGTTGCGACCCCTGAACATTCCCCGATTAATGCCAGGAAATCTTACTCCGACGTTCAGAAACTGATCCCTAAATTCGAACCAGAAAAATCGGACATTAGCCTATATCTTGTTCTTTTTGAACGGCAAGTGAAAAGGGCGAATTTAGACAAGGAAGAGTGGGTGCCAGTGCTACTGGGTCTGTTACCTCTCGAGATTGTGCAAGTGATAGCTCACGAGTCAGACGAGGAGGCGGAGAATTTTGATCACGTAAAATCCTTGTTGCTCCAAAAATTTAAATTAAGCCCAGAGACCTTCAGGCAAAAATTTGCACAACACCAGAAAAAAAGCGGAAAATACCTGGAAAGAGTTTTCTTTTGAAATCGAAAATTATCTAGAGGGATGGTTAGAGGGGTTAAAAATTTGCGTTCAAACAGATGCATCTGATACGGGCATGGGAGTAGTTTTGTCACAAAAAAACGAACGAGATAGGGAACACCCAATTTTATTTTTGAGTAAGAAATTCACGGAGGTGGAAAAACGGTATGGTACTACTGAAAAGGAGTGCGCGAGTATCATAATTGCAGTAAAAAAACTGCATTACTATCTGGAGGGAAAAGAATTTACCGTGATAACCGATCACAATCCCTTGGTATGGCTTAGAACCAATGCCAGTACAAATCCCGGATTGATGAGGTGGGCCTTGGTACTACAGCCTTATAGTTTTAAAATTGTGCACCGATCAGGAAAGTCAAACATGAATGCGGACGGTCTCTGCCATGTCCCATTGGACTAATTAAGAAATTAAATTGTAAATCTCAAAGTGCACAGTGTATAGAGTGTCATTGAAGTAGTTCCTTACGTTTTAGAAAAATATAGGATTGTTGTATTTGGTGTGCATATTAGAAGTATATCTATGTTTTTTTTCCATGTTATTTTACCAGTAAATGAATATTGCACTATAGAATTTAAGTGTTGTTTATTGAGAATGGCTGCCCGTACAAAATAACTGCACTGAATGTGAATTTAATGGTTTATTAGTTTTCAAAATTTTGGTTATATGTTTGTTTATTTTTTTATTTTGCAACTTGAGTGTTGAAAGTGGTGCTTATTGTTGAAATACCTTCCTGTGTTTGTGTCATCTATTCTGTATGCAAGCTCAAACTGTACCCAATGTGTTTCCTAGTGGGACATGGTGTTTGCGATGAAAAAAAAAATTAACTTTTCATCGTAGATGAAAAGTTTCCTCGGGTATGGAGGAAGCTGTGACGTCACGCATGTAATGTGCGGTTCTCACACCCGTCCACAGCTGCAGGCCTTAAAAAACTTTCCCACATGTTTGCACCACATTTTGAAAATTCTGTGGAAGTTAAAAGGCTACCCCTTACGGTTTCACTGCCGGAGTTCGATGTTTTTGGATGTCTGCAGGTTAAGCCTCAGTTTTGATCTTCACCGACTAAATCGGCGAAACGCCGCTTCCCTCCCTCATAAAAATGTCACCATATCCAAGACTGCCTGCGAGCACGGAATTCCTCGTTTTTTTTTTCTCTAAGCGCCACCGGTGAGGGTTCCAGGCTGGGTATATATGCGAGACTCTGTTTTTCTGTTGAGAGAGCCCCTGTAACATCTGGGCTAGAGGGACTGCGGAGATTTCTGTTCCCTGAAGCCTGAGTTTTTGTCGCTATTAATGTCGTTTGCACCAGACTGGTGATACTGTAAACTGCTCAAACCAACATCTCTCTTGTTACATTTTGTTTAAATAAAAGTTAAGTTTTTCGTTACTTCTGGCCTGCTAATTTAGACCACTCGGATACCACGCCAGTTAAACACGTTTCGGTTCAAGATGCTACAATACAGATATGATACATTTTACATAATTTTTAGTGTGTTTGGCCCTTGCATTAAATTACAATTTTTTTTACCATTTCACAATTTGTTAGCTAATTACATTTACATAAATATTTAGGGATAAAAATAGTCATTTGACCTCCTGAGAGTCCAATAGTCTATACAAAATTAATTTTAAACTATAGGTTCAAATTGCAACACATATTCTTAATGCACAAGGAAGAAAATTAGATAGTCACAATGTGTTAAAGTGCTCACTAAAATAAATAAATATACATAATTTATTACAAGTAGTAAGTGTTAAACCACATAGTCTGATTAATTATTAGAGTATGACTAAAATGAAATAAATGTACAGGTTTAAAATTTGATATCAATGAATTCAAAAGCCTTCAAAAATCTTTTAATAATTTAAATATTAATTAACTTACATCCATAAATAGACTATGATTCAAAGGTAGATGAGATGTACTAATCAAATAAGTTTATTAGTCTCATCATCAGTAGTTTGTTTGTTTTGTAGACTCTAAATGTACATTTACATTTTTTTTAAATCACACTTTATAATAGCTTTTACTATCATAATTCATACAGATTATACTTCTTATTTTTTAAATGTTTTTCATGCTAAGTTTGTATCTGTAATTATTCAAACTGCATTCACATTTGTTAATTTGATTTGAAGCTAGTGATGATTGAAAAAAATAAGTAAATTTTACAGATAGTCAGCTTTTGTGTGTATATATTACTGAATCATTAGCTAACAAGCTTAACACTGTAGATGAGTAACAATTAAATACATGTATCATTTACTGACATATTGTCTTCAGTAGCCTATATATTAGTAAATGAAACAAAAGAGACATTACAAGCAATAGCTATGTGGCTAGACACAGCAATAATTAAAAAAATAATAATTCAAGCTGAATTTAAAACATGTGAAGAGTATACCCGTAGCTACCTGTCCAATTACTAAGACGTGTTCACAACGTTCAACGGATTTACAAGATGTCAATTTCAATTTTAATAAAATTGGAATATTTTCCGCTACATTCCGGGACAATTTAGCAATCATCCGGGATCAGGGACAGCGATTCCAATTCCGGGGCAATCCCGGCCAATCCGGGACAGTTGGCAACCCTAGTTGCGATTAGCATTTCTTTCTAATTTTGGGCTATTTTTGCTAAAATAAAAGAAGAATGGGTGACAGTGAGTGGCTCATAACAGAATATAATTCTGATATTGGATCAGAAAGCGAATCAGAAATTTCTCTAAATGATTCTGGCAGTTGTGAAAGTTTGTTATTGGACTTCTCAATTGATAAGGAAAGTTCAGATGATCTAACTCAGGTTCGGAACATTTGTGAAATTAATACTAGTAATCCTCCTCCACCACTGCCGCGATTTGTGAATATAAATATTTTAAAAATGCACAATCTTTTCAAAATTTATTTCCTGTAAAGTGTTTTTTCCAGTTTAGCAACAATTGTAAAAAAAAAGCCAACTTTAAGTAAAACAGTCCAATTTTGTGGCTACCAAGAAGCCCTGATTTAACCCCTCTAGACTTTTTTCTATGGGGTTACCTGAAAAACATTGTGTATGCTGAGAAGATCCAGGTTCTACACACTTCATCGGACAGAATCACTGCAGCAATAGCAACCCTAGCTATGATCAAGCATACCTGGATGAAAATCGAGTATCACCTAGATAAGTGTCAAGAGACAAGGGGGTGCTCATATCAAAACATGGTAAACTTGGTAATGTCCAAAACTTGATTTGCTTCTGTATCTTTTAGTAAAAAAAATAAACATCATAAATTTATTATATGGTTCTTTTTTTTCACGTTGCAATCATTGATACCTTTTTTGATGACCCCTTTTTTGATATGTGTGTATATAAATGTATGTATATACAGTGTGTAACAAAATTATAAGACCACTGTGGATTTTGTGATTTTTACTATAAATAATATAATTTTTTTTTATTAAATTAGGTCAATGTTAATAAATGAAATATAAAATATATGTATATTATTTTTAAGAGATATTTAAATATACTAATTATTTTATCAACAATTTAAAATTTTTCCAATCAAATATCTGTAACAAAATTATAAGACCACTAGTTAAAACAAATTTTTTTAATAAAACTAATATGATGTTGATCTACCATTTTTCTGAATAACTTCAAATACTCGATTTTTCATTGAATTAATTAGATTTTCGAGCAAATATTTGGGAATTTTGTCCCATTCATCCATGATAGCTAGTTCCAATTCATACTGACGGTTATTTGCATACACTTGACGAGCCAAATGGCCCCACAAGTTTTCGGTTGGATTCAGGTCTGGACTAAGGCGTGGCCAGTTTAAAACCTCGATTTTTTCTTTTTGAAACCAGTTTTTAGTTGATTTAGACACATGGCATGGAGTATTGTCTTGCTGAAAATTGCAGTTTGATCCTCCTAAAAATGGGCCAAAAGGTATAAGGTGTTGGTAAAGCAGTTGTTGATAACAAATGGAGTCCATTTTTCCAAGAACTCACTTCAGATCACATTTCCCATCATATGCAAAAGATCCCCACACCATCACGGAGCCACCACCCATCTGTCTACTGAAGAAAACCCAAAGTTCCGTTCGTAAATCATGCCAGTAGGATATATTACCGTCCGGGCCATCCAAATTAAATTTTTTTCGTTCGAAAAAATAATATTTTTCCAAGCAACATCCCAGGTCATGACTTTTTTTGCCCACTTCAGCTTTCCTTCTTTATGATGCTTTAACAGTCTTGGTTTTCTTTATAATTTCCGAAGAGCAACATTTGAATTTGATCTTAAAGTGTGCCAGACTGTCATATGTGAAATAGTTTTACTTGTCTGCTGTGTTATTTTACGAGTAGTCAAGTTCTGTTTCGATGCAAGCTTGAAAATTCGTCTATTATCGCGAGCTGATAATTTACTCTTTCTGCCAGATCTTTTATATTTTCCATAAAAATCTCTTTTACTTAAACTGTTATGAATAGCAGTTTTAGAACGTTTAAGTATCTTACTTATTTCACGTTCCGATTTTCCAGAGCCCTTATAAAACCAAAATTTTCGAACTTCTAGTTCAGATAATTCTCTTCCATGCGGCATTGTGAATTTCCTCATAAAAACAAACAAATTAAATTCTATTTTCTTTTACAATATTATCGTTTCGACTTTTTTGTGATGTAAAGTTACAGTTTATCTACGATTTTGAAAGAAAAAATAAAATAGTTTTAAAAACACAAATGATTTTAAATAAAAAAATAAGTGGTCTTATATTAATGTTACACCGAGATTTCAAAAAATTGTTTGCTGTGTGAAATTAACTCAATTTATTTTCCTTTAAGCGATTTATTTGAGAAAATAATAACTTTTTTCATTTGCTTCAAATTTTAAAATTATTCATTTTATACAGTGTAACATTAAAATGAGTGATATTTTGGGTGGTCTTATAATTTTGTTACACACTGTATATATACATACATATATGTACATATATGTATGTATATATATATATATATATATATATATATATATATGTATGTAAGGGTGCGGTGGCCCGGTTGGCAAAGGCATTGAGCCAGTGATCTGAACATCCCTGGTTCGATGCTCATCCCTGCAAATCAACCGCCGTGTTCACTAATGGTGGCCAGGGCATGTAAAATAGAGCATCGCTACAATGTCCTCCAAGTTCTCTAATTTACCTCTGGAGGTGCGGGGTCAAGTGTTCTGGTCTCGTCACTTGAATCGGTTCAAAATTACAGGGACCTATGTTCTTCGAGGTCAAGTCAGACTTCAGCCCTAGTGGTACCTCACCTTTAAGTGAAGCTGCATACTACCCTTCACCAAGGACCAGGGATTTGACGACCTAGGTCCTTTGGACTTGGTGTAGGCTTTCCTACTCCAAGGGGATTGGAAACAACAACATATATGTATGTATTTACACACAAGCACACGATCTTAGATGTACACATAAAAGCTGAAGTTTTATTTAGAGTACAAGATCAAATTCAAACTATATAAAAAAGAAAATTGAATTCTCCTGTTCTGAAATAATAGCATTTGGAAATTCTTAAGCACTTTATTAAAACAAACAAACACACACACACATATATACATATATTTCTATAATATTAAAAAACTAGTAATTTCTTAATTCAACACTCTTAACAGTTAAAAACTATTAATTCCTCACTTTACTATTCAAAATTACATACCCCTTTTTTAATCCCTTAAGTTATTTAATTCCCTTTGGGCATTCGCGTTAAATGCCATTATTACAGCCTTCGGCAAAATCATTCAAGATGGCTGTCTTTTTTAAGTAAAGAGACGCGGTGCGGCGTCAGTACAAATTTAAATCAGTTCTGCACATCAACAACTTCAAACCAATCAACTATTAAGACACACCCTTTAATCACGTGATGGGTTGAAGTTCATATAAATCTTGGCGTCCAAAACTAGGACGGACTCCTGTACTTTCTCTTGCTGCATTCATACCGGCGGAGCGGTCGGTTAATAAATATGTAATTCGAGAAATTTGTGTTATGATTTGTGTGTCCGAGGGTTGAGATGATGCAGGAATGGATTTAAACATTTGTGATGCACGGCCAGGCGACAAGTCATGCATTTTAACCTCAATTAGATGAAGCAAGATGAATCATTCATCAAAACTATGCCACTCAGCTTTCATTCTTCGGCCCGCGCTGTGCTATTACACACACACACACATATATATATATATATATATATATATATTAATTGCCTTAATGCTAATAAATATTGCTTTTAATATAATCTATGCTGTGGTTACATTAAAAACATCTATAAGTTCTTCATGCCACCAAATAATCAAAAGGTCTTCTATTGCTTAAAATATATATTCATTTTTTAGTTTTATTTCTACTGATCAAAGAAACTCCAAATAAGATAAAAGTAGAGGACACAATTTTCAATACAGCATATATATTAAAATAAATTTAAAAAATACTGTCAAAAATAAAAATAAATTATACCTTTAAGACTGTATCAAGAGCACGGCTATATTCGAACCTCTTTAAGTATTTCTCATACTTCTTCAGTTGTTTTTGCTTTGTTTCAGGAACAATTATACTATCCTAAAAAATAAAAGCAAGTATAAGAACTAGTACATTTTATAAACTTATTTAAAATTATGAGACATAAAGAAAAATTATTTTCTTACATTTAGAAAAACAAATCTTAAGGACTTCTAAAATCAATTTTTTTTCCCAATAATTACAGTATTAGAAGTTATATTTTGACAACCTAAGCACATCAAGTCAATGAAAATAACAAAATAATTATGTGACATAATAAACTGTTTATATATATATAGTGAAACTTCTCTATCACAGCCACTTATGGTTCTGAAAAAAAGTGGCCATTTTGAGGGGTAGCCATTAAAAACCGGTTTCTTCCATAACATTGGCCCTATGGAGTCTTTAATCAATTCTGAACTAAATATGGCCATCTAGAAGTTTCACTGTATATATATGTACATGTTTATGTATATATATATATAAAAAACATTAAAAACTACATACTCCTTTTAAATTCTAAATTATCCTAAATCTCCTTGGGCGTTCAAGCTAAATTCATTTCCCATTCTAAGTTCTAAAAAAAGCCCCAGGCAAACCATCTCAAAATGGTGGCCTTTTACTCGAAAACTTGACCTGCGTGGTGTGGGTACCCAAATTATCCCTTTCAGCGCAATAATCACGCCTTAACCATAACTTTTAACCAATCAGCACTCTGCGGTCACATGATGAGATAAAAACTATATAAGTTCTGACATCCAAAAAAGAGCGGACAATCGTACATTTTTACCTGCCAAACTAACCCCGGGAGTGTCGTTGACGGTTTTCAAAAATAAAGGATGTGAATCAAGATTGCCTGTGTTGCTGACTCTCTTGTATGGCATGACTATAACATTAAAACATTTAACTTCACCGTAGCATGGGGGAAACAACATCTTCTGAAGCCGTTAATCCGGGGCTGTTCTCTCATGTTACATATATATATATGTATATATATATAGTAAGTCCTCGAGTTATGCAGATTCATAGATACATGATTATAATTTTCAGTTTTTGTAGACTGCTTTAGCATGCTATCAATTGATTTACTACGCGAAAAAGAAAGCCTCAACTGTAAAAACATCATTGGACAAATACTTCAATGCCCCATGAATGTCTGCAGCTTATCAGATTATTTTAAATTACATAATTATGTATGTATAATATTAGTATTATGCAATATGTTTTGTACTGAATATAATATAGTGGAATCTCGATCTATCGTTTTTCAAGGGACTGACTGAACTGAGCGATAAATGAGGGAAAACGATAGATGTGGGAACATAACAAAGCAATATGATCAGTGGGACTGGGTGAAATATACGATACATACGGGAAAACAATGATTCGGAGAATGATCGATCAAGATTCCACTGTATATGTGCACCATTTTCATATTTAAATAAAAAGTATTTCCCTGAAATTGATTAAAAAAATGTATTTTATTTTGATATTTAGTCACTAATCCTTGCTGCTATCGTCCACACTATGATAGTCAAAAAACTCACAGGAACTAGCCGCTGCGCGACCAGCATGGTCGCTTTTAGATTTATATTTTCTTTTGCAAAACAACTCAATTGAAAGTAACATATGTAAGGAATGTTACCATTACCTGTCATAATAAATATACGTTGTTAAGGGGTAGTGAAAACTCAGACAAAAAATTTATAATCATTGATAAATTCACTATAAGGCTGATTCTAAAACATAATGATTAAAAAATGTGAATTTCCATTACTTCAGAACAGAGTTAAAGATAAGTCTGAGAAACCCAACACCAATGATTTTAAAAATTATATCTCTCACTGTATGTATTATTTTTCAAAACTAAGATATCTACACTTTATCATTACATCAAATAAGAAATTGTTGGGGAAAATTTTCACTTATAAAATGGAGTGAAAATTCAGCAAATACTAAAATATAGTATAGATTACATTTCTCTCTGTATGTATTATTGTTCGCAATTCAGATATCTCCACTTAATCATATTAAATGAATAAATTAAAATTATTTCGTGTATAAATTAAAATTATTCATGAGTAAAATACAGCAATTAAATTGTACCAAATTGCGTGCTATCGTCGAGCCACACGCGGACAGCCGCTAATGTTTACATCCGGTAGTTGCAGCCGTTGCCATTCGGATTGTAGAAATATCGTCGATTTTTGTGCCACATACCTACGCGCTTTATATATATAGATCCTGTTCTGGGTTGCACAGGTGCCAGCTACTCACACTCAATCAGTGGGACACACGTACCACTTTATATGGTAAATTTTAGCTTATGTGCTAGAACAAATTAACCGTGTAAGTCGAGGACTTACCGTGTGTATACATATATATATATATATATATATTAATAATAAAAAAGTATGCTCACAAACATTATACTCAATGATTTCAATTAATGATAATTTAACTCTTATGTTCAGTATTTCATACAATATTAATACTTCTTATCACAAAAGATTACGACAAAAAGTACTCTCAAAGTGATTTTGTCTACATATATCTGCAAAAGCCTGAAGATATACAATCATCAAAATCTTGATGTGTAAAGTAACAAAGATCAAGAAAAATTGCTAAAGAGAATAAGCATCTTACTTCTGAAAGCTTGAAGTCAGTTCCACGTAAATTAGGGTAAAAGATACTTTTTTTTCTTTTTGCATTTTCTGGAACCTTTTGTTGCTTTTGGTGCCTCAGAGAGAGTAATCCATCAGTCATACCAACAGCAACTACTTTGTCACCAGGCTTAAAACAAATTATAAATTAGTCCAAATAACTTAATGAAACAAAAAAAGATAATGACTAAATGAATGACATTAAATTATTTTCAAAATTAATACCTACAATAAAGCTTATTGAGATGATTTTATGTTAATATACTGGTTGTCACATATTATATGACATAAAACATTAGTGACAAATTCATTGAAGGATACAATAACATGTAATGCTAAACAACTTTAATATTTTGCATTTTTAAAGATTGCTAATTTAAATGGTATTAATTTTAAAATTACTTAATATGAATCATAGTATTTCTAAAAAAATAAGTGAATTAGCACTGACATCAGTAGTAAATAATAGCTAAAATTTTTCATTATCACACATTAAAAATATTTTATTGCCTTACAGCTGATTAATGAATGAATAAAATGATTTTTGGAAACATAAACAGTATCATATTTCATCACTATGGAAAAGGTGGCTCATCCAATTCATTTCTCCTTTATTTTAAATTCTCACATAACTCTTTCGAATTATTCTGAAGCACATAAGATTTAAAAGAAAAATAATATTGGTAGTTCACAACATTTATAAACTCATTCAAAATAGCTCATGTATTTGCCTCAATATAGATATCAAATATGCCATTGACACTTTATAGTGCATTTTTTACCCACTTTTTTAAAATCAACAGGTCTATCAGAGTACATTTTTCCTCTTTTCATAACTTTTTTATTCCTCTCATGCGTATATTTTTTCACACAGAAATGCAGTTATTTACACATCTAAAATAAGTGCACTCAGAAATGCTATCACTCACTTAGTTATTAAAGAAACTTCTGTGTTCTTTCATCTTTTATTAGTCTTTAAATACAGAATGTTTCAAAAAGAATCATCCTATTTAAAAAAATCATAACTATTCATCTTTTAATCCATTTTGAGCGAATAATGTATAAGGAGAAAGAAGGAAATCTCGAGTTTCATGAAGTTGCTGACAAGTAGCGCTAAGGCTACGGTCACACGAGCAATTTTTCCCGGTACGGCTTCTCCCCGCGCTTGAAAATCTACACCAGCCAGCCACACGTGCATGTGACATTTTTTCCCGCTGGATCTTTTCCCTCAGCTTGAAAATCTACACAAACCACGAGAAAAATAGGTCTCGTTCTATCCTCCAGCGACTGACCTTGAGATCGCGTGAGAAAAACAGCTGCATTTGGCCACCCCTATGTTACAGAAGCTTATCTATATTTTGGTGCTTGTTTTCTCGTTGCGGTTGTGAGGGAAAAATCACTCGTGTGGCCATAGCCTAACACTCTTCCTCCACCTACCACTTCACTGCTTGTAAAGATGGTGACTGCACAAAAGAAATAATTTTGTGTTCTACGCTTTGCAAAGTGTGAGTCCATAACAACTGTTCAGTATGAGTTTCGTCGACAAAATCCTGGTAGATTGAAGTTCCTACATCTCAAAGCATTAGGCGATGGTATAAACAATTCCAAGACACGAGTTGTCTGTGTATGTATAACAGCTGTGGAAGCAATGCATGCAGACATGCTCGCAAAAGTTTGGGATGAATTTGCCTACCGTATAGACATATGTCGTGCATCCAAAGGTGGGCATATTGAGCACCTTTAATTTGGTTTGTAAAAAAACTTTATGATTAGCCATGAAATATAAAATTAATTTTAAGTTTCTATGTTCAATATTTTTCCTAATATACTCATTTCAAATCGGGTGATTCTTTTTTAAACACCCTGTATAGTAAATCTGCAGTCATACCAAGTACACCAGATATTCCAGAAATGCTCTGTTTTTCAATCAAAACACATTAAGTCCAGGTAAGAGGGAAAATGTAAGGATATATACACTAATAGCAGAAACTACAGAAATGAGTATTAATGATGAACGAAAAGTGACAATGTGCTAGATTACTTTTTCAACAGGAAAGAATTGCTAGTACATTTTGGTATGGGAATTTTCCCATACTAAATATGTTTACTTCTCAGCAATCGGAAGTCAGTGTTTTAATGCAGTGAAAAGAGAAAAATACTAGAATTAAAGTTTTCCTTTTCCAATTTACCTTTTAAATATTGTAGTGGTTTAAGCATTGCAGATGACAAACTTAAACCTCATATGCAATAGCTTTCTTACCAGAGAATTACGGTTAAAAATATGCATAGAAAAGAGCAAGTATGCACATTTAGTTTTATAATGTATAAATAAGAGAGAGACAGGTTAATGTCATCAATTCTTTCAGAAAAATGCACTAAAACTCTTGAAATTAGGTAACTTGACTCCTGCGGAAGCCTATGCAAGGTTTGCATTTCAAATTTTAAAACCAGTGTTTCAAAACCAGCCTTTAAAATCAAACTCTAGATTTATGGACAAGTTATAGAATAATTATGCTTTAATTTAAATGACTGTATAAACAGACATTATAAATTGATAAGTTTCCAAAATGGCTATTATCTCAAATACACTAGTTATCAAAAATTAAGGAAAAAATCACAAAAAAGAGGGGTAACACGTTCAAAACTAAGCCAATCTGTTTAAAATTTGAATATTTGTTAAGTAAAAGGTGCTGAACAATACTACATCATGCAAAATAGTGGCGCTGCAGTCGGAATATATCATTTGTGAGGAGCATTAAAGTGCATGTCTCAGAGCAAGGCAGCAATTGTATCTGCGAGGCTGAGATTAGACATCTGGCATAGCCAAATTGTAACAATGACCTCCAGGCATCATTTGACCGAAGAACTGCGATGGCGAGCTATTGGGAGACTAGAGCCAGGACAAAGTCGGACAGAAGAGGCCAAATGGTTAAATGTGAGTCTGTCTGTGGTTCATAGATTTTGGCAACAATTTCTAACCATGGATTCAGCATCCAGGAGTTTCAGCCAAGGACAGCCATAAGCTATGACTAGTGCCAATGACCGATATTTGTCATTATGCGCACGAAGGAATAGAACCGCAACTCTGTCTGAACTCAGATCCTCCCTTGCTACAAGCTCTGGAAGGTTGGTATCAACGTCAACCATGTGTAGAAGGCTTCACAAAGGTGGTATTTTTGCGAGGCGACCAACCATTTGCATCCCACTCACATCACACCATAGGCGGGAATGTTTGCAGTGGGCACATCAACATGTCCACTGGATGCGTGATCAATGGAGGGCTGTTCTCTTTATGGATGAGTCCAGGTTTAGCCTCCAAAGCGATAGTAGACGTATTTTAACTTGGGGAGAACCTGGAACTCATTTCTATTCATCACACATCCGTGAAAGAGATGCATACGGATCAGGCAGTGTCTGTGTTTGGGGTGGTAACTCTTTGGCAGGGCCGTTCCTAGGGTAGCTGCCGCCCATGTGCGAGATTAATTTTGCCCCTCTCCCCCTCATACCGTATGGATTAATTGAAATTTCTCTGAAATATTTTTACCTTAAATGAAACAACGAATTACAGAAAATATTATAAATTCAGTTTATTTTTTAATTTTAAAATCTAACATGATAATAATTATTAATGTATTAATATAATAACCAAATGAATACGTTATATTAAACAGATAAAACACATATCTATTAATACATATACTTAATAAGTCAGTTAAAAAGCTTAAATAATCATTGCTTTTCTTGCCTTTTTTAATGCAAATTCTGTTATAATATCTGATACATCTATATCTGCTGAAATGTCCTTTTTGATACTAATAATAGATAAAGTCTGAAAGCCTTTCTTGCCCCATTGTTGATCAAATAATTTTTTATTATTTTAAGTTTTGAAAAGCTTCTTTCCCCGTTAGCCACAGTCACAGGTAATGTTTAAAAATATTCGTATAGTAATCACTAAATTTGGAAACAGATAGATGAGGTTATTTGTAAATAGGTATTGAATCACATTTAAGGCATTCATTTCAGGGGAAATAAAGGATGCAACGTTGTCAATTTCATCGCATAAATCTTCAGCTATAATATCTTTTTCATTTTTAAATGGATCATGTCACATACTTTCCACAGATTTACATTTTATACACCTATTTGATTTATCTGTTTCAAGGAAATTAGTTAGGTCGTTGAAAAAACTGAAAACTGTGTGATGTTGTTTTATTTGTTCAAACCTTTCTTGTATTGTTGATAATGCAGTGTACAATATTACAAAGTAAAAATTAATTTCGAATTGGTCTTCTGGATTTTTTGGAGTCCCATCTTTACATTCGTAGTCAAATAAAGAACTTAAAAAAAGGCGCAATGTAAGTTAAGCTGTTTCTTGATAAAGATTGACTTTTGCAAAGAAACGTTCCAAATCGATTTTATTTTAATTTTGTTCATATTTTAAATACAATTATTTGTTGATCAAATAATTTTTTATTATTTTAAGTTTTGAAAAGCTTCTTTCCCCGTTAGCCACAGTCACAGGTAATGTTTAAAAATATTCGTATAGTAATCACTAAATTTGGAAACAGATAGATGAGGTTATTTGTAAATAGGTATTGAATCACATTTAAGGCATTCATTTCAGGGGAAATATAGGATGCAACGTTGTCAATTTCATCGCATAAATCTTCAGCTATATTAAAGTAAATGTAGGGGACATATACTTTTTTTATTAAAGTATATGTCCCCTACATTTACTTTAATAAAAAAAATTCATATTTTCCCGATTTCTGAAAAATTTGCCAAATTTCACACACCTGTTAAAGAAATAGAGTGATGCAGTTCAAAAATCCAAGTTTACACTTGTTCCTGTAGTATATGTTTAACATTTGCAAAATAAAAAAAAAATTTTAAATAGAATTAAGTAATGAATCCTAGCTTTTTTTTTGCTTTTGCAAAACAAATATCAAACCATAAATGTATTATTTCAATTTCGAACCGCTAACCGCGCAAAAGAAAAAATATCAAGTTTACTTACCTGTGAAATATTTTTATTGGTCAGCAATCACAAAATCGAGCACAAAAATTAGAGACAAAAAGCTTTGTTTTTCAGTTGTTGAGATGGACACGTTCAAAATTAATATAGTGCAAATTATCCCGGTCCTTCTATTTATAGGCTCAGGGCATAAACGAGTATTTTCCTGCAACCTGACAAAAACTGCCCGCACCGACGCAATGAGACACGATTTGATGGGATGATGGGTTAAAACGTGTTAAAACAAAAACGAACCGTGTATTTCCCAACTGGTTGCGACGTGGAGTAGCGTTTTTAAAACCAATGTGGTTTCCAGTTATACATGTAAAATGCATTTTTAACTCTAAGTAGTTACCTTGCATAATGATATTTCTATACTGATTATTTTACTAATAAATTAGTTTAAATTTTTTTTTAAAACTGGGCGGCTGACTTGCCGCCCGTGTGCCCCGCACCCCTGGGTTGGAACGGCCCCGCTCTTTGGGTGGACACACAGACCTCCATGTCTTTCCCCATTGAAATGTGAATGCTCACACCTATAGAGATGCCATCCTTGATGCATATGTGTGCCCTTATGCCAGGGCAATAGGTGATGCTTTCGTGCTACAGGACGATAATGTGAGACCACACAGGGCTCGCATTGTAGATGCTTATCTTGAGCAGGAAACAATTCAGTGCAAGGAGTAGCCAGCTGGATCACTGGACCTGAATCTTATTGAGCATGTTTGGGACACTTTAGGATGACGTATAGCTGCTCTCAATCCTCCTCCTAGGACCCTAGCCACGCTTTCAACTGCTTTGCAAGAGCAATGGCTCTCACTTCCTACCAGACTCATAGACCGCATAATTGACAGCATCACACATCGCTGTATGTGCTGTATTGCTTCTCGGGGGGATCAGACGCCATACTAAAGGTACTTTTCCTATTCCAAACTGACACATCTGATTTGTTCATTCTATACATATGCTAGTTTCAATAACACCATAATTGTCTGGCAATTTCTTTTTATGCTATTTTATACATTCCTATGTGTTGCATAATGTGTATAAGTTTCATTAAATTCTGCACATAACTTTTTGAGTAATCACTATTTTTGTGACTTTTCCTTAATTCTTGATAACCAGTGTATAAGTGTATATCCTTAAAATGAATGTAAATACAGTATGAAATTTAAAAACATTTTAAAAGTACTAATACCTAAAATATAAAAATGGTGAAAAAGAATTAATTAAAGTTTAATTTTCAAAAACAAAATTTCGCTCTTGATATTCATAAATTGAATATCAATAGTATACAGCAATAGAGAAACAATATTAAGTGAAGATCCTCTCCCTTGAATGAATATTGATATTTAAATAGCATAGCACAAAGTTAACAAAAAAATAGCAACAATAAAATTTTAGTATACTTCATACCTGAAAGAGAAAATGGATACCAAAATGTTTAAGCTTAAAATAAAGATTACTACACATAAACATAGCAGTTTCTTAATTTAAGATTAAATAAAATATACTTACTGCAACAGACAGGCTCACAATAGGAGATGAATAATTTAAAGTATGTACAACTTCATATGATGTCACATCATAAATCTTTACATGCCTATGAAAATCAAGATAAATACATTCTTATTACATAATTGAACATATAAAAATAGACCAATGATTTATCTACAAAAATTACAGGATAATAAATCAGGGAAAAAATTCACCTATCCAATGATCCAGACATCAAGCGGCGGCCATCACTTGCAAAACAGAGACAAGTTATTGTCTTATGATGCTGTGAGACTTCAGAAAGTAAGCGTCCAGCAGTAGGGTCCCATACTTTAATACTTGTACCACCTATGAATAAATAGTAAATTAATATAAAAAAAAGACTTTAAAAAAATCATTTTTCCTTCTATTTAAAAGAAAAGCTTTATGCACAGTAAAAAACTCAACCATAAAATCTGCATTTCAGAATGAGATAGTGCATTTACTCTTAACTCTGAAGATATCGATAAATCAGCCAAATCTTACATACTGTGTACTTCCCATTCACATTTGACAGCAATCCCCAAAGCAGGTGTTTGAAATACATGAATACAAATGTGGTATCTGCAGGTATGTTTTAAGACAGGGATATTCATTAAGGGGAAGTTTACTGCATAAGAACACACTTTCCAAAGAAAAGGGCATCAAACTAGAAAATCCTCAAAATTAGTTATCTGTTAAATGAGAGTAGTGAATTGATGCAATGTTGTGTTTGTAAGATGAATTTTTGGCCACCAATAACTAGTAACATTTAAAGCATATCCACCAAGAAAATATTGTTGGCCTTTGAGTTCATATGATCACTAACACTGGTAATATCTTCTTTATTAACATATACAAAACAGATTTTATCATAATGAAGCCAACTCCATGTTTTTTCCAAGACAAATTTAGTTTTGTATTGCTGAATACCCACAAATACTTTTGTACACAGTAGACAAGGGACTATTATAATTGAGCCATGTAACCTCAAAAAATAAATTTTAAAAAACATTTATCCTACACAATATAATATGCTTTTTGCTAATGACAAGTGGGCCAGCATGGGTTTTCCTAATGTATTTTCTTATGCCATCTTAACGCCAAATAAAAATTGAATAATGCTAGGGTTAGCTCTGCACTATTCAAATAAGACAGCAAAATGAAATTTCTAAGAAATTTTTCTTTCATTTTATTTAATTTATTTTGCTTTAAGGAAAATTCATAATTCTTCTTCAGTTATCTTAGATTTTTTTACTATCAATAAATTCTGCTGCTCTGTATTTTTTAAAGAATTTTTTAGGGATTATTCTTTTTTTTGTCAATTTCTTTTATCCTCAAATAACAGTGCACAAAATTTAGTTCATAAAAGCTACCCCATTCTAATAATGGCTGTTGAGGTTTGTCATTCTTTTAAAAAAATTGTACTTAAAAAGAAATATTAATCAAACAGTTCAAGAAACAATGCTTATCTCCTTGACCTTGGAAAAAACATTTTATAATTTTATTTTATAAATCATATTTTATTTCTAACTTTAATGTGTTGATTAAAAGGAGAGCAACAGCATTTTAGAAACAAGTATAAGACTAATGAGCATTTGCAGAAGTTATTTTAATACTTGATTTGCACATGATTGATTTTCTTACAAGGAGATTCATACATAATTTAATAAACACATATTGCTTCATGTCAGATTATTTTGAGGGATGTAAATCATTTCTGATAGCAAAATTAATACAAACCTGCAGATATAAACAATTCCCCAGATGGAAACATGACAACAGACTCCACAGGTACGCCATGATCTACTGACATCACAGAAGAACCAGTCCGAGAGTCATACATTTTTATAGTATGGTCATATGAACCTACAAAAAACAATCACAAAGGGTTAAGAGCAAATGTTGTTTATACAGATTTTATTAGAGCTGATAAAACAGTATCTTTTCTTCATACCTTAAACCTGAATTTCCTTTAATCAAGTAAAAAAGAGCTTTAAAATTTTCTTTAAAATACTAATTAAAACAGAAAAATTCAGTTAGAAAGACAGAATTAAATATTTGGTTGAGCTTTAAACCATGATAGCATTACTTACACACCCTGAACAAATCAGTTCTATTTTCACTATATACTTATCATAACATAAATCAGACATAAGTTTTAACATGAGAACAGCAGTTACCCGAAATTATGAGAAACTGGTCTCAGAATGATAATTTTTACAGGCTCATACTAAATCTCATACCCCATAAAACATATAAAAGATGAGACAAACTATTATATATTAAATTATTGGGAACAGATGTAGTATACGCAACGAGCCATCGCCAATTTGGCGCCAAAATGACGTTCGGAGAGCTGTTAGGCTTAAACTGCGAAATGTAAACAATAAATTGGAAAACAAACTTACAGCTGGCTTTATGAAACTCGTAGGTGTACACGGGATCTTCGCTTCGCTCAGATACCCTTGCTTCACTCCGCAACGCATCCGTCCAAAAACATTACAGAAAATCCCCAACCGCTGGCTTCGCTACATACCGCTGGCTGTTGTACAGTAAAAAAAAGCTTCCGCTGGCTGTAGCGGTCAGTAAAACAAAGCTTATCGCAAAAAAATTTTAAAAAGTATCATCCGATCTTAAAATCCTCCCTGCCAGAATATAAAAACCGCCAAACAACCATCAGATTTGGCGAAAAATCGCCCCTTGGCGTTCGTTGCGTATACTACACCTGTACCAATTATTGACCAACTACTGATTGATTCTTTTTACTTGACAAACTTGTAATAAATGTTTGAAATTTACTTTGCAGGAGGAGTAAAGAACAATTCTTACTTACATTTTTTAGTAAATGGTGCAAGGTATGACAAAAGAGTATTCAAATAGTTATTCTAACAAAAATGATCTACAGTAACCACCGCTTATAGTGATCACTGGTTATAAGAATCAACCGTTTATAAGAATCAATATCGTGAAAACAAAAACAAATGTATTATTTCCATGTTAAAACTTTCGCTTTAAAGAATCAATCCACCGGTTTTAAGAATCAGTTTACACTCTTCGCTTTCCTTTCATTTTTCCAAAAAAAGCTACTTAAACCCTCAAAAGGCACGACGTTCTTTCTTTTTTTTTTTTAAGATAGATTGATAAGATGGGATGGAATATAGTCGTAAAATTCACCCTTTTCTTTATTAGACATAACATAATAGTTTCCCCTTAAACGCTTTACCACAACACTGTCCTATTAGCTTGACCCGGGGGCAACTTTACCCATCCGAGTAAATCTTCGTCTGAGACTATAAGTATTGAAAGAGGTGTAAACAGCCTTCTGAAAACTTCATTACGTCAAACTACCGTAGAAAACTTTTTCTTGCTCCCTTCCTGTAGTTGAAATGTTAAAACTGTTAAGCAGGTATGTTATAACTTGTAACAAATATTGTATTTTTTTCTTCTCTTACTATAATCATGTGTATCTACTTATAGGTCTAAAAATTAAGTTTTATTTTTAAAACCATAAAAAACAATTTTAATAAAAGATTGTTAATGTAAATTAAAGAGTATTTTATGGTAAATTATCTGTATATATGTATATATAGGTGTGTGTGTGTGTTCCTGTCCAAAAACCTAAATTTCGGTTATAAGAATCAACCGCTTATAAGAATCAAAAACAGTAATAACAAACGTGATTTTTATAAGCGGAAATCACTGTATATAGTGTTAATAATGAAGGGATATTACTTGAAAACACATATACTAAAATTTTGGCCTAATTGCAGGAATCATCATTACAAATTACTTATAAGTTTTTTTGTTTTCCTTCTTATAAGAGAATGGCAAATATTACTGGCATTTAAATGTTGTCATTTAAAGAGACTGGTTAAGATAAATTCCTGAAAATGAAAAATCCTAAATACTGGTTTAAATGTAATGCATAGAAAATAATCACAGTTAAACAATATGTTGCTTAAATTATGGAGGATAATTTTTTTCTTAAAACATGCTGCTATGCATTCCACTGCATTTATGTAATTTGCTCATAATTAAGCTAGTTTTAAAAAAGACATTTAACAGACCTCCAAACCACTATGGGTACACACTTAGTAGTTCTAATTTAATATATAATACAAAAAAACCTTATTTATGATAAGCAAGAGAAAAAACATTACCTGATAAAAAAATATGTTGAGAACCTTGACTTGTTACACCTGCTCTGATATAATCCTAGAACAAATATATAGTACATTTAGATAAGCAACCCAATATTTACAAATAAAAAGCAAATATTTCAGTTCTAATTAAGAACCAAGAAGATACAAATTATCTCAAGAACCATCTTTTGACATTGTACTGTTCACTATATGTTACTAAATAAATAAAATAATGCCGATGAAACCAAAATATGATCAATTTAACTATCAAAAGTAACTTATGACCAATTGTGAATTATCCCAGTGTCCTAAACCCAGCCAAAATTTGAAGCCCTGAATCTGAATACGATCTCATATTTGAATTTTCTGCCAGTCAGTTTTAAAGTCAAATGCTTGCTATATCTCGTCAAAGCAAAGGGCATGATAATTTTTCTTTGTACATTCAAATTGTTTACTCCTTATTACATAAATAAAAATTGTTGATACTTATATTTTTATGTAACCATAAGCATATTTCATTTTAAAACTGAATTATATTATACATAATTCTGAAAATGAGGTCATCTCAAATTACATCCTATCTATTTACTACAAGAGATTCTATTTCAGTGAAATTTATATGTCTATTTTAATGTAGGATTACATTTCTCAATAACAGTCCTCCAGAAGAAAAAAAAGTGTCCATCCTGCATCGTGAGTTATAATTTTGGCAGCACGCCAAACCCAGTAGCAGTAAACAGTTAAACAGAAAAGTACCAAAATATGTCCAAAAAAAAGGGGGGGGGGGGGTAAGCAATGATAAGTAATCCTATGTTCATAACCTGAGGTAGTTTCGTTAGAAGAGACTACCTGAAATATTTTATTTATTATTATTGTCATCTGTAAGTTACTTTGCTTGATATATAATCTCATCAAAAAAATTTTTATATTTATAACAAATGTGGTAAGAAATTTATATAAAATTGTTTACAGATGTAAACTGAAATGCATGATTTGTTAGATTGGATTATGCTATTTGATCAAGATTAAATGGCGTGATCAACAGTAAAAACTGTTGATCACACCATTTTATAATAATCAAAATTACCTGGTCATACTTATTTTGTCATGTGTTCTCATTCTGATTTTAATGAATTTGAAATAAGAAATGTTTATAATTTTACACATGCACTTTTTATGTAGAAACTGCATCTGTTTAGCTGCCCTCTAAGTATCAGAAATATTTTCATACATCTATGACAAAATATTTTTTTATGAGCATAGAGTTTAAGACAAGAAGAGTACAAATAACTTATGCAGAAAATCAAAGAAGTCAAAAGCATTCACAAATGATTCCTCAACAAAATTAAATATATAATTTGTTTATAATTGTAGATTGATGCTAAATAGTTTTGTTTTTGTTTTAAAAAAAACCATGGTCATAACTCATTGTACTTTCTATTTAAGTTTCACACTTATAACCACAAGTTAATAATTTTATGCGAAACATGAACTGTCTCTCTTTTTTTAACTTCATTATTTAAATAACTTGATAGCTAATAGAGCTTATATGTACCACTGATTATGAAAGTTGCCTAAGTCAAGAATCTAGAAAAAATGAGTTTATTAGTTATTTCACATTGCAGTCTTTTACATAACCATAATTTGAAGCAACCTTTACAAAATTCTAAAAATTAAACCATAAATATTTTATTACATGGTACAAAAATGTTTTTTAATTTGTTCAAACTCAAACCTTTAAATATCTCAAAACAAAAGATATATGACTTAGAACTCTTTCATAATCACAACCACATATAAGGTAGGCATTGAGCAAATGAGCTAGGGGTAGACCTAGCTTATTTGGTCAATACCAACCTTAACACAAAGGGGAAAGAGTAAAAAATTTTGCAGTGTGGTTTTTAAATAAAATGCACTGAAATCAAATAAAGGAATTTTTTTTTAAACATAGTTTTATAAATAAAATGTACTGAATAAATATTAAAAAAAGGGGAAATTACAGTTATTTTCCAAAGTCAATTTAAAGAAATAGACCCAGAAAATAGTGCATTGTACCACAATAATTTCTTAATAGAAGAAGTCCCATAAATTTACATGTATATTTATCATTTATTACACATTTGATCCCTATTGCAAATTTTTTTACCATTTTATACATATTTCATCCTTACATATATATATATATATATATATATATATATATACTAGATGTATTACCTGGCTTCGCTGGGGAATCAGTTTCTGTTATTATTTTTTCAATGATTAGCTTCATGTTATGATGTTCTAAAGTTTTCACTAAAATTCTTTTGCGGTAGCAATTAGCATTAGTTTGTTGTCGGTGCTGTCATTGTTCATCGCTTTCCTCTCCTTTTGATGTTGAAACTCGAAGACAATCGTATGTTCGACGCGTTAAAAGTTTCTTCATCAGTCTC
Organism: Dolomedes plantarius; assembly: GCA_907164885.2. Lineage (NCBI taxonomy): Eukaryota > Metazoa > Arthropoda > Arachnida > Araneae > Dolomedidae > Dolomedes > Dolomedes plantarius. Next base: position 73,931,535 of record OU015497.1, on the reverse strand, counting down.
ACTGCTTTGGATCACTACAATTCGAATTCTGCTGCCTTCGAGCTCTTGGGATTGTTTTTTCTTCATACTCTTGTGTTTGTCTGACTGCATTTTGAAGTCTGTTGGCTTTGCGCGCTTGGGAATGTTTTTCTTCGAATTCTTGTGTTCGTCTAACTGCATTTAGAATTCTGTTGGCTTCGCGCTCTTCTATTTTTTTTCATCACATTGCTCATTTCTCAACAATCTTTGACATTTTGCCCTTACTTCTGCAGGATTAAAAGTTGCTCTCCTCTTTTTGGACATTTTAAAGTATTAATTTACAGCTAGTCAATAACGTTTGAATGGATTTATTATTATAGAAAAAGAATCAATAATGTTTGAATGGATTGAGATCACATTCAATATTAAAACACAGCAAATCTGATAATTATTATAGAAAAAGTATATACATATATTTCATGCTCGGAATTCTTTCTCAAAACTAAATCGTCTGCTACGTTTCAATGCCACTTTCAGACTTTCTTAACCCTTAACTGGTAATACACGTCTCAGAGACGCTTAGGTTTGCTAATACCCCATATTTCATATTTTAGCGCTATTTGTCAAATGAAACCTTCAGTGTATGCTCATGGTAGATAGTCTAAACAACGCTTGTGAAGTTTCAAGCCAATCAGTTGTGTTTTGTGGTTTCAGTAAGATCATAACTAAAACGTACGACGTCTAAGAGACGTGTATTACCTGTAACGTTCTTTTCTACTGCACGTGAGGTACGTACCTAACCAATAATGACAAGTTTTATGTTTGAATGTGTTTGCTCAGCATGTTGTTCTTCTCAATTTATTTTTATACATATTTTATTTACTCTCCCAAATACCTTGGAGAGTTCTAAATCCTTCATGTTCTCAAAAAAAAAAAATTGATTACTAAATGTTTCCTCCTGTCAATTAAACTTTCAACTAATTTATTGATTTATGTTCTTGATAGATTACATTCAAGATGTAATTATATTCAAAAGCTTTTCAAATGATATTTCATTGATTGCATACAATTCTTTTCCTTTCTCTTTTCTCTCCATCTCCGAGAAATGTGTTTGCAGAAAAAATATTTACAAACAGATTCTTAAACATAATTTTGCGCCAGTATTTATTTATTTATTTATTTAATTAATTTGGTATACGTCAAGTTTTTTTTCAGCATGATAGGTATATTTTCTGCTAAGAGAAAAAAAATAACATCAATAGATGCTCTTCCTGAAGAAGAGGGTGAGCTAAGTTATGAAGAATTTTATTCTGGTGATTCCTATAATGCCGAGGATGAAATAAAGCATTCTAAACATGACACTGAGTTTGAATTAGATGAGCAAGACATTGAGGATGAGACAAATGAAAGGGTCGATGAAAATTCAGAGAAAGAGGTTGTTCCTGGCCCCTCTGGTGATGGGTCTTCAATGGCAAAACAAAATAAAGCCGTCAATTTGATATCTTCCATGTATAACACAAAATTTACTGACCAATTCAGTTATAAACCAGAAATAATAAGTTTTTACAATTCAACAATATCAGGAGTGGATAATTTAGACAAAATTATCGTGAACTATTCACCGAATAGAAGGTTGAGACGGTGGCCCCAGACAATATTTTACAATAAAGCGATAGTCTTGATAGCGGCTAGTCTTGTAAATTCTGGCATTATCTATGCCAGCTATGATGAGACGCCTGTAATGACACGTTTTGACTTTACAAATTCATTAGCAAACAGTTTGTTAGAAAAACAAGTGCAACATCGGTTATCCATCCCAAACCTTACGGATGACCTTATAACAAAATATAGCACAAGACATTCTTGGAGTACCCGAAGATATGCGTAGCGTCTCTCAAATTTCTGATAAGTTTCCCAAGAGAAAAACATGCTCATATTGTCCTTATCAAAAAAGGAGGCAAACTACTTACAAATGTATAAAATGTGAAAATCTGTGTTGCCTAGAGTGCTCGAAAAAAGTGTGCAATTCTTGTGCTCCTGGAGTAAAAAAGTAATTTTTGTTTATGTGATGCCGATTTTAATTGTATTATTTTAACTGTATGTATAATTTAATTTTAATTGTATTGTCAACAGTCAAATAAAACATATTTAGTTAATTTATATGTAGTTTTATTAAATTTCCACCTATAAAATAAAGTTTTGTTATTTACACATCTCAGAGACACATGTTACTTGCAACGAACAAAATATGTATGTTACCAGTTAAGGGTTAATTATAATATACACATATTTCATGATTGTAATTCTTTCTCCAAACTAAATCATTTGCTATGTTTCAATGTCACTTCAGTTATATAAATCATCGCGTCAAGGCTAAATGCACGGGTTTCTAGCTAAGTGAACGTGTCCTTCAGTATATTTGAGTTTGAACAGGTAGCTTAAAATAGTTTCAATTCATGCAATGGATAGATAACATACTGATTGAAAATGAATGACTTTCCATCCTTATATTTTCATTTTTAAAAAGAAATACTCCGGCGTTGCCACGTATATGAAAATAATATATCAAATTCATTCTTGCATGCGCCAATATATGAATAAATCACGTTTTTAATTCTTGTCTATTTATTTTTGAGAAAATGTTATAATTTAATTGGCAACAATGAAATGTTACAATGGCTTTGAACAAAAATATCCGTTGATACAGCACAAACTTGTTCTAACGTAATTCGGGAATGGAAAGTCATAGCAATAAATTCTAATACAGTAGAAGCTCGTTAATTCAAACTTTTGGTTAATTCGAACTAATCCAAAGGCCCCAAAAAACTTGTATTGGAGTTAATGTTAAAAATATCTCATTAATTCGAGCTAAATTTTTTCTTTTTCCTCAATTAACAGAGAAAATACATGCTGTATTTTTTATTTTGTGTGTCAAAATCACCTGTATTTTTTTTCTATGTAAAGAGGCACATGCCCACATTCCTAGTTTATTGCATTTCAACTAAATGTTAGTGGCTATTGTCCTTATCAGTGCTTAATGAACAAAGCGATTTTCCGTTATTTGTATCGATTTTCTTAGAATTTCAGTTTTTACTACATTTTCTAGGGAGCTGCATCAGTTATGCCTGCAGTGCAGACAAGTTAATGTGATCTAGTTTTTCTTCCTCAGTGTGTGATGTGAAAGTGTAAAAATTCAAGATGTCTACGCGTGGAAAGTACAAAACCCTAATTTTGAAGACAAAGGTAGAAATTTTAAAGAGAGTAGAGAATGGCGAATGTAAAACAAAGTTAGCAGCTGACTATGGAATTAAAAAAAATATCTTGTCAACTTATTTGAAAAACAAGGAGTCAATTTTAGATTCGTGGAAAAAATCAAAATTTGCTAGAGGAAGGAAACACATGAGAAATGCATCCCAAGAATATTTAGAAAAAGCTCTACTGCTATGGTTCCAGGATGTTAGATCTCAAAATCGATAAATGGACTCCTAGTGCTGACGAAGGCTGATGAACTGGCAAGTCGAATGGGTATTGAAGATTTTAAATGCAGTGATGGATGGCTTTCTCGATTTAAGTCAAGGCACAATATTTCTTATCAAACTATATGTGGCCAAAGCTCTGATGTAAACAAAGACATATGCACTAATTTCGGTAGGAAACAGCCAGGGCTTTTCTCTACTTACCTGCCGAAAGATATTTTTAATGCGGCCATAATGGACTCTATTAAAACTCAAAGCATTTATTCAAATGGAACCTTCCTCTGAAAATGAATTGAAATGTTTACTTCAATTTGAGAAGTTGGCTGAACAATGTAGGCATCATAAACAAAACCAAACATCCACTTTACAGTTTTTCCCCAAAGTGTAATTCATATTTTTAATTAAAGTTTACTTTCTACTGCATATCTTCTGCTTCATTTTATGATTAAGGCAAGTCTGTATTGCTTTTTAATATGTTAATTTTAGATAACATAGTATAATATATTTTCTGGGGTTATACATACTAGGAGATTTTTCTTCTTCAGTGATACACTTTTAAAGTTATATATTTTTCTTAACATCGGATAATTCGAACTTTTTTCCGAGAACCTTTGAGTTTGAATTAACGAGCGTCCACTGTAATTGTACTATGCCTATAACCTTTGTGCAAGTTCAAGCAATAAGTTGACCAAGTTTCATTGTAATCGGATGAACAGTACGGCAGCGCATAAAATATGAACAAACAAACATTCATTTTTATATAGAGAGATATATGAATCATTCTATGTCTTTGTGAATTTTATGTGAGGCCAAAAATTTAAATTCCCATTTTACAATACTATATTTTTCCTGTTCTCTTAATTATACCTTTTTTTTTTTTTTTTTAATCATATACTTCAAAAGATCCTCAAGAGAAAGTTGCTGTTTGTACTCTGTAAAAGTTTTTACTACAGTTTTACACTGCGACACACCAATCTATGAACATTCTTAAAAGTTTCTGGTGTCAGGATGCATCACTTTGTCACACATCCTAATGTACAGGCTGTTGTAAAATTTATAGAATCCACTACTTGAGTCATTTGTTTTAATAAAAACTCATGAAGCTGAAACATATACTTTTCATCAGTCCTCCTAAATTATAAACAACTGAATATAGTCAAAATACTTGTAATTCATCAACCAAAACAGAACCTTGACTTAATTTTAATTATTCTATAAGTTTAAAGACTATTGACTTTCTTAAGGAGCTTAAAATATTTTGAGAAAATGAATCAAAATTTTAGGACTGTTTTCAAGATTTGAGGATGTCTATACTATTTTTATTTGAGGTTAAAAATAGACTATACCTAAAAAAATACATGCATGTATTTATTTACTTTGCTCAACACTGGAAAACATTTCATGAGCAACTTTACATTACATATGATACAACTTAGTATTTTTCATGAATGGTTTTTAAAAAAAGTTAAGAACTGAAATAATTTATAGTATAACATACAAATATTAATTTACATATAACATTTCTAAGAACTTACTTTATGCTCCTCAAAGCTGTTAACTCTGGTTTCGGTTGGAATGTCCCATAAAGCAACAGATTTGTCATCAGAAAAACTAACAAGATGAATACCATCCAAAGTGAAGTTACACCGATGTGTTGCTCTGTAAAAAGAGTTATTTTACAAAGAGTACACACACTCAAATAAATTAAAACCTATTAAATAGAATTGGGGGGGGGGGGGCAGGAGAAAGTAAAATATGAATGAAAAAATTTGATGAATGAACTCTGTTCTTATCAGAAATACCAAACAAGCAAATTTTTTTTATGAATATTTTCTAAATATTACATAGGAATATACCTATTAATTTGGCCGCCTACTTGTTAGCAGCAAGAAAATTCAGATATTTAACAGTTTCTTTTCCAAAAATTTAAACTATCATTATGACTAAGGTGTGAAGTATTTTTCTGAAATAAAATAACTCTGATTTCAGAATATTTTCTATTCCTACTACATAATTTTTTTCAACAGATGCAATTATATACATGAACTTATGTTAATCATTTTAATATAATCATGTTGAGAAATAGCAAGTAAAAATTGCAGCTTCATATACTGTTTTTTGCATTAAAACTACATGAAACAATACTATAAAAAATCACTTACGCAGTATGCCCTTTAAAAATTCGAAGAAGTTTATGTGACTGCAGTTCAAAAAGACGCAAAAACCCATCATCACTGCCAGAAGCTAGGAGTTTACCATCCTTGCGAAATACTCCTCCATAGGCTGTTTTCTTAAAGCGACTCAATGAACAATGTAATGCATTGTCAGCTGTGCTATAAATCTGTACCTGTCAGAATTTTAAAATATAAAAGCATACTTTATTAAAAAATTTTAAAAATATAACATACAAATTATAGAAAACTATTAAATACCAGGATTAAAGTATTGTATGTGTTAACAGACTTGGATTAATTGCACGTGTTGGTGGTTTTCTGCAGTTAATATATTTAGACAGCATAATATATTAATATATAACATGTTAATTTAAATTTATAATATAATATTGTGCTTGGTAAAATCCTGTTACTGAAAGCAGATTAGTATCTATTATGCATAGAAAAGCTATTATTTGACAACTAGCCAAGCAATTGGTAGTATAAAGCTTAGCCATAGAAAGGGCAGGTATTAAAAAATACTCTAAATTTACCGAAACATCTAATTTGAGTTAAGATTTATTTTGGATGAAATTTTATGTTGTATAAAAATAATATTGTGATAATTTAACATACTTAGTCTGTCTTCCCTATTCCTAAAAATAAATATTGCTGAACTACAATAGGGATAGACAATAAATGAAAATTTCAATAATTGATTATACAAAATACCTTATTTCAGAGTATGGTGGTATTGGTTTCTTACTTTTTAAATAAAATAATGGAGTTTATGACTTGAATAGAAATAAGATCCTAAGTATTGCAAAACATTTGGCTAAATTAAAAAATCCCTTCAATAATGTCAACAGCTACGAGTTGTGCCAACAGAGGCAGTTTTCAAAGATACACTGATTGCTACTGATGACAATTTACAGAACTTGAGATAATTAACTTACTTGAGCAGAACATGTAACTGCCACATTGAAAGGATCTTGGTGACTGAAATCAATGAAATCTATAGCTCCAAACTCTTTAAAAGAACAAGGAAACTGAAACAAACAAAAATATTTTAAACTCAATAGTTGATATGATCCAAAACTGAACAATAGATAGCAAATCTGTGGAAACAAACTTACTCCTAATCTTTTCCAATATAAATTTTCTTCGGTTATCTGTGCATCCGAACGTGGAAATTCATATATTTCTAAAGGCTTAAACTCTGTCATTTTTGCAATTTTTTGTTAGAAATGAAAACTAATTTCTATTTTAAAAATCAATACAGAGAGCCATAGCAATATAGACCAATAATAGTTAATTTAGTAATCTCTCTCTCTCTTAACATGTGCTCTGATCGAACATGTGTTGATTATTTTGATGGGATTATTTCGATTACGATTAGAACTATCGAGTCAATAAATTCTTTACTTATAATCGGAGGCTATATTCATGAGCTGCACGATAATGCGATATTTCTTCAATATTTTATGATATGCAGATATTTCACATTTTTCTATCTGAGAAGTTATAAAAGCTTCAAGTTAAGGAGAAATTCAATTACTGACAAACTTACTAGCAAAATTGAATTGCGATTTGCGAATAAAATCAGTGAATCGCTAACTGATCATTATTTCCATCGACATGGAGGCAAGAAGACATTTGAACGTACAGAAGCGCGTAATTTGGTAGAAACATTTTCGCTTGCTGTCATTGTGCAATAATCGATTATCAAAACAAGTTATTTGTGGATAGTTGAATTTGTCCCTGTTGAAATGTTATAAGAAGGTAACGGGTTTTAAAACTATTATTCAACGTTGTGTTTCTTGTATTGTGTGTTACCTGAGTAGTCCCGCCCTCACTTAGGAATATAATAATCCTCAGAGAGTAATGTTATTGGCGACTTTGGTTGAAGTGCATGTCTTAATTCGGCTAAATATTAGAAAAGGTAAGCTTCGTCAAAATAACTGTGCCTGAGTTGTTTTAAAGAACACTATTAGTCATGTAGGAAATAAATAAATTTAAATGCAACTTCTTTTTAACGTTTTGCTCCCTGACTGATGCATGATTTTGTGATTTTTCACAACTTGGTTAGCGAGGAAAATTGTGCTACGAGTATTGTAAAAAAATTAACTGATTTTACTGTTATGCTGTCCCTTTACTTTTTACAAAGAATATGTTTTTTGTTTATTTATGATCATGTATTATATTATAATTTTGCAGTAAACCCCCATCGAAGATGGCCTCCGTGCACACAAATCTAGAGTAGTCCCAAATTAAAACCCATACTCAAGTTTAGGGAAGTTAATTTTGTACTTGCTTATTCTGAACCATACTTTTTAATGTTTTCTTTACCCATTAACCAGGCCAGTCAATCCTCTAATGGCAGAAAAGTTCAAAGAGCATTAACCCTTTTGTATCTGTTTATTCTTTTAATTAAACTGAATGAGACAGGTTCATTGCACTATTCAATTGGGATACTCACCAGAAACAGTTTTGACATATAACCTGTAAATATTTACACAGAACAGAACTTTTACATGTCGATTTTATATTGTTACGAATTTATATTTAACAATTTAGTATTTTATATGTAATTTAAATAAATGTCTAACATCTCATTCATACTTCAGTACAAAAGTATTTATTAGCTAATGGTAATCACTTCATTTGTAATGTCTCTTACAAATTTTTTACACCAAAATACAGTTTTCAATTGAATTTGAACTTGGGATCAATACTAATAATATTGTTAGTGTAGTTCTATATTTAGACTTGGTATTACTTTTCAATCTTTAGAAATGAAATATCTTCATCTTAAAGGATGAAGACGTATTTATATAAACACATCCCACTTCAACTTATATATTGTAGGTTTGAATTAAGTTCAAATATCAACATTATTTTACAACTTAATTAAACATTATTTTAAGTTGCATTTCGGAAGAATCCAGGAGGATGATTTAAAAAATTGAAGGTCAATGATTTATTTAACATTAAAGTTGATATGGAAAAAAAATCCCAATCTAAAGGGCACGGTGGACCAATTGGCAAGAGCAGCTGGCCAGTGATCTGAACGTCCCTGGTTCGATGCTCATCGCTGTAAAATCACCTCCTAGTCACATAAAATAGGACGTGACTTCAATGTCCTCCAAGTTCTCAAATTTACCTCTGAAGGTGCAGGGTTAAGTGTTCCGGTCTTGTCACTTGACTTTGTTCAAAATTTCGGGATTGATGTTCTTTGAGGTCAAGTTAGTCATCAGCCCTAGTGATACCTTGCCTTAAAATGAAGCTGCTTACTACCCTTCACCAAGGACTTAGGTCCTTTTGGACTTGGTGTAAGCTTTCCTACACCAAGGGGATTGGAAACAACAACAAATCTCAATCAAAAATATATCATTTTAGTTGAACTTTTGTATATAAAATGTTTTTATGTAAAACAAAATGAATTTAACCAAAATTACTCTGGGGTACAATCTTAATGACGTTGCCAAGCAATTGGCAGAAGTCTACGAAATGACACAGAATGAGGTGGATACCATACCTAAATTTTATTTATTAAAATGCATAACTATTAAGTTGAATTAATTGCACTATCATAACATTTTAAAATTTATTTATAACAAATTATTAAATTAAAATTTTATGTTGCTAAAGGTAATCAAACTGTCATATCACCCCCCCCACACACACACACACACACACACACACACATACACAAAGAAAAATTAGCTGTAAAATATTTCTAGCATATTTAACATTTTTTTCATATCTATTTTATTCTGAATGTTTGTGAAGTGTTATCCCATAGTAGATTCTTAATTAGGGATTTATATAAAAAATATATATGCCCTTAACATTAGATTTTTCAAAACCTTTTTTGCTTTAAATTGTAATTGTATGCATATAATCTGCAGTCATAAATTCAGCCAAGGAAAAAAAAATTCTATAATCCAAAGCAGCATTAATCAACAGGGAAATGAGTACCTGTTCTTCAGCCCTCTTTGAACACATCTTGTACCCAAGAGTATCACTAATAATGGTACTATTAAAGTGTTTGACTTTCATTTGGATTAAAGTATGTAAGTAGAAACTAAATATAACCATCATGCACATTTTTAGAATTTTTAATAGTAACATTAAAAGTACCAATTTTTTCCAATAGAAAAAAAAAATTAACAAGGTCCAATCTATCGGCTAGAACCATCCTATCATAAGACAATATAAGCATTTCAAAATCCTATGTTTTTATCCTATGTTAGATTTCAGAAAAATGTTAGAGGGGTTTTATGAAATTATTGGAATTTTGAATTGGAGTTTACTTAAAAGTTGGTGTAAACTTTAAATGCATATTTTTCTGTAATCCAAATTTTTCTAACCATTTTGATAAATTTCCTTAAGTGGCATTTTGTATACTTTTGGTAACAATTAAAAACATCTCTCTTAAAGAACATAAAATTTTTAATAAAGGTAATTTTACCACAAAACAAAATTCCGGCAGTGAACTGAATGATGTCCCTTTATTTTGTTAATTTAACATCAAATTCTGGGCCTTTCTGGTTGCTTGTATCTTCTGCTTTAGAAGTAAATTTGATAATGAACTTTCTTGAAAGTCATAAGTCAGATTGTATTCAAGTATTTATGGTCAATGCAAGGGTAGATTTTAGCCCTTAGCATTTACAAAGTTTTATTCCCCTCCATCCATCATTCTTAAAAGCAGATGATCAAATTTTCAGTTGCTGTTTGGGCACCAACCAATGAAATTTACAGGTGACAAGTATATATATCCTCATCCATTTATTGTAATAAAATACAGATTTTTCTCTCCCCATCTGTTATCAATTTTTAAAAATATTTTAGAAGCTTGCTTTCTGATCTATAAACTTAACTTGTACCTCTCTTTGGATAAAAAGCTACGGATAATGAATATATAGTAGCTTATAAGCCACATCAAGCAATTTCAAACTTTTTTAACATATAATACATGGATTAGACATTGGAAATTACAAGATATCTACAGTCGAACCCCGTTATAACAAACCTCAAGGGACCAAAGGTTTTATTTGCTAGGTCCGATCCGTTAAGTAAAATGTTAGTTCACAAAATGTATAACACATTAGTTGCTACGTGTATTCAATAATGATGGATTAAAAAATAAAATCTATTAAAAATGATCATTAATGAATTAAATTGACTGAAATAGATTATATTAAACTGACACAATACTAATTAAATTAACTAAAAATGAAGACACGTGGATATTAATTTTTTACCTTTAATTGTTGCTGACTTTTTATACAGAAATAAATGGTAATCTTCTACTGACATGATGCCGATTTCAAAAACATTTTAATGAATTTCTTTGTCCAGTACATAAGATGACTCCAATACTCTTTCTTCGACTGTATGTGTAGACAAAACTTATTAATTGCTGCTGTAGCATCTGAGATGGTAGGGATTTCGTCATTTATGTGCTTCTCTTCATCAGCATTAGATGCAGAATCTTCAATTTCAGAATGATTCATTTTAATTTCTTCCACAATATCTTCATCAGTCAAATTTTCACATGTAATGACTTCATCATATATGTCATAATCTGAGAATGATAAAATTTTGTGCTTTTCTATCCACATCATCTATATATATAAAAGAGCTTGTCTGTTTGTTTGTCCGCTATAGAATCATAGACTGTTTCACCCACCGGGACCAAATTCGGCACAGTTAATGTTTTGGACCCGAGAAACTTAAATCAGGAAAAACGAAATTTGGGGCTCAATTAGTTTTTTTAAAATTAATTTTTTAATGTTTTTTGTGCCCGATAGAGGTGCGTCTACCCCCTGTGGATTCCCCTCGACCAGCTGCATTAAGAGGTGTGGTTTGAGGATGACGGAGGGGGGGGGGGGGTCAAATTCCAATACGCAGGAGAAAGAGGGTTGGGAATGACCTTAAAATCAGACGAAGGTCCGCAGGCTCAAAGTTTCTTTCTTATTGTTTGTATATCATTTCAGTAGAAATGTGCTAAGCGCATTCTGTCTGGCCAGATGAACATGAAGAGCGGGAGTGCAGCCCAGTATTTTTTTGATGGAATGCATGAAATATTTTATATCTATATATCTACCCGGGCAATAATGCTAGTGATATATAAATCTTCATCTTCTTCTTCAACTTGCGTTGTATCCAGTGGTGCACCCAGGGGGGAGGGGGATAGCCCCCCCCCCCCCAAAAAAAAAAAAAAGAAAAAGAAATTGCATTATGAATATTGATTTTGCATTATAAATATTTTTATCTGCTCATCTCACCCCTCCCCCAAGAAAAAATCCTGGGTGTGCCACTGGTTATATCTTCAACATTCTTAATTTTTTAAAATTTTAATTCAGTAGTAGACTGAAAAAAGGTTTGTTACAGCCAATTCTTAAGATTTCAGAGGTTTACTATAAAAGAATAAATTAGCATTAAATACAATAGGAAATGAGGAAAATGGCATGACCAAAATTTTTGTTCGTTATACACCGGATTTGCTATAATGGGGTTCGACTATATATATAAAAAGGGTAGTATATTCAGTTAATGTGCTGGATGTTCTACACATTCAAATGTTAGAGGCACTGGGAGAGACAGGTGTTGTGGGAATATTGAGACTAGTCTAAAGTGTGTGTTCATAAGATATAACAATGGGATTTGCTATGATTCAACATTGACAAGCATGCAATTTTCAGTCCATCTCAGCCACCCAGATGGAGTCCATCAATGCTTCCCAGATCTTGCTAATAAGATTATATTTTTGTATTATTTTACTAGTGTTTGTAGTATATTATTTTTAAAGAAAAATCATATATGAATCACAAAAATTATTTAGGATTACTTTTAATAGTGTATTTTAATTATCTTTTTTAACATGGAGGACCATTCTTATAATTTGCATTAATAAGCTAAAATTTGTAATTTTCATTCCGTATTTTTACTTCCGCAGCACCATCGCTTTTCCCCACCTATATCGCGTTTTCGAGATTCCCCTCCTAGCTGCTTACACTATACAAAAACTTCCTGGACAGCAAGCAGCTTCTACAACATTAGAAAGAAAGAGAAAGTCAACATCATGTGCTTCACCTAAACTAATAAAAAAAAGTAAAATCACCTCATTTGCTTCACCAATACCAGTAAAAAAATTTAAATTAATATCAAGTGCTTCACCCAACTCTGTAAAACAGTTAAAACCAACCTCATGTGCTTCTCAAAAATCAGCAAAAAAGTAAAATCACTTTCAGGGTCACCATCATCTACCAATAATAAACTCATATTGCAGCGGGAAGAAAGAATTTTTCTTACATTAAGCTCAAATCTTGATCATGCTTTTTATTTTTTGTGAAAAATGTGATTGTCATTTATGAAACATATAATGTGATGTTTCAGAGTGAAGAGCCAAAAATTCACAAGATGAGAAGAGAGTTATCGAATTTTTTTGAATTGTTGGTGAGATTTGGGAAAATATCTGTTAAAAATCAGAAGGATGATAAAGATTTAGTTATAGGATCCGAAACATCAGAATTTGTCAAAGAATTGTCTGAAAGCAAACATTTACAGTTCTTTTCTTGTGTTAGAAAATATTATACAATATCTTGTTGCTCTTATTTTGTTTTTTGTTTTTTCGATTCTGCCGCGTGCTGTGTTCCTTATTTTTTTCTTGGGAGGTTGGCAGCAAGCATAACTACTTTGCTGTAGTTATTTCTTGTTTCTCAGTGTACCTCAATTCTTCAAATAGTCTGTAAAAAAAAATTAAGTTATCCTATTCATATCTTTTCCCATAATAATAAACATGGATTAAGAGGAAAATTTTTCAGCTTATTTATGGTGTAAATTCAATAGTGAACCTATTAAATACTTCTTTTTCTTAATATTTTTATGTCACTGGTTGTATAACTCTAAAATTAGTCTGGCAGTTTTCCAGCATTGTAGGTGCTCATCAGTTGAAAAAATTTGGTGTTAAGTAGCTAAACAAGTCAATATCCCTTTGATATGCTATGCAAAATATTAATGTTCTTGTTTAAACTTTATTTTAAATGTAATGACTAGTTTTTATAAACTCTCTTTTCATGTACCTTAGAACTCTACTTGAAATCTCCAAGGCATTTTGTAATTAAATATTTCAATTATTGTTTTAGTTCCATGTGATTAGCACTGTACAAAATCATCTAATATTGGTATGCATTAATTGTTTTGTTATGATGAAATAAATTTGAAGCCTTCATAAATTTAATAAATAGTTTTTAAACTAGTATTGGCAAACACATACTCATGCTCTTTATATATAAAGAGAAATTTGACTTTAAAAAAATTTTTCAAGCTAAAGCATTACAATTCCAAATGTTTTCCTTTGTAAAGAAGTATTCAGTAAAGTCAAGTTACACTGTGGGCAATCTTGAACGCAGAGTAGAAAATCAAAAGGAGAACCTGTTTTGAACATCACTGAATACTTCCTTTCAGTTGAATCTCCCTTGTTAGCTGATGTTATAAGAGTTTTTCCATCTTTTAGACAAATTCACTTCACACTATGAAGTAAGTTTAGGACAGCAAAAATAAATGATTGTTTCAGTTGATAAGAGACTTAATCCAAGAACAGATATATAATATGATATATTTGAAAAAAAAAAATTTCTTGTTTAGTGTTTCATTAAAGTCAGGGATTTCCACTTTGTTATGTAAAGTTTAAGGAGAAAAAATTAATTTTTCATACTTTTGTAAAAGACTTAACTGCTTAACCTTTACTGTTTATGAATTAAAAAATGATTATCTGTATGCATTTTTCTTTTTTAATAGTAAAATAAGTATAAAAGTTAAAAAATATGCATGTTTTCTTGTAATGACAAGTTTCATGCAACAATTTTAATTTAGACTATAAGTGTTGACAAATAGTTGCATAATTAAACGTTTTAAGGGGCTTTGAATAGTTTGTGAGTAATTAAAAACAGGGAAAAGTAAAATTTGCATTTGCATTTTTCTAATAACTAATGTTATAACTTGCCTGTTTTCCTTTTAGGGTTTTATTAAAAGAAGAATATAAATATCTTATTTGTGTGCTAAAAGAAAGCAGAAATGTCTCAAACAAGTGAGGAATGGGAGCTTTCTAAAGAAAACATAAAACCTATACAACAAGGTAGAAAAACAAAAGTTTTAAAGGTTGCACTAGCTACACATCCTGAAGATATCATTCGGCAGCAACGTCAATCATTTGAAAATGAACTTCGCACTTATTCAGGTGATGACCCTCTCATTGTGTGGTGTGAGTACATTAAATGGGTTGAACAGAACTTTCCCAAAGGTGGACGAGAAGGTCATATTAAAGAACTCATTGAACGATGTCTTTCAATACTGAAAAATGAAAAAAAGTATTATGATGATGATCGCTTTATCGATATAATGTTGAACTATGCAATTCTAGGTGGAAAACCTATTGATGTGTATAATTATATGTTTAGCAATAACATTGGTTGTAAATCAGCAAAACTATTTATAAACTGGTCATGGGTATTAGAACAAATGAGCAATTTGAAAAAAGCAGATGAGATTCTAAATGAAGGTATAATGCGTAGGGCAGAACCATATGAAAAAATTCAGTCTTATTACAAGGATTTTGAAATTAGACTTGTAGGCAAAATTAAAACAAATATAGAGCAAAATGATCATGAAAATGAAAGTAGTCGATCTGCATTTGCAATGCTGAAACCACAAAAGAAAAATTTAGCTCCTATTTTGAGAACAGGTGAAGCAGTGGTTGAAAATCGAAAAATGCCTCTTATTCTTGGTAGGCAGCAACCACAACCAAAAAGTACCACTGCGTCTGCAAAAGTTCCATTTAAAATTTATAATTCTGAAAACACAGATTCTTCTCTTCCTGTACAATCACAATGTAACATTCCTAGTGATTTGACATCTAAAAACTATAAAGAAAATGAAGGAAAACCAAGCAAGTGGAGTAAAGTCAAAGTGAAGCCACATGGTTTGTATTTGAAAACACTTAATGAGGCTAAACCTGGATTTATGTTTCACTGTGACAATGAAACTGAACCAGAGTTTCAAACACCAAGATCTGTTCCCAGTACATCAAAAATTCTAACCACTCGCTGTCGAACTCCTACCTCCCCCATGAATTTTTTTGAGCCTTCAAACCCATTAGAAAGAAATATGTATCCTAAAAATAAAATATATGGTGGTGCAGAAGAATTCTCTTTGGAAGAAATTCGTGCTGCTGAATGGTTTGATAGAATGAAAAATACTGGACAAATGTTGCCAGTTGAGCAGCAGATAGAAATTGAGGAAAATGGAAAGACAAAAGAGGAACTTGAAGAAAATACTGAATACTTAACAAAGCAAGTTGAATTACAGCAAAACCATTCCTCAAATTTTGCACAGTGTAACACAGATGTGAGCCACTCAGATAGCATTATGACTGAAACTGAAAAGTTTCATGAAATGCTAAATGCAAGAAAATTAGAAGTAAATAATGAAAATTTTCAGTGTCATATTAAAAATGATAACAATTCAGAGTTTGAACATAATTTGGATAATGCATTTTCTTTCAAAATCAATGTTTCAAATAATTCCTTTCTGTCTGATCCTTTTGAAAATGAAGATTCAACAGGTAATAAGGCTGCCAAAATAGTTCAAAATGTATGTAATAATGAACTCAATGAAAAATGTGCTGCTATTTATCCCAATAATTTCTTGTCAGATTTAAAAGAAGCAAATCAGCATAAGCAAATAGAAAGTACTTCAAGAAAATCTAATAGTAATTTACCTTTTACATTCTATCACGATCCAGGAAATGAATGAATGTAATATGAATAATATACCCATAAACAGTCGCTCCTTCAATAGAACTTTTATTGAGCCATTACCATTTCCTAATGATGTATCTTACAAATAATAAAAATATTTCAATAAAACCATGTATTATACATACTTACTGAGTATCTAGAAAAAGAAATATTCTTAATCCATTTGTGTCAGACTTCTCAAGGGTTTATAATCTGTAGCCATAAAACCTCTTTATGACTCAGCTCTCCTATTCATACATGTTTCTTTCATTTATACAACTGGTTTCTAACACTTAACAGATGGGAAATCTAACAGACTACTGCATGAAACAATTTTACTAACTAGCTATTGATGTCACTTATGGATGTGTAACTCCACCTTTCAGTCATCAAATATTACTTTAAAACTACTTTCAGCTTACTTGATAAAGATTTATTTATTTTTTTTAGTTTAGGGTTTGTGCTTTTTAAATTTATTGAATTATTTTGTATTTATAAAGTAATATTGGATTAAAAAAACACTGCAAGCAAAATGAAAACTATTTTTGTTGTGTGTCGCAAAATGTCTGTAGAAATATCAATTTTTAATATAACTTTGTAAATCTTTCATATTTTCCCGTGTTATTCTTATAAAACAAGAAATTTGATATTTTCAAAGACTGAAAAAGAAGTCTGGTGGAATGTAGCATTAAATTATACACCTTTTAAATAACAACCCTATTTCTTGCATGTCTTTTATATCAAGTCCCAGAAAGCATCAAATTCATAAAATCTAACAATTATAAGTATATTTCTGTAATAAATTTATTTAATAAGGCATTTATAACAACAAATATTCAAGAAAATAATTTAACATTTAATATGCATGTTTTGGAATCTCAAGAGTTGATGGTCCCTTCCTTTCTCACCAACGTACCTGGAAAAAAAAATAGTTTTACTAAAAAATTATAGTAGCATACTCATATGTTTGTATTAGTTATTCCATATAAATATGAATATCTAATATACCATAATCATAATATAATATACCTAATGAGAAAATATTCAACCATTATAATTATAATATATATATATATACCTAATGAGAACCTTCAGGACCTTGCAGTCCCTGAAGGTCTGAATTCAACCTTCAAACACAATACATTAAGAAACTAAATTACTCTTAATTAGGATGTTACTTCATATTAGTTTCATATGTTTAACTTGATGACACTTGCATTCGAGGGATGGCTATATATGTGCAACACTTCATAATAATTTTTAAAAAGGCAAAATTTTAGTTTTCAGTTCATTACTGGCCAACAGAGAAAACTACCCTGCATCCCTGCAAATTACTAATTACAAGAATTCTTTTTTGCTAGTTATAGACTGCAAAATTATATATTGGGTTGGCAAGAAAGTAATTTCGGTTTACACAAACAGATGGTGTTATGTTAGTTTTGTTCTATCAATGTTATAATTTTTTTCTTTTGAGAGATTTGGTAGTTAGCATTTTTAGGTTACTATAGAAACAAATTCCATGTAATTTTGTCTAGATCTGTTAGTTTACAGTCAATTTTAGAATGGAATGCAAAAATAAACATTTTCGACATATTTTACTTTCTTATTTTCATAAGGGCCAGAAAGCTGCTGAGGCTCATAAAGAGATATGTGAAGTTTATGCTGTTGATTGCTAAACAAAATGCACCTGTCAGAATTGGTTTAAAAATTTCGTTCGGGAGATTTTTCACTTAAAGATGACCAACGTTCTGGTCAACCTTCTAAAGTTGATCACAAAATGAAAGCCAGAATTGAATTATCATTGTAGAGATTGCAAAAAAGTTAAATGTATCACACACAACAATTGAAAATCACACAAGATGTCTTGGAACTCATTAAAAAGCTTGATATTTGGGTTCCACGTGAATTGAAAGAAGTTCACTTAACACAATGAATCAATATTTGCAATACACATTTCAAACATAATGCAATTGATCCTTTTTTTAAACAGATAATCACTGGTGATAAAAAAATGGATTGTCTACAGTAACATTAATCGAAAAAGATCATGGTCCAACCATGATAAACCAACATAAACCATATTGAAAGCTGCATTGCATCAGAAAAAGATCATGCTGTCAATTTGGTAGGATTACAAAAGTGTTGTGTATTTTGAGCTGCTACAAAGCAACAAAATGATCAACTTGGATGTTTACTGCCAATAACTTATGAAAATGGAGGAAGCAATTGAAGAGAAAGGCCAGGATTAACAAATCGCAAAGGAATCTTGTTCCACCATGACAATGCGAGGCCTCATACAACTTTAGCAACACATACGAAATTACTGGAGCTTGGTTAGGAAGTAATGTCGCATCCTCCACATAGCCCTGACCTTGCACCATCAGATTATCATTTATTTCAAAGTTTACAAAACTTTTTAAATGGTAAAAATTTTAGTAATAATGATGACTTCAAATCATTCTTGGTTGAGTTTTTTGCTGATAAGGACTAGAAATTTTATGAGCGTGGAATCATGAAGTTACCAGAAAGATGGCAAAAGGTCATCAAACAAAATGGAAGATATTTGACTGATTAAAGTTTATTTTTTGTATAGAAGAAAGTTTTATTTCACACTAAAAAGCCAAAATTACTTTCTTACCAACCCAATAGGCTGGATGAAAAGAAAAATTTAGGGGCAGACATGCTATAGATAGTTTACAGTGACATACAAAGTATTTAAGTGTAGTTCAAGATGCATTTATTCAATTTAATACAGATAAATATCTAATTAATAAGAGAATTTTTACATGTATTTGGGGAGAAAGTTTTGGGAGCTTGGACTTGTGAGCATTTGATTACAGCTTTGAATTTTAATTTATTCCCATCTTGTAGCATCGAATATTCGTGGAAATAATTTTAAAGGATTTCGGATAAAGAACTCTATCTATTGTGACTTTCAATTTTAAATAACACAAAGAACTATCTTAAGTCACATGCAAGGTTAGATAAGTATTCTGCTAACACTCCATGCAGAAAATATACCCAAAAAAAATGGACCTTCAGGCTTTTCTATTTATCATACACAATGTATCTTGGACATACATGTCTTATAGTTTCCTAAACAGTAAATATTTTTTGCTGTTTAAGATATACAGTGCCATTTCATAAGCTTTGGATGTGTTCATGGATGGTAACAAACAACAACAGTTAGTTTTTTGATATGTTCAGTCAATGAAAGGAGAAATTTGAATGTTCACCTTTATTGAATAGCTGAAAGTTTGCTTTGGAACTTATGTAAGTTAATGTCCATGATGCAATGCTGTTAAGGTTAATGCTGCTTTTCCAAAATGAGGGGAAAAAGAATACTGACACTCATTCTGTCACATAAAAGAAGGTAATGGAGTCAATGTCTGAATGAGTGAAAAAGAAAAACATTTGCCAGTAAAAATTATTCTGATAAATATCTGATGTTTTCAAAGCAATTTTAATAATTATGTCTTATTTGTTTTTCCTAGTACTTTAAAATTTTATTCAAAACATAATTTAATCAGTATTTTTATTGAGAAATGATATGTTTAGTTTTTTTAACTTAAAGATTTTATTGTGGAATTTGAATGGCAAAATAACAGTTTGCAGTAACTGAAATTCATAATTTTAAGACTGTTTTATAAATTTTAGGTTGCTCATGATGACATTATGACAAAGCTTTAACATTACTACTATATTTATATGCTCAAGTTTCATGGTAGTTTCTACAGGACAATAAATTAGAGTATGCTGAGAAACTCTTTTAATATGAACAAAAATAATTTTATGTTTTTGTGGTAGAATACTGTATTGAGGGTGAAACTTTATTCAAAACAAAGTATTACTATATCATATGGACATTTTAATTAAAAGCTGATTGGTATATGTAGTTATTAGAGCCTTGTGACATCCTTTAAATATATATATATATATATATATATATATATATATATATATATATATATATATATATATATATATATATATACAGTCGAACCTCCATATATCGAACTTCCCTATATCGAAATTTTCTATATATCGAACTCTTAGCAAATCTCCATGTTCCTTACATAGAAAAATTGTTTCTATATATCGAAAAAATCTCTATATATCGAAATTTTTTTCAAGACAAATTGGGAGATTTTATTCCACTTTAGAATAAAATTTCCCAATTTTTGGCATTTTAAACAATACGTCGTGGACTTCAATTCGCGGAAAATGTCCCTGATAAAGTTTTTAGTGGACTGAATAAATACGAACATTTCTTTGAACTTTCCGCAAAATTAACTGTTCAGCAAGATATTCGTAGTTTTTTTTTAAAGAATGTAACTGTGATCATTGTAACCACTGTCTGCATTATTGTTTTTTTAAAGATATGTAGTAATCAATAAATCTTTTATAGTAATTCATTTTTTAGTTATTAACTTTCATTTAATGGGATTCGCATATAAATTAGAAATGGAGTTTCGTATACGAAAATTAGCTTTAATCTTTTTTTTAGGAGAATTATGATAAGACTAAGCTCAATTCTATATATCGAAATTTCTATATATCGAATTTTTTTCGCGCAATTTGCTACTTCGATATATGGAGGTTCGACTGTATATATATATATATATATATATATATATATATATATATATATATATATATATATATATATATATATATATATATATAATTTAAAGGCATTTCTGAAAATCAGGTTGATTTTAAAATTAAATTCTAGAAGCAGTTATAAACTGCAAAAATAACAGTTTAGTGTGTTCCATTTATTCAATTTTTTTTATATGCCAGTATGATTAAATTTTGATCATTCAATCATTCTATTAAATTATGAATAATTGGTTTTATGTGACAAACTGGGTAGATTTTTTTCTACTATAAATCATAATTAGATGAATTTTTTGGGCTAATGCAGTTAAAAAGTAATTATGTAGCCACCTTAAGCTAGTCTCTTTCCTGCGAGAAGTTAAGCTCTTCTTTAAATACAGTAGAAGACAGAAAAGATATTAACACCACAGATATATCTGGGGATATTTAAAAATATTACATAAATTTTATGCAACAAAATCGACTCTCCTATTAGGCAAGCTAAAAAAGGCAAAAATATTGTAGACTCAGTAAATAAATTCAATGGTCCAGATTTAAAAAAGGACTATAATTTTAATAATTACAGAAAACAGCATTATCTTTATTATTTTTTTCAATTTTAAAATTCAGAACATATTACATAACAATTAGTCTAACCTATGCAAATAATTAGAATATTAGAAAAAAACTAACATAAAATTTCTAATATTCTCTAGAAACCTATAGTTTAGTTGTAGCAAAAATTCATGTGCTTAAAAAACAAAAATCAATTAAGAAGCAATAATACTGCACAATTCTATACTCACCCTCAGTTTCCAAACCAACTACTACTCATTGCAGTAACTCTATCATAAAAAGATGTAGATTTCATTGGGTTAGTAGGTATATCTGTTGCACTTAGGTTAGGACTAGATCTATGGGATTGCAGAGGCTTTATCTCAGTTTCCTGTGAAGCATATGGAAATAACATACAAGGGCAAACAGGGTTAATTCATATTTTCACAGACAGAAAATGACAGGCAAAATTAAAATTGTAAAGAATGTATAAAAGCATCATATACTATTAACTTATTAACTGAATAGCTATAGCATAATATTCAATACATGCAATTAATATGTCAAGACATGCACATTGAGTTATAAAGATATAATTTGGTGGCTCTGTAGGAAAGACAAAACAGTGGAGGAAAAAAGTGATTACATTTTTGTTTGTACTTACACTATTAGCACCTACTTTTTTTAAATACCACAGTCAGTAGTTAAAATACCACAAGATATTCAAATTGAAACTTTTCTTTCACAATAGTTTAAAAATTACCCACTGTACCACATAGTACAAGTTATGATAAGAAAGCCTATATGATAGAATTAAATGTATAATACTCTTTTGATGAATTAATATAAACACCATTTGCCATTAATTATAAGTTCACAATATAAAAAAAAATCTAAACTGTTCTATGATTTTATGAATAGTTAATTAAACATTATTGAAAAAGCTACAAGTGACAGTTTAAAAAAGTAACAAAATTAAGACGTAAAGTGCTGTTAGGCACAAATAATTAGATGTGCTCCCCTGTATATTTGATGTGCACAGATATTTAGAGGTGTTCAAATATTTCAGTTAATATGCATGTGTAAATAAATAGTTTTAACTTATTGTATGTAAGTTATGTAATTTAAATAAGTTATTTATGCCTTAAAAAAAAAAAAAGTAAAACTGTGTTCAAATAGAGGTAAAATTATTAAAAGGTGGTTGATGGTGGCTGAGTGGAATTTCGCTGGTGGATTGCGGTGTTAATTAAAAAGTAGCAGATTAAATTACCCTTTTGTCTGGCCGTAAGGTTAGATTTTCCAAAACCTATTTTTTTCCTCTCTCTTAAACCCTTGCTATGTCTTATCGGGAAATCTGATACCTTGGCTTTCAACCATTTTGGAAATCTCCATGCCCAGCGAGAACGGAGTGCAAAAACACAGGCAAAAGGAATGTTGAATACTTTAGCAGATGCCCGGACTCAGAGGGGAGAGGCGATGCGGAGGGTTACAAGGAGAGTCGACGTCCAGCCGCTCTGTCACGGGTCAGCTAAAAAAGGTACTCCTTTGAAAGTTTCAAGACCCAAGGTTTTTTAATGCCAAGAAAAAAAATAATATGGCAAGCAACAGATCGAAGTATGCAAAGTCTGTGGTGCTGGGCCGTTTGTACGAAGTCTAAAAATGCGGTGCCAGTTGGAACTCCTTACTTGTCTTCTCCTGCGGGGGCAGATAAACACAGGGCAGAAAGGGGTTCGTCCTCGGCCACAGTTTTACTCCAAGGCATCACACGCTACTCCAGCCGGCCTGCCGTGAACATCCTCCGACTTGCATCCCGTTCTTTGCCGAGATGAATCTTCCGTTCCACTACCCGAGAGCTTGGAGAGGGCGAGACACTGTCATGCAGTAGACTATATTCTTCAAGTCCGGACTTACTTATTTCCTTCCTATTTTTTTTTTTTACTCTCCACTCTCTCCTATGCTATCTTTTTATTTTCAGATTTTTTTCTTTTATTCTCATCAGTCGACTGAAGGTAACGTTAAGAAGTCGACTGAAGGTAAAATTTTTTGTTGTTGGTTAAGTTTTTTAATCTTTTCATAATTGGAGCTCATTAGTAATTAAGACCTTAGGTCATTAAGTTAGGCGCACATCCACCAGCCATCTCACGAAATGAAAATTGGAATTATAAAGTGTAGTAATGTATTGTTTTGTGTATTATTGTACTTATGTCGACAGGGATTAATTGAAATTGCACTAAAGCTCTAACTTTGTAAACTGCTAGGAAGAAGATTTGGTATAGCAGTACTATTCTGTCGGGTAATGTAAAAAAAAAAAAATTTAGAGAAACTATGTTGTACGAATTTGTAATAATAAGTTGGCTGGAAGGCTTTTAATAAATAATATATTTTGCCTCTAAACCGTTATCCTAGTTATTTGTGTATGTTTGTTTTTGGTGAGAGTCCATCATGAAGAGGGTGTTAATATTAAGCAATGTACTAACCACTTAAGATAATGATTACGATATGGCCGGACTGTAAACAGCTCTTAAAGTATGTTTTGGTTCAGAGGGCAGTATTAAGCTTGTAAAATAACTGTGAGAGAGATAAATGGGTAACCTAATGACAGTCAATGCTAGATCCTAACTTCAATTAATCAGGTAATAGTTAATTCTTAAAAGTAAAAGTCATAAGTCACAACAGTGCATAAGTATAAAACAACTTTAAAGGAAAACATTCTTAACCAATTTACCTGGCACATAATTAAAAATGGATAAAGAGTATGTAATAAATTAGTATCAATCAGGTCATTTGGTCTTCTAACAGAACTATGCAGCATATCCAATTATCACTTAATAGAGCTCTAGATGAGCTGTTCCATTGGGCTGAAGAAAATCAGATGATTGTAAATATAGATAAAACCTTTTATCAGGTTTTTACCCTAAGTACAAAACCCTCTGATGTTAGTCTATTCTATGGTCTGCATCGTCTAATTAAAACAGTTAAAGCTAAATATCTGGGTATCACTTTAGATACAAGGTTAGGTTGGAATAGTCAAGCTGATGAAGTTATGGACATTGGGAACTCCAGAAGTAAGCTTTTAAAAAGACTTGCAGGAGCAAAATGGGGTGCTTCACAAGACTTACTCTGCACTACCTATAAGTCCTACATCAGGCCTGCAGTTGAGTATGGAGCTGAGCTCCTGGTTACTGCATCGGACACTATTCATAAAAAACTGGAGATTGTAGAAAATAATTGCCTTAGATTTATCTCTGGTGGGGCTTTTTCCACCCCTATTGAGGCAATGCAGATTCAAACTGGACTGGAACCTTTGGCATCTTGACCTAGTACTTCCTGTAAGTAAAAATGTTTCTACTGATTCTGAGCTAAGGATGGCTGCCCTGGCTACTATTGACAAACGTTATCCCTCACCAACTTGGTTTCATGTATACACAGATGGCTCTGCTGTAGATGCCATTAGAAATGCTGGTGCAGGTGTATACTCGAAACGTTTTAAGCTTGGCCAAGCTATTGGTGAATACTATAACAGCTACAATGGTGAAGTTGCAGCTGTGTCTTTGGCTCTTGAGGAAATAAGCAAAAATGGTGAGAGCAATATTGTATTTTTTATCAACTCACAGGCCGCCATCAAATCACTCACATCAATTACATCCAGCAATATTAAATCTGTTTACCTCTGTCAGATGGCTATTAGTTCCCTTCTAGAAGAGGGTCGTCAAATCGTGCTGCAGTGGATACCCAGCCACTGTAGCATCGCTGGTAATGACTCAGCTGACAAATTGGCCAAGGCTGGCTCGAACTTACAACAGCCTTGTCCACCTTTGGAATATCATACTGTTAAAAAGCTTGTAAAGACAAATATTGCTTCCTTTCGTAAAAATATTTACAAAGATTCCACGAGAGGGAAAGCTTGGGCCTCTTTGCTAACTAAGCCTGTTCTGTGCAACCTCCACAGGGCTGTGGGCGTTGCAAATTTCCATCTCAAGATGGGACATGACTATTTGCAGAAACACCTTCACCGTTTTGGTTTGACAGACTCTCTGGCTTGCCCCTTGTGTGGACATGACGACATGACTGGTGACCACCTCTACTCTTGCCCTGGACTTATTGACGTTGCAGTTAGAAATTCTGCTGAAGATGACTTTTTGTTTTATTCGAGACTGTATTGGGCTGCTCGACAGAGACTGATGGCTGAAAAGCCAAGGTCGGGCGTAGGTTTAAAAAAAAAAGTATCAATCAGGAGTAAATACAATTAATTAAATTGCTGTAATTAATAAGATTATACACAGTTAAGATGCAAAAGAGTATGCAAACAATACATTTAAGAAGGTGGTTTTTAAAAAAAATATATTGGTATTAGCCAAAGAAAAACCTCACGTTTTAGTCACACTGAGTACCTTTGGAGTCAATCAAGACTCCAAATTTTTTTACCTCACTACATAGCTTGATTAAAATATCAAAACTTATTTACAGTTATTTACCATTTACTTAAGTAGGCAACTGTATTACAAATAAGTTTGAAACTGTTTTTCCGCTAGACGTGAGAAAAAAATTGACGAAATAACCAAATACAAAAGAGTTCATTTTTAAGGCTATTTATTTTCTTCCTTTGTGTTAGTCAGAACAAAAACAATTTCACAAAATTGCATCCTCTACATAAAATAAACATTATGCACTATTAGAATATAGAAGCAAGTGCATTTTTCAAACATAACTGGAGCATTAAGAATGTTTAAACCATTTCCACCAACGTTTAGATAAAAATAGAAACTTTCTCTTCTCTTGAAACAGTTATTAGTTATGTGTTTATGCTGCATGTTGTCTACTTCCCAAACATTATTTGACAGCCCTTGACAACTGTGACAATGGCTGTAATATTTGGTCATTTCTTTCTTGTTTGTAAATTAGGGTCTATCATATCATAATCTGTGTCTTTTAATAAATGCATTTTTTATATGATATAGTAGATTTATTTAACATCACACAATTCACAAGCAATTAACAATTCACAAGCTTTACAAGGATTCACCTCAGTCATATAAAAAATAACATGTGACCAACAAAATGAACCTCTTTTGCAAGTACTGGTTGCAAAAATCGTTTGCCATGTCAGGTGCTCATTTAATGGAATTGCAATGCATGATCACTACTAGTTTTTCATCATATTAATCATCAGTTTTATTTTTGCCATTTATTAGGCCAAATTGTGAAATACATAGGTTTTTCATTAAAACATTTGCTACTACAATGTGTAAACTCAAAAGTTCAAGCATACAATTCTGCTCCTTTTCCTTTTGCCCGAGGAAAAAAAGTCATATTTTTTTTTTCTAACATTGCTACATTTAATTTCAAATGCATTTGACCAAAGTCATTACAATCTTTATGTATATATATATATATATATATGATGAAAGCTAAGGAGAGATGTCAGAGGACAGGTAGGATTATACTGTCATAAAAGATGTTGCAGGCGATGCAAATGCTCGGTGTGTAGCCGGTGTGGTCAGCTTCAGTAAACAAGTGGCTGGCACGAAGAAGAAAAACTTTGAAATCCACTACCAGAAAAGAAGAGGCGCAAGTTCGGTCACATTTTCAAAGATTTATTGCAAACATACTTCCTACTTGACAATCTATATGTCGGTCTAAATTTGTCCGGAGCATTATGGACAAAGGGCCAAAAACTACATGTTGAAAGGATGGAGATCAGACACAGAAGACGTGTGAAAATCTAGTTTAATGCCCTTGAGTACAGGCACGCTGAACTTTTAATTGGTTAAAACAAGACACCTGACCTCATCATGCCGCATCGTCAGAGCTTCTAGAACAACCTTCTTATATAAGCTTTCTGTCTGCACGTGGACTTCGGGGAAGACCTAATAGATTAATATGGTTATTCCTAGGTCAAATTTAAATGAGGGATAATGTTCTGTTGCGATAAGGCAAAGTTAATGAAGGGAAATGTTTGAAATTCATTTCATATATATATATATATATATATACAGTGGTACCTCGACTTACAAGTTTAATTCGTTCCATGACTTAGCTCGTAACTCGAAATACTCGTATCTCGAATCAATTTTCCCCATTGAAATGAATGGAAATGCCATTAATTCATTCCGGGCTCTCCCAAAACACCACATTTTTTTATAAAAATTAGTAATTTATCGAACAAATTACGTTAGGGAGCTTTTGGTATCACAGAAATTCCATACTTTTATGCAGAATTTTGATGGTTAATGACACATCCACTGTGCATGTGAATCCTCTAAAAGCCACAAAGTGCTTGACCAAACTGTCACATTAAATCAAAGATTGTATAATTTACATAAAATGTCAAGTTAAAAAAAATAGCATAGCACCAATATAAAATCATGAAACTTACATGGAAGAAAATAAATTTGGTAGATGGAAATTACAGCTTCTTGAAGCTTATTGCTACAACACAAAACTGGGATGTAATATTGGGTATATACATAAAGAGTCATTTTGAACTCTGAGTATTATCTCACTGAAATTGTTCTTTCTGAATTTCTCTTACTGTAGTTTTTAGTTGCATTGACTTTTTTAGATTTACTCAGACTTGTAGAAATGTAATAAGGTTCTCTAACCTAAAAATCAGAAGTTTGGCACATAGCTATGGATGATTGCATCTCCTTATAAGAAAGGCTTATACACTGGTGGGAACTTTTTAATTACTCTAAGTCAAGCATTTGATCGGGCATCTCTCACATAAACTGTTCTTCACATTTTTTTTTTTAAATATTCATTTGCATTTGCATCAAATTGGGTACCTAACTTTACTTTTAGTTATCAATAGGATTATGAGTATCTCATTAATATATGCAAAGCTTAAAGTGGATAAAACAACAAAACAAATGTTTTTGTCGGTGTTCTGTAAAAATGGAGAATATATATGTATATACGTATATATATATATATTTATATATTTTCACCCTTTTTACAGAACACCAATGATTTTTGAGTGGTTTGTGTTAAGAATGCAATCTGAGGTTCTTCATTATCATAGACCAAAAGTATGTAGTATATGTGCAGTTTTATCACCTTCTAGTTTGCTCTGCTCACATTTAAAAAACTTTTAAAAATATGAAGATAAATTTATCAACAAAGAAATGATTTTGGTTTTTTTCGAATATCAGACTGAATAAAATGACCTTAATCCCCTTAAATCTCCACAAATTACTTAAAATTAGACACTCCTATATATGTTGACATTTTATTTCATGTCGAACAAGTAGATGATATAACTTAAGGCCTTATCACACGTCAACGCGTACCCGTTTAAAATGCAACGGATTCAAGATACGATTCCCTTTCGCGATGAAAAAACATCGGGTAGGGTTGCTTTTGAATCGCAAAAGCAAACGTCTGGAATTGGCGTTTAAACGCGCTTGCGTACCTGAAATTGGCGATTAATCGCTCCTGCGTGTATGGAATGACGTTTATCCCGCATGCGTTAACGAGTGTGAGGTTGCAATTTGTTGTACGCGATGGATAGATTAGAAAATATTAAAATATGTACTACAGTATTAGCCATTACTGCAGTGATTGATTTAATAAATAAGGAGAAAACTCGACTTAGACCGAAGAGATCTGCTTGGTCCAGAAAGTGGTTAAAGAGAAGAAATAAACTGGGCTGCTATGAAAATCTCATGCGAGAACTAGCATTAGAGGTAAGTTCTCTGTTGTCTACTTAATATGCCTTTAATTACATACCATACTATGTATTTCATTTATAAACATGCGGTTTATGGTTAGAACGTTTATAAAAAATGACAGATTTAAAATTAAAGAAGTGTTGAGGAAAATAGATGAACGTTATAACATGGTTGCAACACCAGCTCATCTGCTCTCTTACTTGCTTGATTCAAAAACAAAAAATTCAAGAACTGAATTATCTGCTGATGAAAAAAAGACAAGCATTGGAATATGCTAAAAAGAAGTTCCTTCATTATTCTCTACTACTAGTAGATAGAGCAAGTGGTAGTTTTTATTTATTTTTAATGATTAAATTTGCAACACTATTTCAGATTAACTTGACAATTAAAAATTATCAATAAAGTCTACATTTTTAAAAAAAATTAATACAATTATACCATTGTTAATTTAAAAAATGTTATCTTCCAATATTCTTAGAATTTTTTGTAATTATTTGAAAAGTAGGTAACACTAATGTACATTAGTTAAAAGTATTATTTGAATATCATAATTATGGTATATTTATGACAGATGATACTCTTGGACAAACTTGTTGCGAATTGACATTTTTATCCTAAAACAAGGGGGGGGGGAAAATAGTTAGTTTAAAAAAAAAAAAAACCTGTTTTTTTTTTCCTACTCTGATGCCTGTACAACACATAGAAATACAATTAATGATTTAAGTATTAATTAAGAAATTTTTATCCCTGCAATATACAGTGTAACTATATTACTTATGAGCATTTGTTTATTTATGCCTAATACATATATATATTTAATGTTTAAACTTTTTAATTGTAGTTTGAGTTTTCTGATTCTTTTCAAGAATTTTAAATACTTAATATGTACAATTCTTTGTGCATTTTAAAGTATGTACAATTTATAACATTGTTCTAAAGTAATATGTTTTGTTAGTTTTAAGGTAAATTTTTTAATTATAAATGAAAACAATTTGTAAATCAATGTACAATGTGCAGCAATTTCTATTTTTAAAACATTAGGACACTGAAGGTTATCGTCGATGGATTAGAATGACCACTGCTGATTTTGAATTTCTAGTTCAGAAAATTTCACCATTGATAAAAAAAGAAAGCACTGTGATGCGTGAAGCCATACCAGCCGCTGAGAGATTGGCAGTTACATTACGATATCTTGCAACAGGTTAGAAACTTTTTTATATATTTTCAAGAAATAAAAGATTATATTTATTCATAATTTATACTATTAAATATATATATTGGACTTTTTGATTATTAAAAAGTATATGAATACAATTCATATCTTTTTTAAATTGACATTTAATAATGTATAACACAAACATTTATTTTATTTTATAATGACATGAACTTCTATCATATGCATTCCCTTTTATATTGGTTTTTATTTATATATACATTTTTTTCTTTTTGCATACAGGAGAAACTCAGACATCATTGGCATATCAATTCCGGATCGCTCAAAACACTATATCTGGAATTATACCTGTGGTGTGTGATGCATTAATCAACACCTTGATGCAAGATTATTTAATAGTCCCATCTACAGAAGCAGAATGGGAAATTATTTCTGAACAATTTAATAATATGTGGAACTTCCCTATGTGTATTGGTGCAATGGATGGAAAGCACATAAAAATCTCACCACCCCCTGGGTCTGGTTCCATTTATTATAATTATAAAGGCGATTTTAGCCTGGTACTCCTAGCACTTGTTAATGCCAATTTAGAGTTTATCTATGTTGATATTGGAACAAATGGTAGAATAAGTGATGGGGGTGTATGGGCTAAAAGTAAATTAAAAGCATCCATAGAATCTGGGAAACTTAATATCCCAAAGTGTGGTACTCTACCGAACAGTACATTAACTGTACCGTATGTTATTGTGGCTGATGATGCATTTCCTCTCTGTGAGAATATTATGAAACCATATCCTGGGAGAAATCTCACAGAGGAGAAAAGGATCTTCAATTACAGAGTCTCCAGAGCTCGAAGAGTCTCTGAAAATGCATTTGGTTTACTGGCTGCTCGATTTCAGATTTTTAAGAGCCCAGTAAATGCCAGACCCGATCGGGTAAAAAAAATTGTACTTGCCACTTGCATTCTGCACAATTTTTTGAAAAAAAGAGCAGAAAGCATCTACATTACAAGTGGCAGTATAGATACTGAAGATCACAAAAATCTATGCATAAGAAAAGGCAATTTCAGAGATAGAAATAGCAGCCTCCATAACTTTCGGAGAGTACCACAAAATTCATCCCAATGTTCCAAACAGGTGCGTGAAATATTTTGTACATATTTTAATTCTGTTGGTGCTGTTCCATGGCAAAGTGATATGTGTAAATATCATTAAGCATGTACTCTGAAATAAATAAATGAAATATTTTAAATTTTATTTTATTCCTCATCACTTTTTTCATTGTATTTAATTTCGTATAAAATTTGTTGAATTTTCAGTCTTGCTTTTTCTCTTTTTTTTCTGGACATAGATCTCATATAATCTGCTATATATTGTCCATATCCGTCTTCACCATCAATCTCCTTCTTCATATTCAATTTCTTGAGGACATTAGAGGCTTCCTCAAATATGTCCTCGGATGTTTTCCTATGTGTTTCAGACCTTTTTCTTTTTGGAGTGCTGTCTTCCGAGTGTACTGGATCTCTATAAAATGGTGTACCAAATTCCTCTTGAGATGCAGCACCAAATTCGTCTTGAGATGCAGGTTGAGATGCAGCCTGAAAAGAAAAGAAGTCATTTTTTCAAGAGAAATGATTTTTCAACTTAGGACAGGGTTTAATATTTAACAAAAAAAATTAATTAAATACCAAAAGATATTTAAATATCATGAATATATAAAAATGTATTAAACATAATAAAAAGTTATACTATAAAAAGCAAAATATTAAAAACCGAAGCATTGAGATGGAATCTGTGATATGAACACCCAAGAGCAAAATAGTGCACACAAAACAATTGTCTCATGAAACAAATAGCAGTATTATTTATTGCAAGTCATATATATGTATGTATATAGAGTTTCCCCCAGACAGTTTCAGGAGGGCAAGGCACCCCGCCTGCCTTTTGATATAGTGCCTCATAAGTATAATATACTGCCTCATAAGTATTATAAGCGCCTTTAAGAATAAAAAATTTCCTTAAAAATCTAAAAAGTCCCCTTTTCCAAAAGCAGCACCCTGTCCTTTTTCTAAGCATGGGGGAAACTATATATATATATATATAGTTGGGATACATCACTGATTGCAAGATGTGGTACAGAAGAAAAAAAAAAGTATATGCATCAGAAAAATTAAAATGTAAAATATCAGGAAATTGTATGATCATTACACACACACACACACACATTATATATATATAAATATATCTGCCAACATTGCTAAAAGCTTTTCAGGAGCAAATACAAAAGATTTCAGGAGTTTTGAGGAGCATTTCAGGAGCACACCACCAAGTTGATAATTTAAAAATGTTTTTATACACATACATATATGTGAGTGCGTGCAAACTTGTAATTAAAAAACAATGAATTTTAGGAAAAAAATTATAAATTATTTTTCTGCAAAACTAGTTTTCTTAGCAATTTCCAGATTACACAATAAGACTAACTGCATTGGAATGTTCAGTGTCATATAAAGTTTTAAGAGTAAATTTGAGCAAAATGAAAATGTAAAGTCTTACTTCCTAGCCTACAACATACATTCATAAGTTTATAAGCACAAGGGAGTTAGAATTACAGATTCTTAATTAATCAAAGCAAGTTGAGATACCACAGTAATATATGATTTCAATTACCTTTTGGTAGGTTTGCTACTATAGACTTTAAAAAAATGAAACAAAACTTTGTTGGCACAATAATTTTATTTTATTTTCACTAATATTATAAAAAATATGTAAATAAATAGAATTTCTACTAAAAAATTTAGTAACCATGTGCACACAGCTAATTATTGTTTCTTTAATGCTTGATAACTTGCTTTTTTTAGCTCTGATTAAATTAATCTAATTCTGATTAATAGCTCTGGGATAGAGACACTTTATAATTTTTCCACAAAAGAAATATATATTTGATGATAAACAACCAATGATAAATTTAACTTTTAATCCACAATACATTTTAATGTACAAACAGTTAACAGCAATTGTATATACAAATAACTTTGTGAAAATATATCAGGTAACACCCATGAAAATGAATATTGTGCATTTTTCTTAAAAGTTTATTAAATTCTTTTTTTTTTTTTTTTTGATGTGATATAGTCCAAGAACAAATTTACTAATGAAAGTATCAGTTTTAAAATGACACACAAATTAAAACATGAAAATTAATAAGTTTTCTAACAGTTAATTAAAAGATTCAAAGAAATCTTACCTCAAATGGAGTTACTTCACACTCCACAGGCATGTCCAAATTCGACGAACTTTCTTGTGGCTCATGAACATCATTTAAAAATGCCAATTTAGAAAAGTGTGTCCACTTGGGCTGCATTTCAAAGGCCCCTGAGCCACTTTTTAGAGACCTCAGCAGCTTTTTCTTTTTGAAGTAATAGGCCTTCAAATTTATGAATTTGCGCTTGAGCAATTCTGAATGGATTAAGGAATGAAAAAGTAGATAAGTTCACATTTATGTTAAAGTATTTAAATAAAAATAATAAGAAATAAAATATAAATTTATAATATAAATTCTTTTTATTTAAAAAATAAAATTGTCTTGACACTTCAGATTGAATCATATATATTTTGTGTTTTGAATGAGAACAAAAAGCAAATTATTTATTTTTTTTAGAAAATTGTTTCTGTTTTGAAGTGGTTAATCTTCATTATTTATAAATTATAATTCTGTTCTCAAATGAAAAAAGTTTTAAAATAGGATATTAATACAATTACAAATATAAAATGGAGGTTTTTATGTTAAGCGAATTAAATTTATGCCATGCATGGAAATATTAATATCTTAAACAATAGGTTGACTATTGAAAATATCAAAATAGCGGATATTTTTTATATTTTCGAAAATATCATATTTACGAACTCTGATATAGTCTAATGATTTGTTTACATTTCAGTATTTGGCGACCATATTGGCGACAAACTGACTCGTTGCACAAAACACGAATTTTAGAAAATGATATTCAAATAATATTGCTGCGAATATGGACTACAAAGATTAGTGTATGTAATTATGAAGCATTAGCCGTTTACAAAATAAATTCGCACATATCAAATCAAATTAACAACAATGAAAGTAGCACTTACCGGTGGTAAAAAGACTTGAATGACTGGGCCATTTTGATGTCATCAAAACGCTAATTTCTTCGTATCCTAGGTGTTTGAGATTCTTTTTGGTGTAATTTGGGTCTCCTATATCCCACAAAAATTTTTTTTTGAATACTTCGTCAATAAAATTTTCTTCTATCTCCGCAGACCACTGTGCAGCCGCCATCTTGAATATCAGTCGTTGTGACGTATGAGAAAGGGTGAACTTCTTCGGCCGCTGATTGGTCGATTTCACGATTGTAAACGCGTACGCGCTGCTTTTTCCGTACATGTTGGAAAATGAATCGGATTCATCAGGTGCCTCTATCACACGGGGAATTTGTGCGTTCTTCATCGCGAAAGGGAATCGTATCTTGAATCCGTTGCATTTTAAACGGGTACGCGTTGACGTGTGATAAGGCCTTTAGGAACCTACAGAAATAAAATTTTGGCTGATCTTGTTGGGATACTCCCCACACTCTGTCTTCCCAATTTGGAAGTTAAACTTTATGTTTTTCCCATACAGCGAGTGACGTGCATGCTTCAGGAATGACGTGATGAAACTGTTTCTTTGTGATCGCAAGTTGCGATGTTTGGACGTCATTCCTGAACGCTGGTTGCGATGTTTTAATTTAACATTTCTTTTTCCGGTGTTTATATGTTTTTGTAATATTTGTTATTGTATGTGTAGTAATTTTTGTTATTTATTATAAGTGAAGTATTACTTTTCGTGACAATTATTTTGATGTTTATTTGGCGTAAATTTTCCTGAATATGCAAATCAGCCAGATACCCACGTGGTTTGAATGTATATAGCGTGCTGGCTTTACTTAGCTCTCGCTGAGGTCAGTCGGAGCATTGTGTTAGACCGAATGCTATCGCCAACGCTAAATGTTAGCTCGAGTTTACTTTGTGGTGAAAAATAAACCTACGTTTCCTGTTTTTAAACGGCTGCTTCTTTTTACTTATTCCTGCTTCAGCCCATTGCTACATTCTGCTATATATATTTACCATATCTTTTCTGAGGCTTTTAATCAAGTTCAACAGATCTAAAGGCACACCATATCTTATTACATAAAACAAATTTTCATCACATGAGAAAATATGAACAAAAAATAATGGAAGAAAGAAGCAAATAAGGAATAAATTATATAAAGTAATCACTTTTTGCTTCCAAGATGATTTTGATGCAAGTGGTTTCACAAATAAAGGACTTTTGTTTTACTATGGCTCTTCAAATAACATTTAGTACTATCTAGATAAATTCAGAATGGGTTTCAGCCCTAAAGTAAATTTTTGCAACACAAAGGCTAAACTAATCAGGACCTATAACTGAAGCCAATTCCAAAGAGTTACAAACAGACATGCCTACTGCAAACAATGTTTTGTAAACTAGAACCCTACCATTAGGTTATTGTACAACCACTAACACACATTCAAGGCTTTTAAAATCTATTTCATTCAAGAGTTTTTTCTCCTAACAGGAAAAATTAGTTATACTGATAAGTTAATTTCATACATACCTTAGGAACAGGATTATAATCGCCATCATTTGAGATATTCATAATATTTGTTCGGGAAGACAAAGGTAGTAAAGGGAATCTACTACCAGTGATGGATGACAGCATAATGTTATGCTCCATCTGTGAGTTGATTACTTGTGCTTTAATACTATTCAGATATGTTACTTGATCTGGTGATGCCAAAAGTCCATATAATGACTAGAAATAATTTTAAAATTTTAAATTAACAAAAAGATTTTGTTATATCACAAGACTCTAAAGCAGTGGTTCCCAACCTGTAGAAGTATGTGGACCACTAAGCCAGAAATTGAACGATATGCGGATCCCCCCCCCCCCCACACACACACACCGACTAGAGGGGGGACCTTCCAGGGATATGGGGGGAGGTATAAAATATCCCTCAGGCAAAAGGAATACAGGATTAACATACTCACATTCTTAGGTATCATATTCTGATAATAAAATAATTATGTTAAACTTATAAGAAATTTCAATTCAACACCTGACAGTCATCGGATATATTTGGCCCATCTAGTTCAATGATTACTGCTTTCAAAATCCCCATTTCTTTGGCAACATTTTTATATGTGGTGCCGAACCACCCCCAAGTCTCTCGCAGACCACCTGTGTTCTGCGGACCATTGGTTGGGAACCACTGCTCTAAAGTTTAACATTTTGTTGTATAACTGTACATGCACACATTCAAAAACCAAATCATATGGTATAAGTACATCACATAAAATTTATATGTATAATATTAATATATATATTTTTTAATTTATACGAATTTTGTTACAATTGAGAAATTACAGTTTAATATTTTTCTTCTAGAAAGAAATGAATTCATCAATAAATACAATAAATTCACTATAAAATTAGAAATCCAACATGTTCACTACATTTTCAACCACAAACAACTAAAACCATTACACTTACTAAAGACTTCTGAAGAGCTTTCTTGAGGTTTTGTTGTAAAGGTGTAGAAAATACATCCATATCAAAAGGATCAATGTGAGAAACAGCTTTATTAATGATCTCTTGGGACAACTTATTTATTTGATCACTAGATTTATCTTTGTGCACCATGAGTCCCATTAAAAACTGGACATCAAAAAGCAACTGCAATGACTGAACTTGAAGTAATCGGGGATTGAATTCTTCAGATACCAAGTCACAATCCAATTTCTCTTTATATATATTCAGTAATCCTGACAGTAACTGTTTACTTATGTGAGATCGTACATCACTAAAAAGAAGAAAATTTAAGACTTAAATACAATGATT
The DNA here is from genome assembly GCA_907164885.2 of Dolomedes plantarius. NCBI lineage: Eukaryota > Metazoa > Arthropoda > Arachnida > Araneae > Dolomedidae > Dolomedes > Dolomedes plantarius. Next base: position 73,894,208 of record OU015497.1, on the reverse strand, counting down.
ATTCAACCTTTTTGCATACTAAAGGAAGAGGTATTGTATTAATAGCTAACAATAAAACACTTTTGACAATCTGTGAAATACTTTAAGCTGAACTTTAAAAAGAAATATATGGTTACTGGATTGCAAAGGGAATGTCATAATGACTCTGATTATACAGCTTTCCATCATAAAAAATAAAATTTACTGACTACAAAGTTATTAATTACTGTTTAAAATGCTAACAATATTATTTTTTCACTCTCTGGTGTCATTTGAAAAATTATAGAAAACTGAAGATTTATCATTTACAGGACAATTGTTTATTTGTCTTATACCTTTCCATAATATGCACCAAACTTCAGATGAAATCTGCCCTTCACTTGAAAAATTAAACATTTATTGTGAACAAGGGTTAAACAATAATTTTTTCAGGCAAATAATTTGAATTATTTATAAACAGTAACCACCGCTTATAGTGATCAGTGGTTATAAGAATCAACCGCTTATAAGAATCAATATCGCAAAAACAAATGTATTATTTCCATGTTAAAATTTTTGCTTTAAAGAATCAATCCACTGGTTTTAAGAATCAGTTTACACTCTTCACTTTCCTTTCATTTTTCAAAAAAAGCCGCTTAAACCCTCAAAAGGTAGGAAGTTCCTTCTTTATTCTTTTTAAAAGAAAGAGTGATAAGATGAGATGGAATACAGTCATAAAATGCATCCCTTTCTTTGTTAGACATAACATAATAGTTTCCCCTTAAACGCTTTAGCTAAACACTGTCCTATTAGCTTGACCCAGGGGCATCCTACCCGTGCAGATCCGATTTCACTTTTCTCCCCTGACAAACAAAGACAGGGACTCTTTTTTCCCACATCCTGGTTGGGGCTTCCTGGACCCTGAAACACATAAATCTTCGGGGAAGTGTCCACTATCACTTAGGAAAACATGACATTATTAGATTCAGCATGTTATCAAACCCTGAAACGTAAGCTAGAAGATGAATCTTCGTCTGAGACTATTGGTATTGAAAGGTATAAACAGCCTCCTAAACTTCATTACGTCAAACTACCATAGAAAACTTTTTCTTGCACCCTTCCTGTAGTTGAAATGTTAAACTGTTAAGCAGGTATGTTGTAACAAATATTGGATTTTTTTCTTCTCTTACTATAATCATGTGTATCTACTTATAGGTCTAGTATTTTAAAATTATAAAAATAATTTTAATAAAAGATAATTAACGTAAATTAAAGAGTATTTTATAGTAAATTATCTAATATATGTATATATATGTGTGTGTGTTCCTGTCTAAAAACATAAATTTCGGCTATAAGAATCAACCGCTTATAAGAATCAAAAACAGCAATAAGAAACGTGATTATTATAAGCAGAAATCACTGTACTCACAAAAATTAATTATATTTATGATGTCTCTAATATACAGGGTGTTTCAAAAAGAATCACCTGATTAAAAAATATCATAACTATTCATCTTTTAATCCGTTTTGATCAAATAATGTATAGGCAGAAATAGGGAAATCTCGAGTTTTATGCAGTTGTCGATAAGTAACGTTAGCACTCTTCCTTCACCCGCCACTTCAGTGTTTTTAAAGATGCCGACTGCACAACAGAAATCAAAGAATCATCAGATTTTAAAAAATGATAACTATTCATCTTTTAATCTGTTTTGATCGAATAATGTATAGGCAGAAAAAGGGAAATCTTGAGTTTCATTCAGTTGCCAACAAGTAGCGCTAACGCTCTTCCTTTGCCCGCCACTTCAGTGTTTGTAAAGATGGCAACTGCACAACAGAAATCATTTTGTGTTCTATGCTTTGCAAAGTATGAGTCCGTAACAACTGTTCAGCATGATTTTTGTCAACAAAACCCTGGTAAATTGAACTTCCTACATCTCAAAGCATTAGGCGATGGTATACACAATTCCAAGACACGGGTTGTCTGTGTACGCATAACAGCCATGGAAGCAGTGTATGCAGACATGCTCGTAAAAGTTTAGGACGAATTTGCCTACCGTATAGATATATGTCATGCATCCAAAGGTGGGCATATTCAGCACCTTTAATTTGGTTTGTAAAAAAAAACTTTATGATTAGCCATGTGATATAAAATTAATTTTAAGTTTCTATGTTCAATATTTTTCATAATATACTCATTTCAAATTGGGTGATTCTTTTTGAAACGCCCTGTATTTAAAACATCCTTTTCACCTTTACGATGCATTAAGAACTCAAAAAAAAATTTCATTTAGGGTCTTTTTGCTAATTTTTTGACAAAGCCATCAAAAATCCATTCAAAATATGTCACAGGATATACACATTTTTCAGGTTACTATAGCATGAGTGTGGCAAGAATGAAAACTGTCTGAAACAAATATAATTCCATAAAATTACTGTGCTGAGAAGTATGCAAATTTCTATAGCTGTCCCACTGAGTTTTTGTCAAAGAATAGTTGGCAGGCCTACATGTGGTAGCCCTTTAAATAAATATATATATATATATATATATATATATATATATATATATTTCTTCACTGACAATAATTTGTTTACTTGGCATGCCATGATTCTTATGCTCATAATTTCCTGCATATGACTACCTCCAGTTTGTTCAATTTCAATTAAATTTTCTCTTGCACAGAGACACAGAGATATCACAAAGATATCTTTTCAAAAAAAGTTGCCAATTTGTTTATTTCATATAGTTTCATTTGCCCATATAGTAGCCTCTGATGGCAACTACACACATAAAACTTTCATATTCTACTCACTCCAGGTTTTGGGCTTGAACATTACTCTGCTACACTACAATAAAATTACATTTTCTAGTCTTTTATAATAGCAACATCTTTATATTATTATTGTTACATGTAAATATCACAAAACATAGATTAAAAATGTAAAGAAATCCATAAGGCTTTAAATATACAGAAAAAAACAATTAGTAACATACACACAAGGATTTATTCCCAAACTTCCAAATTTACACAAACACAAAGCAGAAACAGATGCAATACACTTAAAACTTCTTCAACTGAATTTACATTGTAATTTTATAAAGTCAACAGTTATTTTACAGTGCACTCTTAAGAAAATAATAAATGTATAACATTCAACTTTAAAACTGTGCTAAAAGTGAGCAATATCCTATTTACTAAGACAACAATATTCAAGCTGTTATAAGCACAATGCAAAGGGTGCAAAATTATTACAATAATGATAACTTTCTTTACCTGTGGATAACATAACCTCCGATTTCATTCAATTTGCAACAAAATATAAAGAGGGCATTTGATAGCGGTGTCGATATCTAGAAAATTATAATATATTAGGTAAAAGAGATATAAAATAATGGCTAAAAATTTAAATCAATGTTAATGTGATAAAAATGAAATGAATAATGAGCAATAGACAGTAAGAACTTACAATTTGAAAACTTGCAAACATATATTATATGAGGATATATGAACAAAATAAAATGCTGAGGATTTAATTTGACACACAAATAATAAAATAACTGATTAAATTTCTAGATTGAAATCATAAAAATATACCCTCAACTTTGATAATAACAGAAGTATGCACTTACGTATTGAGGTACTCTTAAAACAGATTTCACTGAATTTCCCTGTTCAGATTCTTCTTGAATTTCAATTTTGTCCCACCGCTATATAGAATATTTTTTTTTAAAATCAACACACCACAACAATTCAGGGGTTTTCATAAGAAATCATACACAAAAATACTCACTAAAAGAGCTTTTAGCAACCCTTCAGCAGAGCCAGTTCTCATTTCAGAACTAACTGTTTTCAAAAGCTGATCACTATGACTTTCACTCCATATCCTGCAAGAGTACAAAAAATAATTTACTACTGATAACAATTGAAGTTACGCTTATATTTAAAATAATATAAGGGAAAAAACTTACTGAAAAGCCAAAGCACTTATTTCTAAAAACTTTTTTTTAATCTCCTTCCAAAATTCACACTCCTGCAGGGGAAAAAAAATAAATAAATAAAAATTTATTCCAGTTTAATCATGTTAACATTACATTACTTATTTAGGTGACTGCCTACGTTCGAAGCCATTCTTATTTTAAAAATAATTTTTTAAGGCTTTTTTTTTGTCTTTTATAGTAAAATAGCACTTAAAAATTAAATTATGAGCAAAATCTTACCTGTAAATACCATACTTTTTTATAAATTGATCAATTTGAAGTAATTTTTTATGAAATTTAGCTAAAATGTCTATCACTCTGCACAAAATTGTAATGCTACTATCTTAATTTCCTTCTCACATATATGACAGTTAACTTCAAAATGACCTACAATCTAAGAGAAATTTTAAAATGAAAAAACAATACAGACAATTTTATGTTCCAATATGAAAATTTTCCCCAATTCGTCATTCCTTTCCTTATAAAATAAGGCCCAAATAAAAAAAATTTATTATACATCAATTATTATTGGTTATTTCATTAGCAATAGCATCTAAAACGTGTCCTGAAAATTTCATCAAATTATATGCATTATTATGTGAGATGAGATATGATAACGGTAGAGATTTGTGCTAAAAAACATAATTCTGAGAAAAACACATTTAAAGTTTTAAATAGCAATGTAAACAAATGCTAGAGTGAATGACAAAATTGCCAATTTCTATCAAGAAATCAATTACATAACTGCAGCAAAGTAATGGCTGTGCACTAGCAACATTATGGCACATATTATTTATCAATTAGAGAAAAAAATCAGAAAAGCTAGAAGCTGCAATTTACGGTAACTTCCGGTTTCAAAACCAAACTTCTGGTTCAATTTTGTAGCAGATGATGTTTTTTAAAATAACTATAACTCTGCTTCTAATTGATGTAAAATCAAAATCAAAATGGTTTTGAATTACACAATTCTTGCAAAAGAATAGACTAAAACAGTCAAAAAATGATATTTTCAACGTAGGCAGTCACCTTAATTTCACGTTAAATACTTTAATACTAATTTTTTTTTATTTAAGGATTTCTGAAAGCATTATACTACATTATGTAGCATACTGCTACATGATTTTTTTTTCTCTCATGCATGGTACTTTTTTTTTTTAAATATTCATTTATTTATTCTTTCTTCACACAGTGAAATAGAAATTTTTTTAATTAATACATAAATTGAAAAGGGGAGGAATTAACATATCAAAGTAACATACTTTAATGAGAATGGTGGGAGAAAACTTAGTCCCTTGTCCTTTGTATGATTCAATACCTTCAATAAGCTTTTCAGATGACAAACATGTATTTATATAAAAACACAAATGGGTGACAGCATGAGAAAGATGACCTAAAAAAACTATCCTAAAATAATGAAAAAATATTTTGACTTATTATGAACAAACACATATATACACACATTATATATATATATATATATATATACAGTCAAACCCTGTTATAACGAACTTCAAGGGACCACAGGTTTTGTTCGCTTTATCCAGTGGTTCGCTATATCTGAACCGTTAAGAAAAATGAGAGTTCACAAAATGTATAACTCATTAGTTGCAGTGTGTATTTAATAATGATGCATTAAAAAATGATAAAATCTATTAAAAATGATAATGAATTAAAACAACTGAAATCAATTACATTAAACTGACACAATACTAATTAAATTACATATAATAGGAAAACAACAGGACCAAAATTTTCGTTCATTATAAACATGAGTTCGTTATATACCGGGTTCGCTACAACGGGTTCAACTGTATATATATATATACAGTAAAAACTTTATAAGAACACCGGTTATAAAAACATATCGCTTAAAAGAATGGAATTATTAGTTCCTGGCCAATTCTCATGTGTAATGATGGATATAAAATCCGGTTATAATAACATCATTAATAAGAATATATTGCTTTTAGTGACTTAAAATTAATTTGTTTCTGGAAAAATAAATCGCTTATAAGAACATGTTGATTGGGAAGTAGCAGCACGTTGTTCTTCAACTATTTTACCCATTTTTTATCTTAAAAAAAAGAAATTAAGAAACTTCGAAAAAGTCCATATGCTGACATAGAAGAAGCCCTTTTGCATTGGTTTAAGATTCAAAGGAGTGCCAACATTTCCCTTATCGGACCGATTTTGCAAGCGAAAACAAATGAATTTGCGAAGCTCTTTAAAAAACAGGATTTTGTTTGTTCAACTTCGTGGATCCAGAAATTGTGGAGACACATTCCATTGTGTTCAGAAGAATCAGTGGAGAATCAAAAGCCGTGCCACCAGGTATAGTTTGGTTTGGTTTCGAATGCTACAGTCAACTTTTTGCTACACGAGGGATAATTAGACCGGAACCTACAGTTTAAATCCGATTCCGAACAGCTACAAATAGCTATGCCAACAGTGGGACTCGGAACCCACAGGATTTGAACCGAATGTCAGTGCCCTAGCCATTTGGCCATCACCTGGCTGCCATGCCACCAGGAGTTTCTGATAACTGGCTTAAAACCGTTTGGACTATGTTAAGAGAAGGTTATGAAGACCATGAAATCTTCAATCTTCATTTTAAAAAAATATTCGAATTGTTTCCTGCATGTTGATTTTCTAAGGGTTGAAAATCCTCCCATTTTTCAAACTCAAGACGTAAGAGATGAAACACTTCAAGACTGGGTTCGAGATTTGCCAACTGAACAAGATTCACTTCAGGAATATGAAGACATAGATTTGGCTCTTGCAACTCAAGCGAATGTAATGGATGAAGATATTGTTGCAGGCGTAAATGCAGAGATTTCTAGCACAGATAATGATATTAACGACAGTGCCAGTTCAGAAGATTTTTTTAACGAGTTTCCTTGTCCGAGTTTAAAAGAAATGTTTTCAGCAATCAATACTTTAAATAAATTTTTAGCTAACAATGATGATTTTGTGAAGGATATGATAATAAAAGCTGTCGCAATAACTGAAAATTATTTTTATTTACCAAAAAAAAAAAAAACTAAACAAACAAATATTACTGACTATTTTTCAGAAAATGAATAAATATGTAAAAACAAAATATTGCATTATGTATGTACATTCATAATAGCTACATAATTTTATTCATTTTTCTTTTTAATGTTTTTAGAACTATGTATTTGAAAAAGTTCAAAAATACATACTTATATGAAAATGAGTGGTGTGTTTTTCCTTGATTGACCTTGAACCTTTTAATCCTTTTTTGAACATCTTGTTTCAGGTGTAAATAGAAATTATAAGACAATGAATTTGGTATTTCCAGAAGTTTTAAATTATCTATCGGATATAAAAACTATCGATTATAAGAACCAGTTTTTAAAGACCCCTGGATATTCTTATAAACGATTTGCACTGTATATAAATATATATATATATATATATATAGATAGATAGATAGATAGATAGATAGATAGATATAAATATATATATAGAAAACTCACAAACACAAGAAAAAGCACTAACCTGTAACTATTTCCTCTATCCTCCTTTTCACTTTTCATATATAAAAGTGTTGATTCAATAAATGATGAGAGCCTGTTATGAAAGAAAGAATTAAAAATGATTTGGGGAAAAGGAGCCCATTTTAAGATTTTCCATAAATTTTAATTTTAACACAAGTTTAATTATTGAATGGTATATACTTTAATCAGTTTTAACTAACACAATAGCATTTTAAGAGAAATATAAGGAAGATAATTTTTTATCAATTATCAAATGTACTTTATCAAATCAAATCAAATGAAATCTATCTTTGTTAATGCTTTAAAACTCCAGTTAAGTTGTTTAGCACCTATTATTGATATTGGTCCATGTACCTTTAAGGCTGGCTGTCATCTATATATATAAAACAGCTCCATGACTGGCTGACTGACAGATAACGCACAGACTTTAGACCAAACCACTGGATCTAAAGTGCTAAAATTTTGCATGGTGATTCTTCTTATAGTATAGGGGTGCACTAAGAAAGATTTCTTCTTAGATTTTTTTAAATTAAATTTTTAAGCTGTTTTGTAACTTTTTTAAAGTTTGCATTTTAAATAATAATTTGAGGGTTATAAAATTTATATCACAAGAAAGATCATAAAAATTCCTTTAAAATGAAATCTTTTTCAAATCTTTACCTCCATTTTTCTGATCTTTAGTGAAATTTTATAGATTAATTTTTAGAATTTAATTTATTAAATGCTGATCACTTGGTTTCTTTTCTTTTTGTGATACTTTAACCCTTTCCGGCACGCTACTCTTTAAAGTTGGAATTTTAACAAAAAAAATTTACAGCCAGTCTGTTTAGGCCTAGAAGGGTACGCAAATATAATTTTGTAAAGATTGCACAAACGGTTTTAATTTTATGGGTGTGCCCGAAGCGGGCTCACCGAGTCAAACGAGCTTCAAAAGGCATGGTGAGGCGAGCATTGCAGTGAAGCGCGCAATAGAGTAAAATATTTTGCTTATAATTAAAATACACAAGAATCTGATCTCCGTAGCAGATTTAGCATTATCCAGGGTGCCCCTAAGGGAGGCCTGCTACTCTACAACCCCCCCCCCCCAAAAAAAATAAATAAATAAATAAATAAAAAAATTGAAAAAAAATACACGAGCTTCTTGTACATGGATAAAAAATGAATCTTGGCTATGAGATCTTTACATTAGCACGTTCCTCTATTTTTTCTTCTCGGGGTATTTTTCGAAGCATGTTGAACCACTTTTCATAAATCACAATCCTACGTTGCAAGTTTTGCACATGTACCGCGACCTATGGTGCTTCTGCTTAGTGCTGCAGTACGCGCATCTTCTTCGTGCTCCTTTTACAGTCATGTGTTCCACATTGGTGAAACTTTTTTCTTCTGAAACACGAACTTTATAGCGGGGAGCATCTTGGGGCTTGAAGAAAGGTTTATTTTCAAAGACGGAGTTGCAACTTTCCCCATTTTGCATAGAGAATAAATTAGAGCTAAACGAAATTGTTTAGCAGTATTTATTTCCCTGACTGTTAGCATTTTGTGCAATACGTAGCTATTTATCACTGCTGCATCAAATTGAGATACGTGTAAAAATAAAAACAGAAATAAAAATAAAAACAGAATAAAAATAAAAACAGATAACGTAAACACAACACTCGCCGCCTCGCGTCGAAACGACATCAACATTCCAATGACTCAGTGCTCTTCGCAGTGAAAGCTCACTGCCATGTGATGCAGTGAGCCCCCTTTGGGCTCACCGAATATATATAGCCTGATTTTAGGCAACCTTTCAACGTAAAAAATTAAAAATAATGCAGAATAGATAGATTAGCCTACAAACTACAAAATAACATAGAAATTTTTTTTTCATTGATATTTTTTTAAACGTAAAAAAAATTTGAAACATTTCATTGAAAAATCAGAGTTTTCAGAAACGTATCATATCCCGAAATTATTGATCGGCTTGTGTGGTGCTGCCATCTAGTATAATAAAAAAGGTTAAAACTAACTAATAGACCAGTTTTTCAGGTATTTCCGTTTATTTTCGAGGTCTGAAGAGGCAATCACGAAGGTGTGCCCACACTGGGCTCACTGAGTCGCAAAGGGTTAAACTAACTTTGCATCACGTGCATAACAACGAAATAGACCAAAAAAAAAAGTTTTTTTCTTGCTAATGCAGCAGACGTCTGGATATTATCCAAGAAAATATTAAAATACAGTAAAAGAAATGTTCCTCAAACTGTACTATATTAACTGTACTATATTCTTTAGTATGTTCTATTAGATTTAATTTGAATATTTTCTTCTACATTATTTTGTCTATAAAAATATCAGTTACGATTTATATATATATATATATATATATATATATATATATATATATATATATATATATATATATATATATATATATATATATATATATATATATATAATTTTTTTGGGGCATTGATTACACAAATTGACATTGTATTATAAATATATAATTTTTTTTGGCATTAATTGCATATATTGACCATTGTATTTAATTTGAATGTACTCCATAGCGAAGTGCAGGTATTCTGCTAGCATTTGCTAAAAGATAATTATTACACTTACTCAATAATGTGCTGCTTAACTGCCTCCATTAAAAATGGAAAAGTATGAGCTGCATCAGCTGACATCAAATGCTGTTGCTGGCGAAACTTTTCATCCTTCATCCAACTGTCTTCTGTGGGGCATTCAAGGTATGAAAATGTGCTCAAATCTTCAACTGCATATTTCATCTGTTCATCTAAATCTTTACAAATACTGAACAAATCACATGGTTTTAAAAACCACCAAGAATGCACATTAAAATAAAAATACAAGACACTACACATTTAAATAAAAATTAGTTTGAAATAAGAGATAAAGGATGAGTTTGAAAAAAGAAATAAAGGATATTTAACTTAATAAAATTCTTAATTTACCAAACAACTAAAAAATTTCAAAGCTTAAAAAAATATTTTTTAAAACCTAATGCTGAACACTCTAGAGCGGGTCTTCACAACATATGGCCCACCAGCACTCACTCTGTGGCCCCGCAAAGTATTTTGTAAAGACAAGATGCATAATAATATAAATCTATAAAATACGGTATATTATTTTTAGATTTGAAATATAACGAAAGAAATACATAAGTAATGAATATTAATATTTATTTCATTTTTAAAATAATAAGTAATTTATTTTTTGTTGGATAAAATATTTTTTTGCCTTCCCATCTATCATATTTTCTTATGGCCATCAGCAGCTTTCCATGAAGTAATATGGCCCTTATCACATTTTGAGTTGTGCAGGCTATTAAAGGCAAATTTTATTCCTATCCTGTGAAACAAACCATGATCTGTAAACAAATATACTTTTCTACCTGAAGTTATTTGGCCGTCATTTCATGTAAAACAAAAGTACTACACTGTTAGTAACAAGGCAAATATTCCTGATAAGAATAAGAAATTCTATTTTATATTTATTTCTTAGTTATATTTGGATAAATTCTTTTTTATACTTAAGTGTACATTTAATTTTTTTCTAAAACTTTATGAACTGCTTAGTATGTTTTATCTTAGTTACCTCTTAAAGATTACTTAAATTATTATTGTACACCTGTCGTAACTGTATTTATATTGTTTTTATTAATTTTAACTGATGTTTTAATGTATAGATTATTAATTTAAATGAATTTAGAATATCTTAAGGATTAACGTTAGATTGAGGCGCGTTGTGAAAACCTAAAAAAAATAAGAATTTAATTTTAACCGCAATAACCAAGTTCTAAAGGGAGTAGCGAGTACTTTAACGATTCTGTAATTAACCAAAAAAAAGAAATATCTAAAACTTACTCTTCAATAAAGAATTGACGACGAGACACAAGCTTAGGGGTAACACACAAATTTTATTTAAACTTTAACTTCCTATAACTCATATCGTAATCTCAAACAAAATTTAAAACTTGACAAGTAAGAGGCACAATTCCCTGATGACACACATATATTTTCATACTGCATTAAAAACATAACGAAATAAGAAAAAAATTAGTTGGTGGCTGGTTAGAACCCCCAAAAAAAAATTAAAATAAAAAAAAACTTGATTTAAAACTTTAATTTAAAAAAATCAAATAAAATGCATATTACCGGTTTAATGACTGCAGTCTAGAAAAAAAATAAAGAAATGAAATAGGAAAGAAAGGCCATAAGGAAAGATTAAAGTTTAGGGGAGTTTATAGGAGGGCATGCCCATATTAAAGAAGTTATAGGCCTCTTGGCAAATTCAAGTCCTCCGTCATCTTGCAGGAACGCATCTTTTTCAATCAAGGCATCAGGGGGCGACTCTGCTCTCTCAAGGTAAAAATCTGTCTGGAGTGAAAAAGTGGCTCTGGAGTTGACGGGGAAAAAAGTCGGAGAGAGACAGTATATATGCATTTTATTTAATTTTTTTTTTAATTAAAGTTTTAAATCAAGTTTTTTTTATTTTAATTTTTTTGGGGGGTTCTAACCAGCCACCAACTAATTTTTTTTCTTATTTCGTTATGTTTTTAATGCATTATGAAAATATATGTGTGTCATCAGGGAATTGTGCCTCTTACTTGTCAAGTTTTAAATTTTGTTTGAGATTACGATACGAGTAATAGGAAGTTAAAGTTTAAATAAAATTTGTGTGTTACCCCTAAGCTTGTGTCTCATCGTCAATTCTTTATTGATGAGTAAGTTTTAGATATTTCTTTTTTTGGTTAATTACAGAATCGTCAAAGTACTCGCTACTCCCTTTAGAACTTGGTTATTGCGGTTAAAATTAAATTCTTATTTTTTTTAGGTTTTCACAACGCACCTCAATCTAACATTAATCCTTAGGATATTCTAAATTCATTTAAATTAATAATCTACAAGTTAAAACATCAGTTAAAATTAATAAAAAACAATATAAATACAGTTACAACACACCTTTATGAATCAAATATATCCATCAAACATAAACAGAAACAGAAAAGCATTATACCTCTGAATTTTAGGCGTAAAACCCATTGCTTTCATACTCAGTTCACCACTGTTCCACAGATTTCTTTGGTGTCTGGAAATCCAGGCCACATTATCTACTATATCATTAGATCCTTCTAACCATACGTATGAAGCAATATTCTGTTCAAATTCAAAATCAGAGCTGGAGTGGAAAAACAAAGAAATCAAACATTCTGATGATCAAGATAAAGATTAAAACTAAAAAATATATATATGACCTTTCCATTAGATACAGAATATTTAAAAAAAAAAAGATTTCAAACTAAGAAAACAAGAGTAATTTTGAAACAAATACTTTTATGAATAAAATGAAGTGCCAAGAAAAAATATTATTAACAAATATTTCTCTTGCCCATAATGCAAGAAAAATGAAATACCTGTAACAGCCGCATAGTAAAAAAAAAAAATTCATATAGTAGATTCTCTTCTAACGAAACTATTGCGGGTTATTAACATAGGATTACTTATTGTTGCTTACCTCTTTTGTATGTGTATATGTATGTATGTGTTATGTATATATGTATCTATATATATGTACGTAAGTATATATATACATATATGTATGTCAAAATTTTAACGCATTTTGGTGCTTTTCTGTTTAACTGTTTACTGCTTGTCAAAGTGATACAGACTGGGGTTGGCACTCTGCCAAAATTATAACTCATGAGTAATAATGATACAAGAGCAAGTATACCCATTTTGGCCCCTCCTTTCATCTTTGCATGCAAACATAAAGAAAAAGAAAAGAAATTTCAGCAGAAACACAAACAAGTGTTATTTCCAAAATAAGTACTTTTATTTTAAAAGTCATGCAACAAAAATTTAAAAGTATCCCGAGTGCAAAATTAGTAATTTTAAAAACACTTCCATTCTTCATAAAATAGAAATTGAAAAACATAAATTCTAAATGCCAGAGAAATCCTACAGCTTTTTTGCTACACGAATCTCATGTTCATTTTGATGAGGTGCTTCCCACTTGACAATTTTAACTTCTTGTCAAAGTGATAGACTGGGGTTGGCACGCTGCCAAAATTATAACTTGCGAGGACGAATGGATGGGTGGTTTTAACGTCTGAAATTTTGCTTTCCGAACGACCATTATGGGGGAATATAATCCTACATTAAAATTTCATTTTAATGACTATAGTATGAAACAAGCATGTTTAGCCAAAAGATGCTTTATAACAGAATCAGCCAGATCAACTCTATCTATTCACTGGTTTTTACATAATGTAGATATCTTTTTACATAGAATAGGCCAGAGAGAGCTAATGAGTTGGTTATAATTTCTTCAACAACCTGTATTAAGAAAACAATTTTATGGAGGCATAACATAAAAAATTATATATTCAGGAATATGCTAAAATTTTACCAAAAATGATTATAGCACAATGATAAAATTTCTACAAAAACAAGAGTAATAATATAAACTATGATTCAGAGAAGGTGGGAGAAGGTACGAGCCAAGACGTTGCTCTTAAGTGTGCTTGGTCTAAATTGTGGTGGCAGCCTATTCACAGGCAGGGATTCAACCTTGAAAGGCCTTAGTTGTTATGTAAAGCCCTATCTGATGCATTGGAAATTGGAATAATAATATATAAAAAACAAAACAGCCTACAAATAGGCAGATCTGTTGTATCTTTTTAGTAGAAAAAAATTTGCATTAAATGGAGTAAAATACATTTTTACACATAATTGGCACTTAGTAAATAATGATACAAGAGCAAGTATACCCATTTTGCCCCCTCCTTTCATCTTTGCATGCAAACATAAAGAAAAAGAAAAGAAATTTCAGCAGAAACACAAACAAGTGTTACTTCCAAAATAAGTACTTTTATTTTAAAAGTTATGCAACAAAAATTTAAAACTATCACGAGTGCAAAATTAGTAATTTTAAAAACACTTCCATTCTTCATAAAATAGAAATTTAAAAACATAAGTTCTAAATGCCAGAAAAATCCTACAGCTTTTTTACTACACGAATCTCATGTTCATTTTGATGAGGTGTTTCCCACTTGACAATTTTCATGAAGAATTCTTGACAAATTTCATAAATTGTAATAACACTATGAACACTCATAAAATTGGTAAATATTTAATATTTATTTAAAATTTAGAAGAATCAACAGTTTCAGGGACATCAGAAGACTACTTTAAAATTTAGGGGTCTTATGGGAATGGCAGCTACAAACTTTATATATCCAAAATATTGTCCATTAATAAAAAAAATAAATAAATAAAAATTAAGTGAGTAAAAGAAAGAGAAATGTTTTCATAAATAATAAAAAATTATCTTCTGTTGTTGTTGCTAATGCCCCCTGGTTGGAGGTTCCATTCACCAGGTCCTAATAGGCTATTGGGCTGAAATGGGCAGCTCCTGTTTTGAATTAGCACCACAAGGGTCGGAGTCTGACTTGGCTTAATGACCGGTCCCGTAACTTTGAACTGAGTCAAGTGATGAGACCGGAACACTTGACCCTGCACCTCCAGAGGTACATTTGAGGAACTTGGTGGACATTGCAGTCATGACCTTTTTTATGTGCCCTGGCTACTATTAGTGAACACGGCAGTGGATTTGCAGCGACAAGCATCAAACCAGGGACATTCAGATCCCTGGCCTGCTGCTCTTGCAAACTGGGCCACCGCGGGAAAAAAAAAAAAAGGAAAAAAAGGAGGAATCGTGCCATGTTCCTGTAACCTCAGCTACTCTGAGGAGCTTGAGCTGCGGAACCAGGTTCTGTCCTCGAAACATAGGGTCAAGGGTACCCAACAACGAGCAACAAAATAAAAAATTATCTAAAATCTACCATAAACTTTAAACTTCTTGGAGTGCATATACCAAAAAATATTCACATGATATACCATCGTTTTCATACATTTATTTCCTAATGCAGGAATATAAAATGTTTTAAAACTACAGATAGTTATCAAGGTGAAAAATCTGAAGTAAACTTACTTTCGGTGACTACTTATTCCTGACAATACCTCTTCAATTTTTCTTTGGCAACTATTGCTAGCAGATTTTATGTGCTCATATACAATTTCCTACAACAACAAAAAAAAAATTATGTTAACATTTCCTAATTATTTCACAATTATTTTAATAAAATAAAAGTTTCAACATATTTCTATACATGTTATGACAGACTATCAGAATAAATAATGGCAAGACTAGAAATTATACCTCTATACGCTGGAAGAAACATTCTTTCAAGAAAAACTCCCAAATTGAAAAGGACTGGCATAATAATTTATTAGAAATTTCATCCCAATATTTTGGCTGAAATAAAAGTGGCATATAAATTTAAAAGCATTAATACAAAAAGTAATTTTAAAAACATAAAAACTAATATTTTAAGTATAAAAATTGATACAAAAACATTTAAAAAGAAAAAAAGGGAATGGGACATGTACAGAATGCTATTGATATATTGTAACTATTTCATGTAATATGTTACTGGCATAGTAAAGCTGAGCTTTAACATATGAATCTGGGCACCTAATTTCAAAAAGACATTTTCTAACTGATATAAACAAGTTTCCTTGAATTAGGAATATTATATAAACTCACTACATATAAAATAAAGCTTAATCCAACTTACAAAAAACCAATGCTTTCAAACACTATATTTAAAGGTATTTGAATTTGCTAATTTCATAACTTCTGATCCTACATGTATATAACTTTTTTAATCATTCATAATACATAATGATAAATGATTACAGCCCTAATAACTTATAATAAAGATCCAGTTCTATCTGTACAAGTAAACGAGAGACTTTTTTAAATAGTAGAGAACACTCAATATAAAAAAACAATATATTTTCTGGACTATTGTTAAAGAGGTTTCAATGCTTAAAATTTGACTTTTGACTGTTTATGTACATTATGTAATTACACAATTATTTTCTTCAGTTACAGTTAGTTTTAGTTGTTTATTTTGCTATATTAACCCTCAAACGGTATAGTGGTTTGAGACGAAATAGATGGTACAGTCAGGTCAGATCTGAATCAATCTCTTTTTTTATGAGGTTTTTGGTAGAAATAAGTACACAATAAGCATTTTTGTTGTATAATAACATTTATTGATATTTTACATGAAATAAAAACCTTTCTGTAGAAAAAATGACCAACAAATTGTAATTTTGCTAAACAAAGAAAATTTCTCTAGCATTTACAGAGAGTGTTGTATATATTAGGTCTAATAAGTAATTTAGTCTTGTACCTAGTTTTAGAAGTTAGTGAAACCAACTTTCCAAGCACAAAAATCTAAAAAATAATATAACTGACATTTTTGAGCTTCAAATCAAAATAAAAAAAATTTTTAATCTTTAAAAAAAAAATATGACCAGTGATTATGAATAACATTTTTCAACAAAGACACTCATTTTTACTGCAAACATATAATTGCAAATGCTCCAACACCTGTTGCAAGACTGGCTGGTAGGGTTAATTGGCGTATAATATAAACATATAATTGCAAATGCTCCAACACCTGTTGCAAGACTGGCTGGTAGTGTTGTCAATTTGATCTCTTTCAATGAGAGGGGAGAGTATGGGGGGGGGGGGGGTAGACACACCCTTGAGTAGGTTCCAACCCCTACCGTACCATTTGAGGGTTAAAAAAAAAGCATGCAACATGGTAAAATGAAACTACAACTGGAGTGCATTCAAGGGATATAAAATTTTGTGCGATTCTTTAAAACAAAGCATATTGGATGTAGGACAGGCCTTGAAATTTTTTTTTCATTAATTTGACTGAAACATACTTAGGATTGAAATATAAAAAGAAAAATTTAAAAGCTAATCAGAATAACTGGCTTATTGAATTTCCTATATGCATAGTATTATAATTGTCTCTTAAATCTTTTCAGTGATGTGCTTATATATTAATGCATGATACATAAATAAGACATAAAACTTTTATGATTCAGAAAATAGTAATCAAGATTACCTCACACAAATTATTCATGACAGCTTGTCTAATTAAGGCAAGGCTTTTCACAGAATTGACAAAACTTAACAAATTAACCAGTTCCAAATGAAAATTTCTTTTAATGCTAAGAGAGAGAAAAAAAGTTTTTCAGTAAAGCATAACAGTGCAATATACAAAAATTACATTGTAATAGCTCTAAATATATATCGTGGGATTACAAGTGAAACACACTAAGTCAAAATTATTGTTTCTCAGATTTTTAGCTTTTCTTGACCAGAAAAGGGAGGCGTTCCTACTGGTGAAACCCACTAATTCATATCTTTATTTATTTCATTCTTTTTCAAAGTTTTGTAATCACATTAAGTACTCTAGCCTAGTAATTTGTATAGGTGAAACACATTAACCATTTTGAGGATAATAATATAAAATAAACATATGAGAGCCAAGACTGATTCGTAGTTAGTAAAAAAAATGCCAGTGATAAATTTGATTTAATAATGTTAGTACCAAAGAAATTTAAAGAAAAAAAATCTTTGATAGGCGTTTTCTTAAAATCATGTTTTTTGACTTTGTGTGTTTCACCTGTAACCCCACGATATATACAGGATCACTGTATCTTTTAAGTCCTAGGAAGCTGAAATTTTGAATGGTGGTTCCTCTTAGACTCAAGGTGCTCACTAATAAATGTTATAAAAAATTCGAATTTTTAGGGGGTTATGCCCCCTTTTCCCCCCTCCCCCCCCCCAAAAAAAGGAATCTTTTTTTTAATTTTAATTTTAAGGGGGTTAAAAGGGACTTAACCTCCCTAAAAAAGACAATATCACTGGAACCATAAGGCCTAGGAAGCTGAAATTTTGAATGATGGCTCCTCTGAAGCCCTAGGTGCTCACTATGAACTTTGCTTTAAAAATACAAATTTTAAGGGGGTTAAAAGAGGCTGACCCTCCTAAAAAAAAGTAACTGACTGATCATTTTATCTCTGTAACTGTAAGGTCTAGAAATTTTTGAACAGTACTTTCTCTTATGCCCTAGGTGCTCACTAAGAATTTTTTAACTGTTCAATACTAGCAGCAAACTCCAATAAAGAATTCTAATAATAAACAATTTCATAACTCAAAACCTCCCATTTAATGTTATTATTAATATTTTTGCTCTCTGACCTTTATATAGCTTAATTTTTACTTATCTGTCATTTTTGCTATATGCTTTATTCTAAATGAAAGATAAATGCTTTAGTTGTATCATCAAATAGCATTATAACTCAATGGTACAGAGTAAGCAGAAAGAAAGCAGGTAAACAAGTGTTCACTCCTCAGTGGATTATATGGGGAATTTTAACTTAGGATTACGTTCCTCCATAACGGTCCACAATAAAGCAAAATTTCAGGCATTAAAACCGTCATCACGAGTTATAAATCAAGAGTGGCATAATATTATTTCTAAAGGGTATTTTTTTGTTTTATCCCTTTTTCTCCCTCTATACTTAACCAAAATCGATAAATGAAGTATCATTTTAAAGATTAAGATCTTCACTTCATGCAAATTGTTAATTTTGAATTACATAATTCTAACAATAAGTAATCCTACATTAATAACTCGCTATAGTTAAGTTAGAAGAGACTACCTGAATTTTTTTTTTCTTTTAGGCATGATATTACAGAACAAAGCTGAAGACTTTAGAGATAACATTTTCATTTTTATCTTTGTTAACAACTCAATAAAAAACCCTCTATTTTAAAGTGATCACGTTCTACTCCTTTTCATGAATCTTTTTATTACATGATAGTCATCATAAATAAAATTCATTTTTCAGAACAGAAAAAAATATTTCCAAAATAAATATTATTCATGCCCAACATGGAAAAAAATTAAAATATTAAAATAATTACTCATTTAGCCATTCAGAAGACTTGGACTGTAGGAATTCCAGTCTGCAAGGCACAATGGGTTTATTCATAATAGGTCGAAAGTCTAAAATATTTTTTAAAAAGTATACAATAATGTCAAAAACATTTCTAATAAAAAAATATATGAAAATTAAAAACTAGATATGTTAATACTTAGATTTGAATAAATTGTGAATTTTAAAGTCAACTGAACTGAAACATACCTGTCGTAACATCAGGTAGAAATTTAAACGCTTCGCTAGAATTCATATTTAATAGTGTTACTGGGCCTGTAAAAGAATTTGATGAATGAAAGGATTTAATTATTCATTTCTCTGTTTGACACATTGTATTCTATAATAATATTAAAACAAAATTTTAAAGATGATAACAAGAAACATACCTTTTTCTTCTTTACTGGTTAATCTTTTTAGTGTGTCATGTAGTAAATTTATTTTCCCACCTGGAAAAAATTGATGAAAAAGCTTAGCTATATAAATTTAAAATTATTCCAAAAATTAAAAAATAAACAAAAGACCTTTTTCAATTACATACAGTGCACATTTTCTATATCTTATACATTCATGTCCAGTAATACATACTAATATCTTAAGCTTTCTCATGAACTTTAGATTAAATACAAATAGTGGTTCCCTAAGCTGAAATAGGTATTAATTTGATGCTTTTGTAAAGTAAAGAAAAATAAAATACATTGTAACTGATTTTTTTTTTTAAAGCAATGTTAATAATAAACTAGAACAACAAGAATGTATCCTTTAATGAAGATATTTATTTATTTGATAAGGTTTAATCTTCTCTCATTTCAAAAGGCATGAAGTTGGCTAGTGTACTACTTAGGAATGCTCGCAAATTTTTCTGTTTTTTCCCCCAGGATTTTACTCTTATAAATGACAAAATAGACTTATGCTCCATAATTAGGGGTACGTAAATTTCGCAAAGAAAAATTACATTATATAAAATTTCCCATTTATTCGCATATATGCATATATAAATTCAAAAATTTTACATTTCATTAAAACAATCGCAATTTTACTTGGTTATGTAAGTATCAAAATTCTTAGTTAAAAGCTAACATCGTAGTAGTCTCCACATTCTCTTCCTAAAGTTTTTAGCAATAAGTAATAAGCCAATTTTGAGAGTGAGATCTCTCAGTTAAAGACTGTGGATGGTCTTAGATAGGCAATTATGTTAATAAATTATTACTATTATTACCTAATTTCACTTAGAAAGCCATTTATCACCAAGTTTTCACTGAAAAGTAGTAAAAAAAATATAATTTTTGCATTTATTTGCTCATATTGGCTAATTTTGCATTTATTCACATCTATTTCACAATTATGAAAATTACGTATCCCTATCCATAATAAAAGGAAAAAGGGGAAATCAGTGAAAGAGAAACTTCTACTCTTGATAGCATATACACATTCATCAGACTCATTTATATTAAGAGGTTATTTTTTAAAACTAGAGCTAAAAGTACTGCAAACAGTCAAATAATTCTCCTAATTCATCTGAAATTTTAAACGCTCACAATTGTATGAGATACTTTAATTTCCATCTCTATCATACAAAAAAAGCACCTGATGATAAGGATTATAAATATATTTTTTCCACTTCCCTCACTTTTCAAATATCAAACACATTAAAAAATTTCATCAAGACAATTCATAAAAGATAATGCATATACCACAACCAAAGAAATATCTTCAAATAAATTTCAAAAAATGATTACATAATAAATCAAGATTATGAAAATAATCACAGAAGAAATATTTAGTTAATGTAATAAAATATAAATGTTTCATACCCATGTTTGAATCTTCAGCCTCATAATAGAGTAAAACATATAATATTTGTAATGTCCTCTGAATAACAGTGACAAACTCACATATTTGATCTTTGGCTAAAATGAAAGAAATATACATACTTTTAAATCCCAAAGATTGCAACAATATAAATTTAAGCATCATGTAAATCAGGGGTTCCCAACCTTTTTCCTACATCGACCCATTTAAAAGAATGATTTTCTTCATCGACCCCCTCACTTTTTTCTCTATAATATACAGCATGCAACATAATTATAATACCAATAATTACATATAAAACACTTAAAGATAACAATTAAACTAAGAATATGAACAAAAAATTAGAAACAGTGGCTGATTAGGTTTATGTTTTATTATTTTTGTACTATTTTCATTTTTAATTTCACAAATATAAACAAGATTTCAGAAACACAGATTATAATTGCATAACATCGTCAAGAGAAAAACGAAACTGCTTGTGATTGGTTGCATCGGTTGGACCCATGTGCTGTTTAAGGTCCAGTGGATTTCCCCAGTTTTGCCTAGTGTTGGTACACAAATAAAAGCCGACGGCAGCATTCGAGGCATATACAAGTGTCATGACATTTGACTTTGGATGCACGGATCACTCTGCCCTATGCAAATCTGTATTGATACATTTTAAAACAGATATTATTATTTAATAATTACATTCCTAAAAAATTAAATTTCAAAACAGAAAAATTTATCATAGATCCCCAGTAGACTCCTGGAATACTATAGACCCTTTTTAAACTTCCATCGACTCCCAAGGGGTCCACTGGCACCCTGTTCGGAATCTCTGATATAAACCATTTACAAGATTAAAATACGGCATAAAAGGATTTTTTTCGTCAATTGATATCCAAAGCTAATAGATCTTAAAATAGGATTCACGATCTCCTCCCAGGAAATATGTGATGAATTTAAAAAGTTTGAAGAAGTTTTATACCTAAACAGTTGTAAAAGAAAAAGAGAGAGACAAAATCTTACATTCTGGCTGTTTAATTTGTTTCTGTTACATTACTGTAATCCTGAGAATGTTCTAAAAGAAATTTATGCATACAGGGATCCTATTATTTTATATCTTGAAATTAAGAGCCATTTAGAGCTACCCTCTTATAAGACTGTATACAAAATGAGGTTACTTTGAATAATTCACAAAAAATTGTTTTGAAAAAATAATTAAATATTTCTGCATAAAAATGTTCCCATTGGACAAGTTATTTCACCATCAAAGCGCAATGATATTTATTAAGGAACAAAATATGAATTATGAAAAAGTATTTAAAAAAAAAACTTGGGATTCAGGGTTTATTTATCACTTTTAAATTTAATTTCTGAAAGATTCCAAACAAATCAGAAAACTTTCATATTTAATACTATATTAAGTATAATGATTCTTAAAGGATTAAAATTATACAGCCCTTCCCTCCACCACACACATTTCTATAGACCCTCCCCCCCCAAATAATTATTAAAAAAGCCAATTTCAATGATGATAAGTAGGGATACGTAAATTTTGCATAATTATTATTGAAATTTCGTAAAAAAAAAAAAAAAAAAAATACAATGTATAAAATTTCACATTTATTTGCAAAAAAAATATAAATTTAAAAATTTTGCATTTATTTTAAAAAATTACAATTTTACCTACTTTGATAAATAAGTATCAAAATTCTTAGTTAAAAGCTAACATTGTAGTACTCTCCACATTATGTTCCTTAAGTCTGCCTTCTGTCATTAATTACTATGTTGTACATACTAAAAAATCTCAGCATTTACATTGTTTATGGGACTATAGAGGTTTTGTATAGCTGTCTTTGCAAAGTTAAGGTAGCAGCATTCCGTTGAAATTAAAATCTATATAACATCAACAGGAGTCTCTTGGTTGACTACTGTAAGTAGCTGAAATACTCTTGACTTTGGTGCTCAAGAGATATTCTTAAATCTACTAAATTGTTCCACGAAACTTGATGGTTTATTTTTACAGTTAGATTTTTTAGGTTCAAATGTGGTATGGACATATTGTCCAGGTAAAGGAGTAAATCCGAAGGAGAGTGAGATTTCTCAGTTAAAGACCGCGGATGGTCTTAGTTAAGCAATTATGTTAATAAATTATTACTATTATTACCTAATTTCACTTAAAAATCCATTTATCACCGTGTTTTCACCAAAAAGTAGTAAAAAGATAATTTTAGCATTTATTCGCTCATATTGGCAAATTTCACATTTTTTTTTTTAAACCTATGGCTTTATATATTTGGAAAATTAATCCATATTTATAGGCAACACAAATAGCAAAGAACTAAGCATTGAACAGATGCATAAAGCACAACAGTGAACAAAGTCAGATAAAAGAAGTTAAAAGTTCATAGAAAGTTCATCAAATCTCTTTCGCATTTATTCATATCTATTTCGTAAATACGAAAATTACATATCCCTAATGATAAGTTCTGTAGCATATTCAAAAATCAGTAGTTATGTAACCTGAGCATATCTGGCAGAGTTCCTATCCGATAATTTATAGCCACTACTTTTTCTTCAGAAAAATCAACCAAACATTTTGCATTTCCAAACATGTATGCAAAGAAAATATTTCACTTTCAAGAATGGTTTTCTCATATAACAAGTTTTTTAGTATAACAGAGAAATTTATCAGTGCATACCAAAAAAGAATATTTGTGCATGATGCTACAAAAAATTACTTACCATACTTTTCAGGGCGAAATACTGAACTGATGACATTCTGATGAAAAAATATAAAAAAATTAACATTAAATGAAGGAAGTATATAGATGTCACTTGAAATCATCATTATACATAGTTAATTACTGATATTTTGTGACATTATAGTTAAGGTTGGTTGCTATGCAGTGCTACAGTCATCTATTACTGAAGAGTGATTTAGACTGGAGCCTACAGTTCAAAGCAAATTTTTTAAATGACATTATAATTAAATTTGGTTGCTACACAGTGCTACAGTATTACTGTACAGAGTAAATTAGATTGGGGTCTACAGTTCAAAGCAAATTTTTTAAGTGACAACATTATAATTAAAATTGATTGCTACACAGTGCTACAGTATTACCGCAGGAGTGAATTAGACTGGAGCCTCCAGTTCAAAGTAATTTTTTTAAATGACAACATTATAATTAAAGTTGGTTGCTACAAAGTGCTACAGTAATACTGCACAGTGAATTAGACTGAAGCCTACAATTCAAAGCAAATTTTTTAAGGCTACAAACAGCCATGCCAATGACAGGATAAGCTCTTAGGAGTAAATATTACAACAGACCTGCAAGTATTGTTATAATAAGCAGTTTCACATCAAGTGCAACTTTCAGTAGCAAAGAGAAATATCCTTTTCTTTTTAAAATTAAAAGAGAGTAACTACACTAAAAATAGAATTTTACTCACTTTACGGGTATCTAATATCTTTAAACACACATCTTCAAGAGATGAGTTTGACAACAAACAATGACAGCAAAGAGGACCAACAACATCCTAAAATAATTTTATGTTATATAAATTCGTTTTATGAGTACTTATATTTTCAAGGCAATACTCTTAAAGCAAAACTTTTTACATGAGATTAAAAATATACTTCTGATGCAAACATAAAATGAATCATAAATTTCTTGATGAGATAAATAATGCACAAAATTATATGCATTGAGAAATCTATGCTACATGTTATAAAGAGCTCAAGTCAAAAATAGCAATTTTTAGATATTTGTGAGTATAGATAAAAAATAACAAAAATATTTTGACTTGTATAAAAGGCTTAAGTCTATCAATTTTGTATACAAAAGTACATTTCTTTGTACAAAAGACTCAAGTCAAAATTATTGTTCTGCGATTGGTATAAAAGCCAATAACTTGGTACATTTAAAATCACTGTTCTTGACTTCAGCCCTTTTTACCAGTCACTGTAGAAATTTCAAGAAATAAGTCACACACAAAATCTGAGACCTCATTCAAAGTGCAGAAAAGTATTAGATAAACAGCATAGCATACAGATATCAGAATAATATTCAATATTGTATTTGTAATATACACTGCATCACTTAGAAGATTAGCCAAATTTCATTTTGAAAAAATACACTCTCTTTCAGCACATCTAAAGAAAAAAAATCAAGCACCTACATGTATGGGTGTACACATATGTAATTGCTAATATTTTCTAGTAAAGCAATACATAACTTTACAATAAAATAAATATATGAACATTTTTTGATATCGTAAAACATTCAAATAACTAAATGATCAATTTCTGTACATAAGCAACATACAAAACTTTAATTAAGTTTATTGAGAATAAAATTTTAAAAAAACCTCCTTGACAAAACAGGCATAGTAATCTTAATAAGTGAATTATTTAGTAAACTACCTCCCCAATGATCACAAAGATAAGTAATTACAATAAATACAAATTTGGCTATAATTTCTGGAATAAACAGCACACCCATATATACTTGCAAATGTTACATTATATTTATTTATTTATGCAGGTGTGCAAAATATGCAATATAATACAGAATTCTGCGGCGGTAAATTCACTGTGTGGGATTTCCTACCTAAGTAATAAGTTTAATGCCTCCTTTCTTCATACAAATTATTTAAATTTAATTAACATTTCTCCAAATTAAAGTTTTAAAAAATAAAAAAAAGGAATATCACTACATAAAATCACAGGAATAAATGTTTTGAAAATTCCCACATAGTCCATCCATGATCTGATCAATATATTTTCAAAGTCTTAGAATAGTATACTAAAAAGAATAGTATACTAATCAGAATAGTATACTAATTGGAATTTATAACAAAGTATTGATAGTTTCAAGAAGTCCTTTGAAACAATGTGTTTTTCAGATATTGAAACTCAGATAAAATTGGTTTGAAATTTCTAGTATTAGATTGATGAAAATGGGTTGATTTTTATATAATATGAAAATTCATATTAAAAATTTAAAATATATTTTATCAGTTCAACATGTTGTCTTCTATATTCTGAAAATGACAAGCATTCATACAGGGAGAAAACATGGAAAAATATTATATGTAGAACTAGCTGATTACCCGTGCTTCAAATTAAATACAATAGTCAATGTATGCAATTAATGCCCCAAAAAAAATTATATATATATATATATATATATATATTTATAATAAATACAACGGTCAATGTATGCAATTAATGCCAAAATATATATATATATACATTTATAATAAATACAACGATCAATATATGCAATTAATGCCAAAAAATATATATTTATAAAAAAAAGTCATAACGGATATTTTTATAGACAAAATAATGTAGAAGAAAATATTCAAATTAAATCTAATAGAACATACTACAGAATATAGTACAATTAATATAGTACAGTTTGAGGAACATTTCTTTTACTGTATTTTAATATTTTTTTTGATAATGCCCAATCGTCTGCCGCATTAGAAAGAAAAAAATGTATTTTTTTTTGTCAATTTATTTCGTTGTTATGCACATGATGCAAAATTAGTTTTAAGTATCACAAAAAGAAAATAAACCACATGATCAGCATTTAATAAATTAAATTCTAAAAATTAATCTTTAAAAATTCACCAAAAATCAGAAAATGGAGGTAAATATTTGAAAAAGATTTCATTTTAAAGGAATTTTTATGATCTTTCTCCTGATATAAATTTTATAACCCTCAGATTATTATTGTAAATGCAAACTTTAAAGAATGTTAAAAAACATCTTGAAAATTGAATTTAAAAAATCTAAGAAGAATTTTTCAAAAATCTTTCTTAGTGCACCCCTACACTATAAGAAGAATAGCAATGCAAAATTTCAACCCTTTAGGTAAAGCAGTTTGGTCTGTGTGTTATCTGTCTGTCAGTCAGTCAGTGACAGAACTGTTTTATATATATAGATTACAATTAATACAGTTGGAAAATTCACGGACTTTATTTGGTGCCACCAGATTTTTTTTCCTTTTTTTCTTGTGATCATTTTTAAATTTTCAGTATTTTCGGAATTCACTTCTCAATTACACCATCAATAAACTTACTGTTTTTTCCATTGTGCTTGATGCTGATCAAAACACTTTTATACTCCTATCTTATAAACCTTGTGCAGCAAAACTGCATTTTTAGGTTTCAGAAAAACAGATATTTTAAGCACAAAATTAAATGCCACACACATGGTACACAGTTGAAGCCCGTTATAACGAACTTCAAGGGACCAAAGGTATTGTTCGCTTTATCAGGTGGTTCGCTATATCTGAACCATTAAGAAAAATGCTAGAGTTCACAAAATATATAACTCATTAGTTGCACTGTGTATTCAATAATGATGTATTAAAATAATGATAAAATGTATTATTAAAAATTATCATTAATGAATTAAATTGACTAAAATTGATTACATTAAACTGACACAATACTAATTAAATTACATACAATAGGAAAACGGCAGGACCAAAATTTTCGATCATTATATCCATGAGTCCATTAACGGGGTTTGACTGTAGTGGTTAGTGTCATGATTTTCCATGCAGTGGGCTTGGGTTCAACTCCTGAGTAAGGCTTGGACATTACTGTGCTGTCATCATTTATGAATGACTTCTCTTTTTGTTTCTCAAAGAAACTCTAATTTAGTACAGTAATAATAAACTGGTATGATATACAATATTTACCTGAGGTTCAGCATTCTGGGTCTCAAGTACAAGTTCACAGTTCTAAAAAGTATTCAAAAATTTAGTATAAAATAATGAAAAATATATTAATATCACAAGTATTAGTAAGATGGAAGAAAAATAAGATTTTGTAAAGAATAGGTGAGTACAATGACAAATGGAAAATGTCCCCAAAAGCATAATAGAATATACAACAGTCAATAATAAAAAAAAATACGTTAATCCACTTAGATTAAAAATGCTGAAAAGTACATACACAATTACTAATAATACAAGGGGGAAAAAATTTCATTAGAAGATAGTCTCTTCTAATGAAATACCTTGGGTTATTAACATAGGATTACTTATCATTGCTTAACTCTTTTGTATGTATATATGTATCTATATATATCTGGTTCCCAACCCACAGAAATCTGCGGACCACTAGGCCAGAATTTGAACCATGTGCGGACCACCCCACTGACTTGAGGGGGGGGGAACCTTCCAGGAATATGGGGGTATAGAATATCCCTCAGGCAAAAGGGATACAGGATTAACGTACTCACATTCTTCCGTATCATATTCAAATAAAAAAATAATTATGTTAAACTTTTAAGAAATTTTTATTCAACACCTGATAGTCATCGGATATATTTGGCCCATTTAGTTCAATAAACATTGCTTTCAAAATCCCCATTTATTTGGCAACTTTTTTAAATGTAGTGCCAAACCACTCCCGAGGCTCTCATGGACCACTGATTGGGAACCACTGATATATATGTGCGTATGTATATATATATACACATATGTATCTCAAAATTTTGATGCATTTTGGTACTTTTCTGTGTTTAACTGTTTACTACTTGTCCAAGCAATACAGACTGGGTTTGGCACACTGCCAAAATTATAACTTGTGAGGTATGGACCGACAGTTTTAGCATCTGAAATATTTTTTTTTTCGAAGAACCATTATGGAGGAACGTAATGATATTTTAAAACAAGAACAGCAACTTTTATTTTTTTAATACAAAAGAGACACATTTTCTTATGAAAAAAACTAGTTTGGTTTGACACAAAATTACAGATCATCTTCTAGGACACAATGGCATAAAACCAAAGAGAATTACCAGCCTGATGATCAAATAAACAATCTGAACTTTATTCCTTTAAAATTCATTGAACTGAAACTGTCTCATATTTAAAATCCTGTTTCCTCTCAGAAATTCAAAAATTATACAGAATTTAAGGCATATTATCGAATCTATAAATGAAAAATAAAAATCCTATTTCTTTATGAAAAACAAATCATTCATTTTTTACTAAAAAATAGTTTAATTAACATAACAATCCAAAATATAAGAAATATATTTATTTTTACTGGTTATTTTAAGCAGTGATATACTGGCAAACAACAGCTCTAAAAAATAAGATTACCTGCGTTAAAACGTATTTTAGGTGATTTATAGAAGTCCACTGCCTATTGATAATTGGAAACTTTTGAGATATTTTATGCTCTTGGTAAACCGGATCCAACACTAAAAGTGAATGTGTATGACGAGCAAGAAGATAAAGAGAAACTGCACTCACAAAGTCCTTATTTTCAATAGAAGACCAAATCTATCAGAAACACAAGTAGAATATAATAAATATTATAACTCTAAATGAAATAAAATTAAATTAGTCCATATTTAAGAATTATATAAAACTAAAACCACAAGTTAGTATTCATTAATTCATTAATATAGATACATAATATTTTAAACTTAAAATAATATTTTTTAAATACTTTAAAGTTTAGTCTTTTTGTTAAAATAAACTTATGTTATAAAATGCTGTACATCTAAGTATGTCATTGAAATATTTGAAGTATACTCCATGCTTCCTCTGGTTACCTTGTTTTTTAAGTGTGACCTCATTTATTATTCCACGTGATCAGGCAGGAAGCTCACTCATTACTTGATTTTTCTGCCTTTTGCATTTCACTCCTGAATGATTTTTTGGGTAGGTTTGTCCTGTGCTAAGCTGTGTCTATTTTGAAGATCACAACTTTTCATAAACAATCCTTTGTTTAATTATTTTTTTGGCACTTTTGACAAAGAGATGCTACCTTTTAAAAGTTAATTTTGGATTTTCATGTTTTCTTTTACCTTTATGTTTTGATTTTTTGTTTCAAATTTTAATACAGTACAACCTCCCAAATCCAGAATGTTTTAATAAATGGCAATTTTACTTTTCCATTTTACCGATAGATGTCGCTACCAAAATGATCGGTGAAACAATGCACTTCCTTTCAATTCAAGCAAGTGACAGCAGCGATTTTGAAAGGCTTTCAAGTGTCTGGAAAAGAAGCTGAAATAGCAAAATTAGTAGAATATGCAAATAAAGGCAATATTAATTTTGATAAATCAGACATACAGGAAGTTTTAGACATCGACGAAAATATGTCGATCATCGGTTCTCAGAACGATTCTGAAATTACTGATAGTGTGGGTAAATAACAAAGGTTATGATGACAGCGATCATGAAAGTGATTTAGAATGCACCAAAAACAAAAGAATGACAAAGGAAGACCTGATAAAATCATTATATAAAACAAAATTAGGCTTATAACAGCGGAATTTTATCTCGGAACATGAAATTATGGCAGTATATAGGATTCGAGAAAAAATAATTTCTAAATAAGCCGAAACTAAAGAAACAGACATTGACTTAAATGTTTAAATTATAATGCAATCATATGTTCTGTATTCAGGTTTATTTAATAAAAAACCTTTTTATATGTTTTAAGAGTGTTTATTTTTATTCATAAAATTTTACAGTGTTATTTAAAAACCTCTCAAATCCGGAAAATTCCAAAATCTGAAATTGATGTGTCCTGAACGATTCCAGATTTGGGAGGTTGAACTGTATTTTACTCTTTACACAGGAAAGTGCCATAATCCGTGATTTATTATGCAAGTATTTTTAATAAACTAAAATTCTTAATCTTTGTAACTGTTAAAAAATTTTATTTTATTCCTAATTTTATATATAAATATACCCTTTACATCTAAATTATAATCAGTCCATTCACTTCACCCATTTAAGATTAATTTTTGAGGCGGCAACCAATTGAAACTAAAATTTTCTAGGGAAATACGCATTTTAATACTAGAATGCCAGAACTTTTAAACTTACTCCAATGCCTGAACGAGATTATTTTGATCCCTAGTTCAAATTACAATATTATTCAGCAATTGCATTTTTAATTAAGAATATTTATTTTTTAAACATTTAGAAATGTAAATTAAACTAACTGAAATTAAAATTAAATTAAATAAATATATAAACCAATATTAATCTGTTGTGTACTTCACTCAAACACTTTTTGTCCCACACTTTTGCTGCAAACGGGCTCTCTACATTTCAGCCAAATATTTGATGTTTTATTTCTTTGACAGTTACCAACACTACAATTTTGGTGAGAAATAGTGACATTTCGGTTTACATCTTGAACAGTATTGGCCTTTTTTATCTTCTAAATATCGGGACTGTAATTCATCGCATAAACAAGTATAAATTATCTTCTACTAATTTTAATTCTCATAACATTTTGGTAAATATTCCTAGCATTCATGGCAACTAAATCGATAATGTTGAAGAATACGTGGACAGGCCATCTTCCTGAACATGATTTTGTGTTGTACAATCGAGCCATGTTATTTGAAACATCAAAGCCATAATTTGTGTAATCGCAGCACTCTGTTTCAGGAGTTATTTTTTTTATTACAGGAAACAGTAACATTTTCACGAAGAGAACTTGGCAAAAGAACATTCTTTTCTTTTTACCTTGATACACAGTCAATGTAATATCTTGATCATTTTTGAAAAAAATTGAAAGATAAAGTGAAAATTTTGCATTTTTTTATATCCTGTGGAATATTTTTCTCTGATCGATTTATCATCCCGATAAGAGAAGTTTTGATCTTTTTTATCTGTTGACAGATAAAAGTAAAGTAAAAAAATTGCTATGTTTCTACCTTTCTTTTTATATGGTTCCCCAAGCCAAAGAACTACATACTCTCTTTAGATTCTTTAGCTGGATGCAGTTCTGTTTTCCCTAAATATGGAAAATCATTGAGCTTATTACTTAGTTTCTACATCTGAGGTCAACCAAAATTTAATTCCATATTCATCTGACGACAACGCTTTACTGCAATGGTATACTTAGCAATGGAATGAGTTGATTTTGAAAATTGTATAGTGTTAATAGCACTGCACAAAGTCAGCAAGCCAGCTCTGGCAATTTTTCAAACTCTAAAAAAGCCGAATATTAGCAGAACATTTGTTTATCAAACAATAGAGTGATTCCACAAAGCTAAAAATGTTGCTTGATAAAATTTCTTTCAAAATATTTTCATAATTCATTCCAAAAGTTGTAACAGTATTTGTGGGAAGAGTAGGTATTTTAGACTAAATGCAGAGGAACTTACCTCAATTAGAATATTTCTTTTCCCCAAACCACTCTAATAACTTCTAAAAACAATAGTGGAGGTTGCACATAACTATTAATAACTGATTAGAACATTCGTGAGAAATTATTTTTATTTTCCCATAATATATGAAATGGGTCATTTTGATCCTTCTCGGCATTCAAGGTAAATTAGGTTCTAGTTTTTAAGGACAGCAAAATAAAAGCACAAATATATCATTATTTTTAAATAAATGAATTACTTAGGAAAAGTCATAGAAAAAGCCAATTTAAAAAGGATTATTTTGACCTCATCCAATGTTCTAGTGTTGAAATTATATGGAGTAGTATGACTGTTCTGACCTATCTATAAAATTCTTAACACTTATGAAACTAAAAAGTGTATACAGGTAGCCCTCCTACAACACGGCCTCTTACAACATGGTTTCGCTCTAACACGATAAGATAAATTGCGGGAACTCTTGTATAACACTGCAACCTGTAACACGGTTTCGCTCTAACACGATAAAAAAAAATTTCGAAACCCTTTGTACAACACTGTATTTATACAGCACTACATAACATGATTTTTGTTCAACACATTTAAGAACTAAATTACCTTAACATGAAGGCGGGAAGGAATAATGAACTATAGTAACTTTACGTGAAAATGTATAAACCAATTATAATTCATTCATTTATAACTCTATAAAATTACAAGAATGCCAACTTAACTGAAAATCTTGAATAATTTTTCCTGAATGCAGACCCTTCTGCTGAAAGAAGCCGAAAATTCAAAAGGGAGCTGCAAAATTATCTACCTCCATACCGTGATATCTACAATGACCTTGTAAAAACCAGTAAACAAACCAAAACGACAGATTTTTTAAAGAGGATAGAAGGTGCAAAAAATCTAAAGGAAGAAAAAGGTTCTGAAAGTGAATGTGATACCATTCAACCGAAAAAACGTTCTTGTTTGATTGTACTGAGCAGTGATGAGGAAGAAATTTATTAAATTAAGGTCGCATTAAATGAAAATATTTTTTATTTCTTTACTTTTCGTGTCATACATACATTTATATTTTTAATAAACATTATGTTGCTTATATGGAATTTTTTTTAAAAGTTTGTTTTTAAATAAGTTTTCGGAACATAACCCCCCATTTTGTACTGGTTCTGGGTCTCATATAACACAGTTTCACACAACACGGCATTTTCTAGGAACCTATCTACCGTGTTATAAGAGAGTTACCTGTATATATACATATGACATGCGTCTTATATCCTACCGGCTTATGATGTGTTGCTTATATATACGTTACGTTAATCCCTCTTAACTTTTCCCTAATATAATTATTGATATAGCAGTCAGTGAATAAAGGGCTGTGGCAAAGAACTACAATTAAAATACACCTAAGAGATTTATTTCCGAATATAGTTATTCTCAATTCAATCCGTGCTAATTATCTGCCAAGCCATCATCTCAACCCTCGCAATGCATGACCATCTAACAGGGCCGCCCAGAGACTTTACGGGGCCTGGGGCAAACTTCTGTTGGGGGCCCCAAGAAATATGATTAATCGAATAATTTTTTTTTTTTCTTTTGGGGGGGGGGGGCCTTTTTTTAGGAGATTATTTTGAATTCTGAAGTACGGTACAAATTTCAGAATTTTCTTTCGGACGAAATCTAATAAATAAACATTTTTTTGGGGCCCCTCCGGCAGTTGGGGGCTTGGGGCAAAGTGCCCCAGTTGCCCCCCCTTGTGGGCGGCCCTGCCATCTAAGATCAAAGCTAATCCCTCTCTATGTTAAAAAACCTTTGTTTCAAACTACGTGCGACGCTCCGTGACGCATTCATGACGTTGCAGCGAACATTGGGTTGGGGGCATGGTCAAATTTGATACTAAATATAGATTCCCCTTCGGTACTTCTCAAACACCTCGTGAATTAAGTTCAATTCTAAAAATGGGGATACCCCGGTTTCACCCATAGCATCCCAAAATACAACAAATAGTGATATTTAACGTTAGAAATTAGATTATTCTGAAGCCCCCCTGTAAATTATTTCACTTATTCCACCTTATCTAATTAATTCTTAACATATATATATATATATATATATCATATTCATTTAACACTATTCAGCAAACAAATAACTAGCCTATAGTTGACTGGTTAACATACAGTACATAAGCCAATGTGATTGAGACTGAAATTCTCAACTCCTGTAGTTGTGCAGGCCTTAGATATGCTCTAGGATTTCCATTGTATATATAGCATATTCTAGTACATCGAAAGTCTAGCATAAAACGATACTTCAGAGAAATCTGTATGCACTAGAACTGAAATTACTGACCTGACAGATAACTCTTGATAAGGACTTGTACTAGAGATTATGATAGTCTAATAAAAAAAAATCTCTCCAAACAAAAAAGAGAAGAGTTAATATAAGAATAAACACAAGGTACATTTCCTTCAATAAATAAACAGGAACAAAAATTCCAATTTAAAAACCCTTAATTTTCTTGCATTATCTCTTAAATGTATGTAAACAAACATACAGGATAACTTTAAAGTCAAAAATTTAATACAACAAAACTTGTCAAAAGAACTATAACGCATACCTGAAAATAAAATTTTGTAGATGAAATCCAAAACTGAAATAATTAGCAGAAACTTATTTATTCATTGGTGTATGTACACAAATGAAGAAAAATGTACGGCTATTTGGAGAGATATTTATATTTATATAGAAACACCTCACAGTCGAAGTATGCATTCAACAGTTCTAAGTAAGATATGTAATAAAAGAAAAACAGTTACAAAGGATAATATTTACTTCTTCAGGCGAGTCCATTAAAATTTTTATAAGAGCAGCTACAGTGTAAAGAAGAGCATTCTGCTTCCGTCTGAAATAAAATACTTATGTATCAGATTTATAACTAAAGATTTTACATAATTTTTAAAACCATTTACAAAAAAATTATTGCATGTAAATTGAATTGCATTTTGATCTTTTTTGCGTCTAGCAAAAAATATCAAAAATAAAATAAATATGCATTCATAATAAATGCAGACACATATGCATACTTCTAGACAAAATCAAAAGTAACAAACAAGGTACTTATCAACCCTTGGAGCCATATATTTACGAAAAACTAAAATAGCCTATTTATCGATAAATTAAAAATCATTTGAAAACAAAAGAAAGTCACAGTTTCAAAATTTTCTTTTCTTCTAAGCTGCAAAATAACACAGGAAAGACTGATAATTACTTAATACCTACAATTAAAGAGTTTTTTTATTTGTTTGAGCATGCGTATATCAAATGAATTCATCCAACAACTGAAATAAATATGTATTTACATGATATATAATTTTCACTCTGCATATTTTCTGGGTCAATTTTTAAATTACTGTAAAATCTTGACTATAATAGGCATACATGTATAATACGCATGCTTGATTTTGTGCGA
Organism: Dolomedes plantarius; assembly: GCA_907164885.2. Lineage (NCBI taxonomy): Eukaryota > Metazoa > Arthropoda > Arachnida > Araneae > Dolomedidae > Dolomedes > Dolomedes plantarius. The sequence continues at coordinate 73,858,459 of OU015497.1, read as the reverse complement.
AATTTTCAGAAAAGTTAAAATTCAACTATAATACATACCCATAACTTTTCAATATTTTATTTAAAAATTGCACAAATATTTATTAACATTTATAAAATTTGTAATAAAAAGAAACAAACATGTCAAATTTGGTAGAAAAAAAACTTAAATTTTTAATTCAAAACCAACAATACTGTGAAATTATCAGTCTTAATCACTTTCACTATAATACAGCTCATCTATTTTTGTTACACCCATGACATAATTATTTGGTGCCATCGTAAAATATATATCGCCATCATCATCCTCATTTGATGGCACCTGCCCATCCTCCCATATGTCGTCCTCACTGCCGTTGAAATTATTCAATATGCAACATTTGAGGATGCCTTGTTTAATAATAGATGGATCTAATTCACTCCATGTCGAAAGTACCCATTCTGTAATGTCTAAGAGAGACGGTTGATGCATATGGCCACCTGCCATATATGTGTTACTACCATCGCTTAACCATGCATTCCATTTATGACCGAGAGCTTCCCTCATCGGCTTATTGACAGAAACATCTAAAGGTTGAAGTAGGCGGATCATGCCATCTGGAATAATAACCAGATCTGACTTTTCTGTTTGTTATTTCCTTAAGGTATCTGACTAGGTTTAAAATGTCGATTTTTATGAAAATTCTTATATTCTTAAAGAATGTAAATTTCTATTTCTAAATCTACTTTTAATTTTTTTTTTTTGTAAAATAATCAGAAATGAAATCAGAGTGATTTTAATGCAAGTGAAAAATTTAATTGCATTTTTAAATGTAATTATTAAAATGCAATAAAAATGTATTTTTCACTGAAAATTAGCTATAGTTTGAAGTAAAACTAAAATTTTGAATGCAATTATTAAAATGTATTTTTCATTAAATATTTGCTATAGTTCGAACCAAAACTATACAATTTTGTGAAAAGTTGTATAATTATGGACTATTTATTAATAATTTTCCTACTTTGGTGCTATATTCCCATAAAAAATAGCACAGAAATTTTCAGAAGTTTTTGAAAAAAATGGCAACAAACGTAGTTGGATACCTTAAACTTTTGAATTATTTTTGTGTTGCAATTTCTTTTAAAGAACGCCCACATTTTTGAGTTCCTCCTTTTTTTTATCCTTTCAAATTTTGTTGTTCTGAAGTTTTGATCTTTCAAAACAACAAAATATGGGCGGAAAAAAATGGAGGACTCAGAAACGTAAATTTGCTAAGATTCACCAACCACCTCAACATCTGATTAACCAGATTTTTTTTATTAATTAATTTTGGCACAAAAAATTCCAATTCAACTTATAAACAAATTTGCTAAATTTAGCAAAAAAAATTAAAGTTTCTCTAATAACATTTATAGGACAGTAAAACAACATTCGTAAAATCTGGTTAATATTAAAACAATATGGTAGCTTTGCTTTATACTGCCTATTTTAAATACACCTATATTAGGAAGTAGGTTAAAAAAATTTTGATAACAGTTTCTAGCAACAGTGATAGCAATTATTTTATGGTTATACAACCACTTAATAATTATAATTTTGTATTAGAAAATGCTTTTCATGATCATATAAGCTTTTGAGGAATATATATTAATTTAATTCTTATCAAAAGATGTTTGAAATATACCTAGATAATAAATTTAACTAGTAGCATTTTAGAAAAAAACAAATGTAATAATTAATATATATTTAAATCATAAAATTAACTTTTAAAAATTCGCAAATGTATAACTACTCTTCAATTTTACATATGTTCTTCTAGGCATTCTTTTAGAAAAAACAGCTTCATCAAAGGCAGATAACTAACCTCTCAGTAACTTTTTCTTGAATTCTATCCAATATACCACCCTTTAAACTTCCTTGCTGTAAATGTACACACCCAACTTCAATGGATTTCACATAATTAGTAACCTGAAAAAAAATAATGTTGTATTTTTAAAAATTATTAACAACAACATAGTTGTCAATTTTGGTAAAAGGGTAACAATAAAAGGTCTTTAAATGAATACTATAAGAAATGAAAGAAAAATTTGCCTTTAGAATACAAGTGCTATTACACTTGTGGTTTTTAATTACACCAACAGCCATACATCAAACAAAAAAAAAAACATAAAGCTCCCATTATAAACTTTATAATATTTTTTAGGTGTTATTATAGTCATTTCTATTTAATCAAAGGTTGAAAATAAGAAAAAAAGCATCATATCCAAAAAATAAAACTTGAAGCTTTGTAATTATATAAAAAAAATAAAAACATACACTTTCAGCAATGTCTTTCATTTCTGTGATCGTATCTGCAGCTTCCATCAAATCACGATATCTTTCCCTTTAAAGTTGAAAAGTAATGTTAATTTAAAGATTTTTAAGAGTTAAATAATGAGATACCTAAATGTGAGATCTGAAACTTACCCCACCATTTGACGAAGCTCTTCTTTTTTCCTCTCAATGTCATTTCTATTAAAAAAGCAAAAATAGTATATAAATCTAGCATATGAAAAGTATGGCAAAAAAAATTAGATAGTAATGTGCAGACTATACATTAATACTTTTAATATTCTTGTTTTGCTCAAGGCATTATAATTTCCCATGATAGTAAGACAGTAATGAAGAAATGTTTTCTTCTCTAAAAAATATATTTATATGGCATTCTCAACAGTGCAATCGGATTAAACACAATAACAGTGAAACTAATTCAGCTACAGGCACAAAAATTTGATACCTATGCATGAATAAATATTTTCTCAAGTTTGTTAAAAGGCAATGTATGAATAGCCATTCCTCTGTATATACTTTGATGCATTATTCAGGCTATTTAAGAGTGCAAGTATATTATTCAAGTAATTGTGATCATTTTTATGACAGCAAATATGTTTTTATGGAACCTGAACTAGTTCAAATATGGAGTACTGGATTAAAGTACATAAATATCTTCGTTCAATTTTAAGTAATTAAAGTAACTGTACCACCATGTAATTCCATATTACACCAAATTTACTCCATAAAAGAAGAAAAGTTCACATTTCAGATACAACTTAGAAATCCTTTTTTTAACATTATAGCACATTTAATGAAATGTCAATTAAATAATAGCAAGATTACTGAGCTAACATCAGGTGTTAACTTTGTATGTAGTTCAACAATTCTACAATTGTTTTTATTCCTATTAAAATGAATAACTCTCATCAATACCTTGAGAACAACTAGCAACCAGATTTTTTTTTTCCAGCAATGCAGCAGGCATTGTCTTTTGGCATTTGCCCAAGAAGTAGCATTCACAAGAGACAATAGTTGCTTACAATAGGGGCACTGTATAAGAGAATCAACACCACTACCTCAATTTTGACCTAGCCCTTCCCTTTCCTAGAGGCAACATGTAGGGGGACAGTATCCAGATATAAGATGTGCATTCCTCATTTAAAAATCTGAAATAGTCTAAAGTCCAATATTTTTCACCTTATAATAATGTCACAAGTGAAAAAATCTGCACTTCACTCAATTTGTTACTATTTTTTAATTGGCGTGTTATATTTCTGTACATCAGAGATAAACTATCGTATGTGCAAAATTCAAATTTTCAGAACTTTTCAGGACAGTTTTGTGACGGTTTACCTCTCAACAGGACTTACATATGCGATAGTTTATAAGTCCATATTTAACCCACCATCTTATTTTGCATAGATGACAGTTTTCATCAAAGAAGCTCCATCCAAAAGGAGTCACTTAAATCAAAATATCGAAAATGTAGAATATTCAAATGAAACTTGTGGAACTTTTGACATATTCCAGACACAACAATTGTGTCCAACACAACAGTTGTGTCCAATACAACAATTGTGTCCAACACATGATAGTTTGTCTCTGACGTACAGATTTTTCACAATTAAGTACTTATGAAAACAGGGGTTTTCATAAAAGCCCTGTTTAAAAAAGGGGGATTACTTATTAGTAGCATAAAAATTTATAGTTAAAAGTCATGATGAAGTAAAACTATAACATATTGTCCATATTACAGGGTTGAGACTGTGATAGATAATCTCTCTAATAGTTCAGTACATACAAAAAGTTATAAAAATTATTAATAAACTACTTCCAGGCCACAGCATATAACAAAAATAGAAGGATTTAGTGTTAAGATGATATCCCTTCCCCAAGATATCTTATTACATGAAGTGTTCCAATATGTAATATACATCTAGCTATTTGGATAGGAGACTCTTAACCTGTAATTTCAAAAGTTAGTTCTGAAAAATTCTAAAGTTTAAAAAGTATTTTAATAATCCGTTTTCTATTTTAAACTAAAGATATGCCAATTTTCTCTTTGATTGTGATTACAACTTCATATATTTCAACCATAAATTACTTCTCCTTGAATACTAAAAGTGTTTCATGTTTTATCTTCAAAAGAAAATTATATAATTATATGTGATCACAATACAGTATATTAACTTATATAGATAGAAAAATACACTCACCTAAGTTTCTTTTCTATTTCTTGAATTTCCTTGATAGTATGATTTTCAAATAATATATCAGTACCCATAGCTATTAAAAAGATGTTCATAAAATTAAGAAATTTTTTAATAAAATAATTAACAATTGAAAATCCTAAAAAAATCAATTTCTAAATTAAGATATAAACACTTAATGATTTAGATTTCAGAAATATAATGAGATAAATACAAGACAAAGAGATATAAAAATAACTAGAACATTATTACATCTTAAATTCCTCATCAAAAAATTCACAATTATAACACAATTTTTCGACTAAATGAATGCTGTCAGCAAAAGTTTCAACTGATTTTTTAGACCAAATTCCGAAACTTTTCATAAACAAAAGACTCACAAACTTCTTGAATCTTAAATTAGCAAAAATTAATATAATGCTTACATAGTTGTTGACTTTATAACTAGCAGCTTCTAAATATACACATATGCTACGCCAGAAAAACTTTTAATTTCTAATTTTGTTTCATATACCACTCATGAGCTAACAATTGCTCCTTTTATTTATTATAATTGCCCTGATGAGTTCTATCTTAAAAACACATGTGTTCTTAGGTTCTCTTAAACTGTATGGAAATACGGTCATACACAGTTTGTACGATTCTATTCTGTTGGAATTCAAGATAAGGAAACTTATTTACACATTTGTGAGTGATTCAGTTCAGCAGAAACATAAAAAATATTTTGAGGAGATCCGTTACATGTCAATTTTGAGGGCATAATAGGAAATGGCTAAAGAGTTAAAAGAATGAAGAATAAAAGGACTTTAATTAAGTACTGCATTTTCTTTGAAGTTATTAAAACCACTATTACAATAACAATATTGACTTATTAACTTTATTACAATATTAATATTGACTTATTAACTTTATTACAGAGGCTGTTTGCACATTTTTTAGACGATTTTGGTAAGCGGTAATAAAAAATCGTTTGCTGCAAATGAAATAATTGCAATTGTACTATGTTTTTAAAAGTCAAAATTATCGTCTATGGCTTGAAAGTTTTGTTTTTATTCAAAATGGTGTTTTTAACAAAGCAGTGGTTCGAAGGCTACATTTATGCTCTTTCCAAAGAGAAATATGCATACTTCGTTATCCAAAAACGATGTGAGAGTCATGGTTTTGTGATATCTAAAGCGTCTATAGGTAATATCGTCAACAAGAAAGGGAAAAAACGTCAAATTGGAGCCTCAAGTGGGACATAAATTTCAAACAAGTATCCAAGGAAAAAACGGACATCTTCGACTATTGCAAAGGTACGTTGTTTAATGTTAAAAGAAAATACCCCTAGTCAAAGGACAGTTGCAAAATCATTAAAATGCTCGGTGTCCACTGTAAACAAAATGATAAACGTTGATTTAAATCTTAAGAAAGCAAAAAAATGCAATGTGCATCGTCTTCTTCCAAATCATATCGCTGAACGCAGGACACGCTGCAGAATTCTATATGAGAAACACTTATCCAAAGAAAAATGGAAAACAATTGTCACAATAGATGAATCATGGGTGTATTTAAATGATTGCAACAAAAAAAGAGCCATTTATTATCATAAAAGGGGAGAAAAAAAATTAAGTACATGGTTCAAAGAATCGAAAGAAAGTTTTTCTAAGGGATTCATGAATGTTGCTTGTTTTTCTTATAATGGCAAGTTAAAAATAAAGAGAGTTGAAAAAAATGTCAAGATTAACACCAAATACTATCAGGAACATATTTTATTGCCAATTTTTCTGAATGAAATACCATCGCTTTACCCACAGTGCATATCAATCTGTGAGACTCCATCAGGACAAAGCTAGCAGTCACACATCAAAATCCACTGTAAATTTCCTAAAATAAATGGAACAAAAAACTGGTATCAAGGCCATACACTTCACTGATATCCCTACTAAATCTCCCGATGTATCACCTATGGATTTTTGTGCTTTCGGACTTTTAAAATCTGCAATATCCAAACGTCGTCCCAAAATCCTTACAGGACCCTCTGGAAAACTGTTCAGGAGGAATGGGATAGAATACCTCTTCTGACACTTCAAAAGGCATTATTATACTGGAAATTGTGGTGTCGAAAGATAGTTCAGAATAAGGGATGTCAAATAGAACATTTAAAACACAAGAATTTTATGTAATTTAGTTTTGTGAATACAATATACATCGTCTAAAAACTGTGTGAACAGCCTCTGTACAATATTAATATTGACTTATTAACTTTATTAAGGAGCCTCAAACATATCTATTATGTTTCCCTGACAAGAACATGGCAGAGGATCTCGCACATGGGTACAGTGGAATGCAGCTCCAGTTTTCAATGGCACCACAAGGGTCAGAGTCTGACTTAGCCAGATGCTACCACAATTTTGACCTAGCAATCCCATTGGTAACATCTGGTGAGCTTTTACCCTCCTCCCACCTACATGCCACAAGGAAGGACTTTCTAGCCTATGGTTTTAACGTGCCAATACCGAGCATAGGCATGAAGGCATTTAGTTGTGCTTGTCAGGATTCGAACTGAGCTCCCTCTATCTGAAGTCCAACATGCTATCACTACGCTGTGCAAGGCTCACATGTATCTATATATACATTCTGCCAAAAACTTAAAATATCTTATTCCATCATATAAAAATATGCCTAGCTTTTATAAAACTCTCTTTAATTTATTATCTTCCCTTTTACATGGCATGTGGAAACTTCCCATACTTTTTTGGAGGTAAAAGTGTATTCATCCAAACACCAATTCTTCGATGTATCAAAACTTTGGTGAATCAAGTCAGAAATATACTGGATATACCCAATTATGGCTGACATGAGCTGCAAAAAATAATTTCCAGACTGATGGAGTTTGATTAAATGGCAGACCCTTGTTCACAAGATGCTGAGTGCTGGCTCAGATTTCAAAAAGATAAATAAATTAAAAAGAGATTTCATGGCCTAAAGTATTGTATGTAACAACTACAATGTTCTCTGACAGACCTACTAGGACTATGACCTAACAGGCTTCACATGATCAAACCTACCAGTCAAGATCTCAATGCATTTCCATTTCTACATTGTTCAATAACATTGAAGTAATGTATAGTGGAACACAGCACAAAATAATCAGCCTACCCCCAAAATTGCTTTTTAATGATTTATTTTTCTTTTCAATGATTTACTTAATCATCTTTTCAACAACCTAAACAGTTCTCAGCATCTTGTCAATATTGCCCTTTCTCATATATTTCGATTTAAATTATTTAAATATAACTCTTATGTCCAAATTTAGATCAACATTAAAAAGGTTATTGCTAAGTTACGATTCAGCTGAAAATTATATTTCTGAGAAGAATAAAAAAAAAGTTGTAAGAACTTAACACCAAATATATATATATATATATATATATATATATATATATATATATATATATATATATATATAATCATGAAAAAATTAAGCTCAAAATATTTCAAAAATAACTATTTTTCACGACCTAATATTAAATATCCTTCTATACCCAAACTTCCAAGTAAAAAGCATATTTTTGTGGGGGGAAAAAAGTACAAATAACATACACCGGACCCGCAAGCTAAGTAAGAAGGGTCGGAATTTTTGTAAATAATCGGTAACCACACACAGCAATATATTAAGTGTCTTAATTCAGCAGAACATTGCAAGTAGAGTGCTCTATAAGTAAAACCAAAGCCTACTCATTAAAACAAAAACTTTCTTAGAGTGGAAAAACTTTAAAACATATTTTTGAAGGATGCAATATTTTATAAAAAAAAGTACCCTCCTTACCCATTTATGACAGACTGTTATGTAAACCGAATTTTAAAATCAATAGGAAGAACGTCACGCTAAACTCTTGTTCACAATTAAACCTGATAATAAACAGTTAATTTTTTTGAGAATCCACGATACACTACATTCAATAGTACGTACTTATATACAAACGAAGTTTACTTAAATTTACTTTGTGTGTGCATTAAAATCAACATTTCATGGGGTATTAAAACTTATTTAAGGTACAATGGACAAAATATTCTCTAGAGTGTCAAATGAACCTTGTTGATAAAATGCTAGGTTTCTTTACAGTGTATGTAAACACTTATAATACATATCAATCACTTTCACTAACGACAGAAATCTGTCACAACACAACTTTTATACATAAACACGTAAGAATGACTCAAAAGAATGAACTCTAAGCAGTGATTGGATTCTCTAACTAATCTCTTATCGGTCGCCATCGGAGTGTGACATCATTTTCAATTTTGGAGACCAGAACTAACTGTTCCCATTTTAACATCCACAGAGGAAAATTTCGATGATTTTTTACTTCAAAGCCAATATTTTTCAACCCTTCAAGCCTGTTGAAATGTATGCCGAAGAACGTCAACTTAATTTCTAAAATTCTATTAACCTTGTTCCAAACGCAATATTTAAGGAAACTTGAAAGGTTTCTTTGTTAAATCGGCTGTTTTATGCTTTGTGCGAAAATATTTGGCACAGAGTTCGCTGTTTGCCGCTAAGTGCAAAAGCTTCTGTACATGTCACCCAGCATTTACACAGACGTGAATAACGTCGGCCTCGTCCCTTTGACTCGGGCCCTAAAAACCGCTCCCGTAGCTAGCGCCACGATTGGGGAGGAGAATAGTGGGGTTATCGGCGAGGGGCACGTTTACACAACCATTTATCACTCTTTCCCCCTATTCGACTCTCCTCGTTCGCGGCTGTGTAACTGCGGGGTCAAATTTATATCTGTTTTGGCAATCAATATCTAGGCAATGTGACGGGCGGAAGCTATAATTTTGATGGGTTATTTATGTTTCTAGCTTAGAATTTTCCCGCACAGGATATGAGACCCCATTTCGTTTTAATAATGTACTTATCATTTTTTTTATTATTATTCAACGTAGAACAATATCTAGAAATGTTATCTAGAAATTCTAGAAATATTATCTTACAACCAATGTATTTGTTCCAAAAGTATTTACATTACCCCAAAAGCTGAATACAATGTATCGTAAAACTAGTTTACGTTCAGAACAAAACTGAATTTGTTATCTCACACCTTATTAAAATAAGCTCTGTTTTGCTGTAGACTGCAGTCATCAGAATTTGAAGCACAGCTACTGATTTTTCCATTTCACATGAATGTTTTACTGAAAAGAAAAAAGTGGGCTAAATTGTATCGATATTTCTTTACTATATTCTAGTAAATCTGCTTTGTGTATAAAATTAACATTTTAAGTTTTATGTTCTTAATTAATTTGATTTTTTTAATTATTTAGCTTGATGTGTTTGAAGCTTAACAAGCAATTTCAAAGTTAGAGTTTTAGTACTTTTATTCGTTGTGAACGCTTCTCAAAAATTAGTAAACTCAGTAGTATGTCCCATATTTCATGACAAAAATATATAATTACGCAATTTCTTCATCTATATATATAAAACAGTTCCGTAACTGACTGACTGACTGACTGACTGACTGACTGACATATAATGCACAAACCAAACCGCTGGACCTAAAGGGCTGAAATTTTGCATGGCGACTCTTCTTATAGTGTTGGGGTAAAAAATCTAAGAAGATTTTCGAAAAATTCTTCTTAGATTTTTTTAAATTAAATTTTTGAGCTGTTTTTGCAACTTTTTTAAGTTTGCATTTAAAATGATAATCTGAGGGTTATAAAATTTATATCACAAGAAAGATCATAAAAATTCCTTTAAAATGAAATCTTTTTCGAATCTTTAACCCCATTTTCTAATTAATAGGGAATTTTTAAAGATTAATTTTTATAATTTAATTTATTAAATGCTGATCACGTGGTTTCTTCTCTTTTTGTGTCACTTTGAGTCAATTTTGCGTCACGTGCATATAACATAAAATTTAACCACTAGACTAATTGAGATGGAAGTTTTTTAAAAATTTAATTCAAATAAGTATATTTTTTGGATATTAAACATACAAATTAATTGCATACATTGACCGTTGTATTTAATTTGAATATTTTCTTCTACATTATTCTGTCTATAAAAATATCCGTTACAATTTTTTTATAAATATACTTTTTTTGCATTAATTGCATACATTGACCGTTGTATTTATTATAATATTTTTTTGCATTAATTACATACATTGACCGTTGTATTTATTATAATTTTTTTTTGCATTAATTGCATACATTGAACGTTGTATTTAATTTGAATATACTCCGTAACTAAGTAAGGATATTCAGCTAGATCTGACATAAGCATCAAAGATCAAAATCTAAGTACATAATTATGATTCTTCCTCGTTCTGGAAAGTTTAACCATGTCAGAATTGCGATCCTATTTTCTAAGTTTGAATTTACTTCCATCTGATATGTAAAAAGTCAAGAACTTCATCAAAATGCCTTAAATTCTCTAAGCATTTGTGATACTGCAGTTACCTTTGGAAATCTATCTCTCTTCTAAAAAAAAGTAACTGCCGCCGCCGCCGCTGACAAAAGCTTGTCACGTTATCTCCTCCGAAACTGCTGGGGGTATAGGGTCAAGACCGATACCAACAGATGCAGAAAAATGTGGGGAACAAAGTAAGACATGTCTCATCTTCGTCGGACTTTACGTTTTTTTTATGTTTTGTGGGACAATATTGACTTTTTCATCTTCAGATTACGATAACTCGCCAAAAAATGATCATAGAATTTTGATCTTTTTACAATCTAAGACTACAACTAGAGGCTTTGACCCTAGGCTCGCTCCTCTGTTATGGCTAATAGCGAGATACATAGAGGTGATTCTCGGGCAATGTAACAGCCATTTACTGTTGTCAGTCATCTTTATGCGAAGGGGAATCAGTGTTGAATCACTGTTTCAGCTTTAAAATTCAATTAAAAATCGAAATTTTAAGATAGAGACTTATATCAAATGAGATTTATATGAATGAGAAAGCTTTCATCTTCCAGATGATGTAAATATTTTCTTTGTAAGATAAAAACTGGAAGAGCATCGATATTACATCCACATATGTGACGATATTTCTCGAAAAAGTGGGTTTAATATTTTGATGAAAATATTAGTCTGTTTTTAAACTATTTTTAAACAAATGAGGTCTTGTTTGAAGGAGAAATGTCTGTAGTCTTAGATTGTAAAAAGATCAAAATTCTACGATTAAGTTTTGGCGAGTTATCGTAATCTGAACATGAAAAAGGCAATATTTTTCTACAAAACATAAAATTAAAAAAAAACTTAAAATCCAACGAAGATGAGACATGTCTTACTTTCTTCCCCGCATTTTTCTGCATCTATTGGTATCGGTCTCGACCCCATACCCCCAGCGGTTTCGGAGGAGATAGCGTGACAAGCTTTTGACAGCGGCGGCGTCGGCGGCGACGCCAGTTACTGTTTTTTAGAATAGAGAGAGACCTCATTTGTTTAAAAATATTTTAAAACAGACTAATATTTTCATCGAAAAATTAAACACAGTTTTTTAAGAAATATCGTCCCCAAAGTAGATATGATATCGATGCTCCTCGAGTTTTTATCTTACAAAGAAAATATTTACATCATCTGGAAGCTGAAAGCTTTCTTATTCATATAAACCTCCTTTCAAGTCTATATCTTAAATTTTTGATTTTTTAATTGAATCTTAAAGCTGAAACAGTGATGATTCAACAGTGATTCCCCTTCGCATAAGGGTGACAACAGTAAATGGATGGAAGCTGTTGCATTGCCCGAGAATCACCCCTATGTATCTCGCTATTAGCAACTTATTCCTTCAACTTGCTGTGCGATGATTGGCACAGTGCTAGAGCGCGCTGCTCGTATGCGATAGTCCCCGGTTCGATCCCGGTGGACGCTCATTTTTACTAATTATTCTAAATGTTTGAATTTTTGAATTTCTGTTTTGTGTTCATAATTAATTTATCAATATATTGTAAATATTTGTAGACAAGAGTAACTGTATCATATTTATAAAAAAGTGTTTGTTAGAAATCAACTGTTTTACAGCAGTTGCATAAACATATTGATACTCCTCTTCCTAGTATTTCTGTTTTTCTTAGCACTTGTTATGGAGAGTCAGATGTGGTATATGTAAACAGAAATAAGACAGGGAATATTGGCTACATCGCCATTACATCAACTCTTTAACTTCCCTCCATAACTGCAGAGTGTTTTTGGAAATCTAGTAGAAAGTTATTTGTTTATATTTATGATTGAAGTTTTTCTGTCAAACAAGTTTGATAAACGGTTTTGCTAGACTTGGAAGAAATCTTTATTTTGAGAATAAATATGGCTGATACTGAACAAAAACAGTATAAAGGTAAATATAACAGTCTTTATTCTTACTACGTACATTATACAGTAATGTACAGGTATTCACAAGATAGGTTCAAGCTACCCAGTTTACAATTACCTTTTTAAGTTTTCTGAATGGGGTAAATGTAAATATGATTTTCGGGTACTTGTGAATGCTGTTATTTAATAAATAATTTACTAAGTAACATTATAGCACCAAAATAAATTCTATATTAATATAATAAAGGCAGTGCCTAATACCATATAAGTTACATATGAAAAGTCAGAGTGGCAAAACATTTTACCATGCAGATTTGTTCTGATTGAATATGTGGAGGTTCAAACTATGAAATCTACTACAAATACTTTTGTTCTGTACAAAATGCAAACGACTAAGACACAGACATTTCTGTTATGGGATGTCAAAGAAAAGTCGGAATTTACACTGAAAGAAATTGATGATACCCTGCTAGCTATTAAAATTGCAACACCATGAAGGAGGGATGATGCAAACGTCAAATTCGCATGAAAGAAAGATGCTGGGATATGCAAATGATAGGCATTTGAGCGCAATCGGACGACGCAGGAGGGAGAAACGGCATCTCAAACTCTGTATAAAAGGAAAGGTACTTTTCCATTAGCTGGGTACCATCGAAAACCTACCAAGCTAAAAAGTTGGCGCAATTATCGCCAAGCCTAAATGTTGATGCGAAAAGAATATTTGATCCTGGTGGACTTTTATTACATTTAATTCACCCTAATAAATTGAAACATAAAAAAATAATAGTGAAATTTTAAAAAGATCAATTTACACAGCATACATGCAATTGAAAATTTCGTTTACAATTGCTGAAAATAAGTTTGTCTTAGCATACAAACGTCGCCACAAAAATTCAATTAAATAAGACTCTAAGTGCTTCCTTACAGTTCCACGCTGACGTTTATTTCGCTATTTCGCAGAACCCCACAACCGCTCTATTGTCTGAGTATGGCAACCGGTTTTTGGGTCCACAAAATTATACGAGTGATTGACAGTAAAATGTTCAAATCCGGAATTTTCAGTTCTCCAGTTTTGTAAACTTTCAAACAGTCGGAAAATATTGTAATACCATCAGCTATATGTTCCTCTATGGCAGCCATTAAAGTGGTTGCTGTTCGATCTGGGACTGCAACAAGGAAACATTCATTGATTTCACGACATAACCCGCCGAAAACCCACTGAAGTGGAAAAATGCTCCCGACATTGTTTTTATTTCGATTAAAAAGACTTTCGTCTATTTCAACTACTCTGTTGGCTCCTCCGATTTTTTGTTTTTGCCGTAACAACAAAGCATTGGCACAAACTTTAACATTCATTTAGGTTTGGTGATAACTGCGCCAACTTTTAAGCTTGGCAGTTTTTGACTGGTACCCATCTAACGGAAAAGTATCAATGGGGTAGTTACGCAGCGGGTTTCTCATTCGGAAGTCGCATTTGAATGTTAGTTGTTTGTGAGAAGACCATGTTATGCCTCGTATAAGAAGGAGAAACGAAACGGTACTTTTCCGTTAGCCCGGCGCATTTGGCGTTCGTCCTATTAAGTTTCGCCATTGGCGAGTATAAAAAGTCACCAACATAACAACCCTATTAAATCAGTTTAAAAGGTAGTAGATGGACTAAATTTTGAAGAACCATTGTCACACACGAAACGTTGGAAGAAAATGATAGATCAACGGGTATGAATCATGCGAGAGAACACAATTAAAGTCAGAGACCCAGCTATATAACCCCGAAATTCACATGAATAAAAATTGGAAACAAATTAACCACAAACTTTATTAGCTTTCTTCACAATCGCACAAAAGATTGAGCAGTTGCGATGAAGCACCGTTTGGCGACATGAAAAAACACTGAGGAACGGTACGCCACCATTTTCATTCGTACTGGCTGAATTTCTTAGGCGGCGACAAAAAGAGGGTCCTTTTGAAGACATCTTGAAGGACATTAAAGATTTTTGGCATCCTAACTAATTATTTACTTAAAGAACAAAATGAATGCTTTCTTATATATTTTTTTCTTTCACATACACGTATCACGGGAGTTACAGCTAATTAAACAAAATGCGACTAAACAGCCATATTTGGCGATATATAACTTGCGCCCGTCTAACGGAAAAGTACCAACGAAACTACTAGCACGTGTCGCAATTCGACAGCGGCAGGATCGTGACTTATCGAGAGTGCGGTTTATAGTTCCGTGATCTTGCTACTCGCAATAGTCGGAATCCAACAACTGTCATGCGAATATGGAATCGATGGGTTGAGGAAGGTCATACTGAACGCCATGCAGGATCTCAACGGCCTACCGCCACTAACGCCCGAGAGGACAGACATGTTGTCAGGTCGGCCTTGCAGGATCTTACAGCCACGTCAGGGGCCTTGAGTCAGGAAATGAGCCTGTTTGCAGTATTACAAGTATCCGCACGGACAGTGCGGGGAGTCAAAATTTTCAACCACAAGTTCCTCAAAGTCTCCATTGCCAAATTGCAAAAGCCAGTCTGAGAAATCTGCTACTCCGCTGTCGGCTCGCATGTTGATTTTTGAAGGATGAATCTCGAATACTGGCCACAAGTAAGATGATTTCACACACTCATTGACAATTTGTTTTCTACTTGCTTTCTTCACAACTGGCAGCACTTGTCGGAAGTCTCCAAGAATGAATGTCTCTCCACCAAAAGCTTTATTATTGTTCATGATGTCACGAAGTGTACGATCAATAATCTCAAGAGCTTTTCTGGGTATCATGCTTGTTTCATCCCATATCACAACATCGACCTCTTGTGTACGGAGCTTGTCCCGAGTCTTCAAAACGCAAACTCCTTCCTCATTCAGTTCAATAGGTAGGTTGAAAAAACTATGAGATGTTGTTTCACATGGCAGGAGTATTGAAGGAATTCCAGTCCAAGCAACACATGCAGTTTTTTTTCATCGCAAGTAGTCTGTGATAGATTCCATTGTACAGAAATTTTTTTCCACTGCCAGCCGGCCCATCAATAAAAAAACACTGAACAGGGTCCTTTAGATGTAACATAAATGTAATCGATTACTCTTTCATACACTGCGAGCTGGTCAACATT
Organism: Dolomedes plantarius; assembly: GCA_907164885.2. Lineage (NCBI taxonomy): Eukaryota > Metazoa > Arthropoda > Arachnida > Araneae > Dolomedidae > Dolomedes > Dolomedes plantarius. The sequence continues at coordinate 73,842,569 of OU015497.1, read as the reverse complement.
TAACTTTTCTACAATATTGTTGCATGCTTCTAAATGCTGTTGGACATCTACTTTATGCACTGGAAGGTTAAATAGTGTTGGCTCTGAAAGTCCAAAATCTTTGCATGACCTATTTTCCATATTTAGCTGTGCTTCAATCTCGTAAAGGGCATCGTAGGTGGTAGTATCACGTTCAGCCATATGTTCTTGAAACTTTTCCCAAAATTGCACAGCATCAGATGGTTATTCCCCAATAAGGTAGTAGACAAAGAATCGTCTAAATTGGGCGGGCATCAATGTGGTTGCAGCTTCCAGCACGGCATTTACTTCTTCACTGCTCTCGGTTATTCCCATTGCAATTGCTGCTTCTCTGTATGTTCTGTAGATGACTCCTTCGTGTGTTCTGAAATCCTGATAGCAAGTAGCACCCGAAATCCTGTTGAGAATGAGTTTTAAGAAAAATCTTTCAGAATCTTTCGGCGACACATTAACAACGCGACCTACAACTTTAGCGACTTTCTTTCGTGGTATTCACTTTTTGGATGTTACATTCCAGGAATAGCTTTCTGGCAGGTTTCCATATTTGATGGTCCTGGCTGCTAAATCATGCTTGTTTAGGTCGAATCATCCAAGCAGCCTGGTCTTACAGTCTTTATCCAAAGCTTTTTCTTCGTGTCCATCTTCGAATGTCACATACTGCTAACCATCCAGATGAACGGGAAGCCTTACAACAGTGAGGCTCCTGTTGTGTAAGGGGATTGTGTTCAGCTTCCATGCTGCTTCCATTGGGCCAACATAGCGGCTATCGATGTACTTCTCCACCTCATCTGTTTCATGATGCTTCATTTCCATCCTCGCACGATCATGTCCTTTGTGTATATACTTGTGAATATACTTCATAGCCATTTCTGAGGAACAGTACTCAACATTAATGTGACAATCAAACTTCTTCAGGAAATAAGGATTATGAGACACAATCATACTATTATCAACATAACGGATTTTACTTCCGAATTTGGCATGATAGGAATAAAGCTTGTCCACGTTGTCCCGCCTTCTATACTTAGGAAATCCCTCTCTGGTCATGTCTGTTTCAGTGCAAAATTCTTTGGGAAACTTCTTGGAACATTCCTGCTTTTCCTTATCCCAACACAATAGCCCATCTACACGAGGTCCATGCATCATGTGTCGCAGTTGATAGTAGCGAAAAGATGAATCTTCATCTGATAATTCTGCAGTGATGAATCGATCCACTTGTTAAGGTTCTAGGAGTTTACGGTCCGTTCTAAGCGCTGCTAAGATATGAGCATGGGGAAGGCCACGTTTCTGGAACTCAATGGTGTAGACATAAGCAACAAGTGGCCCTAATACCAGCCTCTCCACCAAATCTTTGATAAGTTCATTTACTTTGGCCTGGAACACACCTGTCACTATCATGGGAATGTCATTAGCAGTGGTGCCTTTACAAAAATACTTTCTCAAGATCTTGGTTATCTCTGGCCATCTTGGATTACACGTCATAGTGATGAAAAAGTCTGGCCTTCATACTTTGCGACAAATTACCATTGAATCCTGATAAAACTGTTGCAAACACCTTGGAGAACCAGTGTATGTAGCAGGTAGAATTATAGCTGTGCCAAGACGGAAACGATTTGCTTCATTCAAACTGTTATTCTCCACGTGGTCAACTATCTCTTGGAAACATTCTGTACGCAACGCTCGTTGATTATGTCGAATGAAGTCCAACCGTTGACGTTCAACCATGATGTAACAATTTATAACATACTTCTGCGTCAGTTTCCTGCCCTCAAGAGAGGATTGAAAGGTTTACTGAGTCTCAAGGCCAGGCGATGACCGTAATACTGCACAGGTGTTATCTTCTTACCTTTTTGATCACCATGTTGAATGTCCATCCGACGTCACCATGCTGAAACAAATGTGGAAATGTCATTGGATCAGAATGCTGCTAGGTCTGAGATAATATTGTCGTTTCACGTCCATCCTCCTGCCTGGGATACACTTTGAGCTCTACACTTGGAACACAACCGCCTTTAGAAACGATAATGATAGCCACTTCTGAGGATGTGGGTTTGTTGTATGTTCGCTTGTCATCAAATTCATATTTAACAAAGCTCAGAACAAATTTTTCTCCAGAAATCGTCATCTCATGCAGCATTTTGTATTTCTGTGTATAAGGATTAATGTTACGTAACAACTGTTCCAGGCGAAGATTCAATTCATGGTTCTTCAAATTTATGCGCACCTTTGCTGCTTCCTTCAAGTCATCATATATGTAGATCTGACCATTCCTTGGATATTTAACACTTACATTGGCAAGAGAAGTGGTTGCATGATAATAAACTTGTCCTTGGATTTTTATCAGTGGAGGACCTCTTCCCTTGATATCTTTAATATGGGCACCAAAAGTAGCAAATGCAAAGGATGAATTGTAGCCTCGAATATGCTATCTGAACTGTTTGCCGTCTGCACTATCAGATGTCAACAGATACTGAAGATCAGGTGGATAATTATTTAGGAGAGGAATTATTATCTGTCCATTGTGGCAACAAGTATGAACAGTTCTTCCCTTCTGTTCACGGAAGCGAACAGCTCCGCAATCAGCACACTCTGCATTTAAATCTCCCCATTTATACTTTTCAACGTTTAGATAGCCACCACTTGATATGTCACCTGACAATTCCAATTTCTGCTTTGTTTTCTTTCTAATATTAGATTTCTTCTCAAGTGTTTCATGATCACGATTCTCACCTGTTTTCTGCAATTCTAGAAGCGAAGACATGAGCAACATTGCATCGTATACATTTTTGAAATTGCAAGAATTTCGATCACTCCCCCCCCCCCCCCCCTATTTGACATGTTTACTCATTGTATTTTCATTATCTGTTGCTGATATTACCTGTTGGGAAACCTCCCTCAAATACCCACTCATGAATACTTCAAATTCAACCCAATGTGACAACACAAAACTTACAGCATCTATTCTAATTTTGGCATGTTCATTACTGTTCCTATACAAACAAACAGAAATAGCACTAAAAAGGCAATTTCCATCACCTACCACTTCAAAAACACTGAAATTCTTGCTTCCAAATTTATAAATAATCATTTCCATATTCGGATCAAAATAAATACAATCACTACCTTTTTCCTCCAATACTTCTTGCTGATCACAGCACCCTTCTTTTTCAACATGTAATTTACTTCTCTTTGCAGCTCGACTCACTTTTATTCTTTCTTTAGACATGTTTTCTGTTCTGTCTCCTTTGCGCTTTTTTTGAAGTCGAATCTCTGACATGTTTTTTGTCCTGTTTGCTGCACGCTTGTTTTCAAGTCGAATCTCTGACATATTTTCTGCCCTGTCTGCTGCACGCTTGTTTTCAAGTAGAATCTGTGACATATTTTCTCTCCTATCTGACATGCGTTTTTTGTGCAATCGTTGTTCTGACATATTTTCAGCACGGTTGGCAGCACGTTTGTGTTCCAATTTATCTTCTTTCAAGTCCTACTGTTTCAAAGTGTTTATTTAACTGAAGTCCTTCAGTTTTCACTCCATGTCTTGTTAAAACTTCCTCTTTACCTTGCCTTTCTCTTCGTTCCCTCTGTGCTTGAGCACTTCGTCTTTTTACTTTATCACCAGTTATACCGCGCTTTCTTTTAGGCATTTTTCAATACACGTCTTATAGTAGCAAATTTAAAAAATCAATGCTTTAGTAAAAACTGATAAAAGAATATAATATAAACTGAAAGCAAGAAATACTGAATATTGTTACATGTTTGGGAGCCAATTTGGCGTTTTATCGCCAAAGTTCGATGTTTCGGGAGTTGTGGAATTAAAACCAGGGAGTAAGTGATAAATCTGGATATTAGGTTGATTGTTGGAAAATCGTTTGGTTGTGTAGTGTGGAAACGCGGGTTTTTGTTGTACGAGATTAATAGGATTTTAGAACAGTAATTAAGTTTAAGCGTAGTTCTTAAAGAGCTAGGTGAGCGTTTTCTTGGGAAGTTCAAGTTCTCTCGGTGTAGAGGGTTCTACGGATCTTTGGTAAAAAAGGTCGTATAAGTTTACTATTAAGTGCTATAATAATTGTATTATTGTATGTGTTCTAAAACTTGAGATTCCTGCTGTAAGAGTGGAATGTGTAGGTGCTGAGGATTGTTAATTTCAGCGAAGATTTGCAGTAATATTGTCCTCTACTGCTGTTACTTGTAAAAGAAGATTCTATGTTATCTATGTTCTGCTGTTTATATAAATTTCCTCTGTTTCTCAATTTGTGGTAACTGGAATGATTTATTTCTGTTGTATTTGAAATTCACTTGTAGATTTTATTTTTCCCCGTACCACGAAGTTGGTACAATTTTTGGTGTCAGGAATGGGGTAATTTTAAGTGAATGCCAGTTACCCGAAAAATGGAAGAACAACTAAAACTGATTTTAGAAAAGATTGGCGAAAGCCAGAACCAGTTAAAACAGAAAATTGGCGAAAGTCAGAATTTGCTCGCCAATCAATTAAAAGAGGAAAATAGCGAAAGCCAGAAACAACTCGCCAACCAGTTAAAAGAGGAAATTGGCGAAAGCCAGAAGAAGTTGGAAACGGGACTTGGCGAAATTAGCGAGAGTCAAGAACAGCTAAAAATTACCGTAGGCGAGAAATTTAATGAAATGGAAGAACGCGTCAACACTATCGAGTCGAAACTCAAAGCTACGGTCGAGACTGTTGACCAGAAAATTAGGGAAGCCATTAACAAACAAATAAACGGCCTAGAGAAGAAATTCGCAGAAGAATCAGCGCCAGTTACTATACCTTACTACTCTGACGCTAGTATTGAGGAGGCGTACCCGGTGTCGAAATCGTCCCGCCCTGCCGTAAAAGTGTCTACTTATGACGGCAAAACGTCTTGGCAGGTGTTTAAAACACAGTTTAATATGGCATCGGCTGCCAATGGATGGGACATTGCAATGCAAGCATGCCAATTGGCTACTTCACTCCGTGGCGAGGCTGCCGATGTACTGCAGACCATCGCAGTAGAGAAACAACTAGATTTTGAGGCCTTGTCGAGTGCTCTCGAAATGCGCTTTGTCGAGAAATGCCGTAAAGAGTATAGCCGCTTACAGCTGAAGTCCCGCCAACAGAAATCAACAGAGACACTACAGGAACTTGCGTCAGCTATTGAGGGATTAGCTCAATTAGCTTTCCCAGAATGTCCGACGGAAGTTAGGGATAACCTAGCATTAGAATACTTTGTGGACGCCATCCGCGATCCGGAGAGTCAACGAGCACTAAGAATGGCGGACATCAAAGACTTGAAGTCAGCTTTGGTGTACTCAATGAAGTACGAGTCCGCTCAGAGGGCGACACGCCGTGACCGCCAACTAGTGAGAGGGGTGACCGCCGCCGAAAACGACCCAATAGCCGCTCGATTTGAAGAAATAGAAAAACGAATCGGTGCCTTGGCAGGGGTGAATTCAAACATGCCGCCAAGAAGAAATCCTTTGAAGTGCTGGACCTGCGGGCGTGAGGGGCATCTCAGAAGGAATTGCCTAGCGCGCCAAGCTGATGAATCAAGACGCCAAGACCCAGGGAAATCAGTTCCCGGCCATCTGAATTGGCGAAGGCAGCCGGACGAGGAGAAGCCCTCTTGCAATTCTCTGAATGTGTCGTCGATGCATCACGAAAAAAACAGGCCGTTTGTTGAAGGTTTTGTAAACGGTCAACCGTGTAGGATGCTGGTTGACACCGGTGCCAACGTAACCATCGTCAGAACGGATTTAGCTCAAGAGCTTGGCGGAAAGCTACTTTTCACACCACCAAACATCACTTTGCGGACCGTGACCGGGGATAGAATTAAGATGAATGGAAAAGTTGCACTCCACATAAGCATCGGGAATAATAGCTATCGGCATACGGCATATGTTGCCGATATTGTTGACCCTATGATTCTCGGGTTTGACTTTTTAACCATAAATAACTTCGTCATCGATTTCAATTCTAACCAAGTCATAGCCACTCAAGATAGCACCATACACTCCATGCCAGACAATAGTAGAAGAGGTCTTTTAGCCACCGCAACTCTTGTGAACAAGTCGAAAAATACGGTTCCCGTGAAGATTGCCGGTGCCAGCGATAAAGACAAGAAAATCCAAAAAAATGAAATGTTGCCAACTTATACAATGGTTGCCAACATTGGAGAAAGTAGGAAGCGTGACCTGCCAGTCGTCGAGCGCTCCAATTTGACCGCAGATGTATTGAAGAGTGCGGAATTTATTGTCACGAAGCAAGGTCAGGGTGGTCAGCGACAGCGTCCTTTGACGAAGCAAGGTCAGCGTGGTCAGCGACAGCGTCCATTGACGAAGCAAGGTCAGCGTGGTCAGCGACAGCGTCCTTTGGCGAAGCAAGGCCAACGTGGTCAGCGACAGAATGAGGAGACGTTACGACGTGACAGCGACAGACCACCAGTTCCAGGAAGGAAACAAAGTTCGACTGTGGAGTCCCGTTCGCCGGGAGGGTGTACTTCCCAAGCTCCAGTTCCGCTGGAGAGGTTCAATCGTCGTCGTCCAAGGAATCAACTACGTCGTTGTGTGAACTCGAGTGTCTGCAATCAGCAAAGCGAAGGTCGTGCATTACGACCGGCTCGCTCCTTACCATGGGACGTGAGTGGGTCCTGAAGAGTTTGAGGATACCCGAGCCACGGCTCGTAGGCTGTTGCTCCTAAGAAGATCCAGGCTACCCAATTTATTATTATTTTTATTTTATATGCTAATGTTGCAACTGTTATTTTTATGTGTTTATTTATTTAATTTGTAATGGTATATGTGTTGTGTTTTTATGAAATTGTATTTTGTAGTAGTATTTTTAGGACCGTTGTTGTTAGTGTAGGACTGTCCGGGACGTCCAGTCTTTTGAGGAGGGGGCAATGTTACATGTGTTGTGTTTTTATGAAATTGTATTTTGTAGTAGTATTTTTAGGACCGTTGTTGTTAGTGTAGGACTGTCCGGGACGTCCAGTCTTTTGAGGAGGGGGCAATGTTACATGTTTGGGAGCCAATTTGGCGTGTTATCGCCAAAGTGCGATGTTTCGGGAGTTGTGGAATTAAAACCAAGGAGTAAGTGATAAATCTGGATATTAGGTTGATTGTTGGAAAATCGTTTGGTTGTGTAGTGTGGCAACGCGGGTTTTTGTTGTACGAGATTAATAGGATTTTAGAACAGTAATTAAGTTTAAGCGTAGGCTATGTACACATGAGAGCGTTGCAACGCGCGTTAAAGCGCGCGTTAGAAAAACCGAATGTGTACACTATAGTAGCGTTAACGCCACGTTGAGCGCCAGTATAGCTATGGATGTTGAAGAGGCAGCATGTGTTTGGATTTTGTACCGTAGGTATAAAGCACGAAGACGAAGGCAAAGAAAATACTGGGTACATCCGATTTTAAATGACAGATTGACTCACGGTTCTTTTGTAACACTTTACCCGAATCTAAGAAAACATGAGCCCAAGTTTTTTAACTATTTAAGAATGTCGATTGCATCCTTTGACGAGTTATTAGAAATAGTTAACGATGACCTGGCTCCTAGTGAGAACATTGTAAGGGATAGCATTTCTCCAGAAGAAAAACTCGTAATTACATTGAGGTAAGTTTATTATTATACTAAAAATGACATGTATTGTATTACAAAACTGTTAAAAAGTTTAACTTAAATGTCAACTGCCTATTATAATTCAAACGCTAAAGAAAATTTGTGTCAAAAGTAAAGAAAAAGCAAAATATTTAATACAAATCGACAATTTCGGAACTATGCTCAGAAGTGTAACTCCCTACTGGTGAGGTGGCCGGTAATATTAGGGGCTGAGAAGCTTGGGTTGAAGAAGCGCCTGCGTTTACTTGGCCAGATAAAACTTGGTAGTGTTGAGAAGTGTTACTCCCTGCTTGTGAGGTGGCCGGTTGAACTTGGGGCTGAGAAGCTTGGGTTGAAAAAGCTGCTAAGTTTACTTGACCATACTGCATGTTGGACAAGGGTTGGTATTGCTGTGGTTGATATTGCTGGTGATAATGCGCAGGTCTTTGTGGCTCCTGAATTGTAGTTGTACAGTAAAAGTCTTGTGCTCTTTGTATGGCTTCAAGTAGTTGAATTTTTGTTCTAATTCTACCGTGTTCAGGGACTTTTTTGAGTTCCTTGTACAAAGAGAGGCAAAATAGTTTGTCGTCATCTTCGTTGTTTTTGCCAATTTCCCTTTGTTCTCTTAGTAAAATACTCCTGTTTAAAATATCAGAAAAATGTTTGTCAACTGGATTTAACTTAACTTTTTTGTTATTTACTGGAGTGTCGGTGATTCTTTTAGGTGTATTTAAATCCTCCTTATTCGCTTCCTCCTCCTCCGATTGGACATTGTCATTATAATGGTCATCAAAGTTACTAACAGTTCCCTTATTACTTATCGTCTTTTCTAAAAATTGGAGCCGTGTGAAATATGTATAAGGAGTTGAGTTGCTTGCCGCGGATCCTGACTTAAGGGGGCTCACAACCTTTGACTACGGGGAAATGACCCTAAACATGATCAAAATCGAGCTACTGAAACTCCAATAATATTGATATATATGTATAATTTTTTTGTTTTATATCAAAATTACAAGTCTTCAGTTATATTTCATACAAATATAGAACTTCTAAATCCATAAATAATTTTTAGATTTTATTTTTAAATGTGCACATTACTAAAAAGAGAAAAAAATCACTGGATGTTTCGCGCATCATAAAATTAAGAAATATGCATACAGAAACTATTTTTTGGTCAAATTAAATTAATAATACACTCAAGTTTAATGTAAAACCAAAAAATATACAAAAAATATAGTTTAAATTGAAAAATTTACATAAAATTTTTAAAAAATTTAAAATTTAGCAATTTTTTAAAACATTTTCAAGTGTAAAAAATTTTTTTACAAATTTTCTTTTACTTTTCTGGTTTTAGTGTGTAAAGAAGCTTATAATACAAATCTGATAAAAATTTTGCGTGTCTAACACACATAGTTTGGGAGTAACAGTGCGCGCAATCCAAAAATTCACATATTTGAGAAAACTGAAGTTAAAGTTGGAATAACATGGCTATGGCAATAGAGTGAGCTTTACATAAACTCTCATAACTCGAGAAATAATGCAAATTTTTTTATGCGGTTTTTTGCATATTGTTCAGAAATGTCCCAAAAATCAGAATATAGCAAAAACCAAAAATCGATTTTTTGAAGTTTCAAAGGTTGTGAGCCCCCTTAATAGTCTTCCTCTTTTTAAATTCTCTAGTGAAATTGTCACGCAGACTTTTCCATCTCTTTTGCAGTACACTTCCTTTAAAAAAAAACTTTTTTTGTAAAATTTTTGCTCAAATTACCAATTTTTACAGATATAACATTGATTCTTTTAGGTATTTAGCAACAGGGTGTTCTTTTGCTGAACTGCATTACAACTACAGAGTGGGTAAGTCAACCATAGGAAATGTAATCCGTCAAGTTTGTGCAGTAATATTTAATAAACTAAAGACAATTTGTATGCCGCCTATGACAGAAGACAAGTGGGAAGAAGTTAGTAAAGAATTCCTCAAGTATGCCAACTTTCCTAACTGCCTCGGAGCAGTTGACTGTAAACATGTTCGTATTGTGCAACCCAGTGATACAGGATCACTTTATCACAACTACAAACATTTTTTTTCAACTAATCTGCTAGCTGTTTGTGATGCAAATTATTGTTTCTTGTTCGTGGACGTTGGGTCTTATGGCAAAAGCAATGATTCATCAATTTTCCAAGAATCATTATTTTACAGAAAACTAACGGAAGATACATTAAATATTCCTGGATCAAAACCAATTTCAAATGATGACTATACACCTTTGCCTCATGTATTTGTCGCGGATGATGCGTTCGGTCTGTCGAAACACATCATGTGTCCCTACGCTGGAAAGATATTGCCTCATTCTAAGAGGATTCTAAACTACTGACTATCAAGAGCTCGCAGGTACATAGAATGTGCCTTCGGTATTTTAGCAAACAAATGGAGGATATTTCATAGGCCTCTTAATGTCAGTTTAGAGCTTTCTAACAGTATCATTTTTGCATGTTGTTTGTTGCATAACTATGTACGACAACGAGATGGGTACAGGTATGAAGATTTGCTTTATAAGGCACCATTTATTGACTTGTCTGTAGTAACTGTACCACGATCAAATATGTATGCAAGAGAAGTGAGGGACAGATATGCTCGTTACTTTATTAAAGAAGGCAAACTGCCATGGCAGGATAAAATGGAGTGAACAGGAATGCAATTGATTGCAAAAATTACTGAGTCCACATTTGTGTGTTACCAGAACAGTGGTAAATGGTCCTATTAAACCAAAACAGTGTAATCTATGAATAATGAAAACATTTTCTATATTATGTACCCTTTCTGTACCACATTATGAATTAATAAAATAAAACTCATGTAAATTTTTATTTATGTTAATTTATGTCTCAGCAAGCATTGTTAATTAACATAAAAATAAACACAAAAGTGTAAAAAGCCCATATTTGAAGCATTTCTACACCGTAAAAGAAAAATAGCCAATTTTCTGTTCTATAACTAAGTCCACGTTGTTTACAATGCTCATAGTACTAACGGTAATTATAAGTACCAGAAATAAATTTGCTCAGTAAACAACATATAAATGTCATATACCTACACAACTATGCTAAATAAAACTCTAAGATCATATTAAACATGGAAAAAATATCCTTCACTTATCTTCAATAGTTTTAGAGTAGCTAAGATGTCAGTTTCAGAGAAAATGACATTCACAAAATAGCTGTTCTCAAACATTACAACGGACGCTAAAATAAATTTTACATCCAAAAATTGGCTAGTTAAAACTTCTACTGCTATCTAGTAAGAATAAAGAAAGTATAAAGCATCGATCCTTTACAGTTGCGTCAGTAATATACAAATAGAAGGTATTTTATAGGAGTTTAAAGAAAGTGGTACTTATAAGTACCGTCAGTACATACAGTCAGTACATAAAACAAAACAGTGTAATCTATGACTAATGAAAACATTTTCTATATTTTTCATTATTAAAATTGTTTCTTACCAAGAATTTTCTTTTGTTCCTCTGAACTATCCTCTCCAGAAAATATCTCAACCATTTGCTGCCAAGATGATCTTTTCAACACTTTGTTCTTGTAGTCCACACTCTCCATGTCCCATATAGCACGACGACTTTTAACTTCTTCAATAAAGAGCTCATTGTCAAACTTATTTAGTTCCATAGTTAAAAAGTTGTAAAAAAAATAGTAAAAAAATAGAAATATGCTTGTCAAAAAATAGTAGTCAACCGCCCCAAAGCGCGCGCTAAACGCAAACCATCTGTACGGTCTAATTCAACACAAAGGAACTCGAGGCACGCTGCAATCGCGCGATCTGCGTGGAACTCTCCAAACGCGCGTTGCAACGCGCGTTCTAGTAGAAGAGGGCGTTGCATGTGTACGCAATCGTTTTATCAGTTGTATTTCTTAACGCGCGATGCAACGCGCGTTAGAAAGCGCGCGTTGCAACGCTCTCATGTGTACATAGCCGTAGTTCTTAAAGAGCTAGGTGAGCGTTTTCTTGGGAAGTTCAAGTTCTCTCGGTGTAGAGGGTTCTACGGATCTTTGGTAAAAAAAAAGGTCGTATAAGTTTACTATTAAGTGCTATAATAATTGTATTATTGTATGTGTTCTAAAACTTGAGATTCCTGCTGTAAGAGTGGAATCTGTAGGTGCTGAGGATTGTTAATTTCAGCGAAGATTTGCAGTAATATTGTCCTCTACTGCTGTTACTTGTAAAAGAAGATTCTATGTTATCTATGTTCTGCTGTTTATATAAATTTCCTCTGTTTCTCAATTTGTGGTAACTGGCAAGATTTATTTCTGTTGTATTTGAAATTCACTTGTAGATTTTATTTTTCCTCGTACCACGAAGTTGGTACAATATAATGTATTATAAATTCAATATAATATAAACTGAAAACAAGAAATATTAATATAAAAGATTCAGATTTAGAATAAAAGAAAATCAATGCTGTAGTAAACAAGAAATATAATATAAAAGATAAGCTGTAGTAAAGTAAGCTGTAGTAAATTAGTTAATTAGTAATATAGAAATCAATAAATAAATTAAATAATATAAAGATATGTTTTATAAATATAGTATAAATTTCAAACGTTTCTTGAAGTCAGGTAACTTTCAAGAACAGCAAAACAATGTTTGAGAGTTTTAACCTTTGTTAAGATGTAGTAAAGTAAGCTGTAGTAAATTAATTAATTAGTAATACATAAATCAATAAATAAATTAAATAATATAAAGATATGTATTATAAATATAAAATAAATTTCAAACGTTTCTTGAAGTAAGGTAACTTTCAAGAACAGCAAAACAATGTTTGAGAGTTTAACATTTGTTGCCACTCTCTGCTTCTCTTTAGAGTAAAAAAATTTCAAGAATTCAGTATAAAAATAACGCTCGCGCATGAAGTATTTATTTTGATAAAGATACATTTCCCTTTTGAAAAAAAATAATGAACTGAACAAATCAACTTCTAAAATAAAAATGGCAACAAATATCGTTTGTTTACAATCGTGAATTTGAGTTTTAGTATGATTAATTTACTAATTATTGACCGATTTTAATTATTTTAGGCTTTTTGAGACTGCATGAGGTTGGGTAAGGAGGATTTTGAATTTGATTTTAGTTTGTTTTAAATTATTTTTACATCTTTCCTCTGTTAGGGCTAATAGCGAGATAGATAGGGGTGATTCTCGGGCAATGTAACAGCTTCCATCCATTTACTGTTGTCACCCTTATGCGAAGGGCTTTTCATCACTGTTGAATTAACCCCCGAATTCAATGTAACGTTTTAGCTCTTTAGCTGGTTAGCTAGTTAGCTCTTTATCCGATTCGTATTCAAATGCCCAAAAAGAGCGAAATATCCGGTCGCCTGTTAGCTAACGCTTGCTAGGTGGTTTCTCTGGTGGTGTTTTTGTTTTGATTAAGGTTTCGACTAGTTTCTACTGTTTTGAAGTTAGTAATTAACTCTTCCTTGTATTTTTGAATATTCCAAATTATATTTATTTAGCAGTTACGTAAAATACGTTATAAATAAGCAAATTATCTTTTGTTAATTAGATTAATCTTTTGTTACGTGCACTTTAAAAAAATTTCATGTTTACCGTTATGTATAATGATTTGGAAATTTACAGTAGACATTATGGTATTAGTGATTAGTATAATGATTTGAGAATTTCTGTAGCTTTAACCGATTTCGCTTGTGTTGTAAAATGGACGAGTTATATACAGTTCGCACACACAAACGAAATATCGATTTTAACTATCAAACATTTGATCTCTTCTCAGTTTAGATATCCGTAGTGGAAGAGCACAGAAGAATTTTATAAAATACGTTTAATTAATCATTCTTCGTGCTAAAGAATGAGAATTGTATCAATCACCAGAAACTTAGTAATAACACTACAAAATATTTGTATCTAAGCTTGAAAGCATTTTAAAAATTTATATTCCTCTTCCCAGACAAATTACAAGCTTCAAGCCCAATACCTGTTTCCTGGAAATTAAATTTTGATGTATATAAAATGGGTTCTTCCTGGCTGTTGCTCTTTTTTAATAAAAACCATAGTGGATATTGATTTTTCCCATTTATTACTCTTTTACATAAAAGGAACAATTTTATCTAGTATGTCTGTGAAGAAACTGCTCTCCCATGTGTGCAATAATTGTTTTATTGTGTTAAATTTTGTCAGTGTGTAATTGAATGCTTACCTAGAAGAAACTTTTTTTTCAATCTAAAAAAAAGTACAGCTATAATATGTCTTTAAGTATGATTTTCATGAGCACAACATTGATTTCTGTTTGTTTCAATTTTATAAGATGTGGTTAATTCCAGTTTCTAGGACTTTACTTTTTTTCTTCTTTTTTAATATGTAAACAAAGTTCCCTGTCAGCTTTAAAATTCAATTAAAAATCGAAATTTTAAGATAAAGACTTGAAATGAGATTTATATGAATAAGAAAGCTTTCAGCTTCCAGATGATGTAACTGTTTTCTTTGTAAAGATAAAAACTCGAGGAGCATCGATATTACATCCACATATAGGACGATATTTCTTGAAAAACTGTGTTTAATTTTTTGATGAAAATATTAGTCTGTTTTAAAATATTTTTAAACAAATGAAGTCTAGTTTGAAAGAGAAATGTCTGGAGTCTCTGACAGTAAAAAGATCAAAATTCTAGAATAATTTTTTGGCGAGTTATCGTAATCTGAAGATGATAAAGTCAATATTTTCCCGCAAAACATAAAAAAAAACTTAAAGTCCGAGGAAGATGAGACATGTCTAACTTTGGTCCCCCATTTTTCTGCATCCATTGGTATCGCTCGCGACCCCATACCGCCAGCGGTTTCCGAGGAGCGGCGGCGGCAGCAGCGGGAGTTAATTTTCTTAGAATAGAGAGATTTAGCCTGCTATTTAATTAAATCCCTAGGTATTTCCCCTCTCTCTCAAAGTGTACCAGGTGACCACATACTGTGACCGGCGGAGATGGAATCCTGTGATAACTAATACAAATGGCATTCGTTTAACAGGATTTAGTTTAATTCTCCACCGTTCGAACTAATGTTCAAGAATGTCAACATGCCTTTGGAGTCGCTTGCGCATATGGTTAGTTTTGCAATGATTCACTCAAATTGTCGTGTTATCCACAAATATTTCTAGTGTAGTGTGTGGAGAGTGTGGGATATCAAGAATAAATATATTTAATAAAACAGATCCTAACTTAGAGCCCTGAAGAACTCCAGCATTGATGCTACGAAATGAGGAAACTGATTGTGCGTGGCGAACTTTAAAAGTTCTTGTTATTAAACCAAAACATAAAAGAAAGTTAGTGTGTCTAAATCTACTCAACACCTTTGAGAATACACCCGGTTCGAGAAAACAACCATTCCTTTAGAATAAAATAAATAAAAAATTTTACCTTGAATCAAAAATGAAATATCTTCTGTGTTTTAATGCATTCCATCTTCTCAAAAGAAATGATACTACACATTTTCATCTGTAAATAACTTAAAATAATTTTATTCACGGAAAACTCACATATCACAGGCCAAAATTCTAACAACTACTATAACAACGAAATGGTAGATAACTTCCAAAAAAAAGTTGCCATCTAAAAAGTAGATATTCTCAAAATAAAATAAAGAAAACGTGCTGCTCTCTGTTAATAAAATTAAAGTCTCAACAGTTCTGTTTAACAGAAAAGAGGGAATTAGGCGAATGATAGGTGATGGTATCTCAAGTTTAATTAGTTTATAAATTAGTTCGCTACTCCAGACGCGGTCGAGCGATTTTTCTATGTCAAAGAGACGCCTCCAGTCGGCATCCGATTCTGGAATTCATCATGGATGTATTCCATTACTTGGAGCAGTTGGTATGTAGTGGAATGTTGGGCTCTAAAGCCAAATTGTACATTAATAATGACATTGTTATCCTCCAAGAACTAGTTAATTATTTTACGCAGTGTATGTTGAACCAGCTTGCTAAGAGATGAGAGTAAACTAATGGGACAATAATTTTTTGGAATGGAGGGATCTTCGCTAGGATTCCTAATCGGTATATTTATCGCAGTTTTCCATGCAGTTGGAGAGTAAACTTAAATTCGAAAATTTTATTGGTAAGCTCGCATAAGATGTTGGCGTAATTTATATGTAAGTTTTTATAGCAGAATTAGTTATGTTATCAATTCCATGTGCTTTTATATTAGGAAGCGAGTTGACAGCATTTTGAATTTCAGCAGGGAGGGTACTTTTAAGAGGTTCGTTATTGATAGTGGAGAACCTATTGTTGTAAAACTGTCTGAGAATGTAGTCAACTTTACAAATAGTGCATAGGCAACAAACATGGTGGGAGGAGAACTGGTTTTCGTAATTATCTGCCAAAGCCTCAATTTTGTCCGAGTCACTCTTCAGAATGGCAAAAGGAGAGTTAAAAGAGGGGATGGGGTAGCTGGTTTCTTAATGCGTTTAAGGTTATTCCAGATGTTATTGTCCGAGAGAGCGAGTTAATCAATAAACACAGTCCATTTTTACCATGTTTTTATTAACTCGCTTTCTTGTTTGTGTGTGTGTTTGTCCAGTACAAATCTTGCAATCGATTTTTAACTAACTTCACGACTAGCTAGACGTTTGAAACTTTTAGAATAGCTCAGAACACGATGACAATGAATTCTTTTGATACTTTTAGCCATCTTTAAGCAGGTTGAATTCATTTTCAGTTAATTTTGTTTTATAGACTGGTGCAGCCATCTATCGGCCGATACGGGAATGAAAAGTTAAACGCAAGTTAACTTCCAATTAACTTCATTTTCTTTGAAGTTGATGGGATAATTCAACAAAAAAATTTTAAAAAAGTATTTATTAATACATAGAATTGTCAAGTTTATATGATTCAACAGAAAATTTAAATACATGGTATATAAAAAGTTCTTTTTATCTTGTAATTATTATTTTTATAATTTTTTATATCATTTTTAATTTTAGTATTAAGTCTACGAAATTCACCCCGTACTGACGGATCGCCCGTGCATTGCCAAATTTTCCTAATTTGATTTCTATTTTTAATTTGCGTTTTAATGTACAGTGGAAGTTTATTATAGTTATTTTTTTTTGGGGGGGGGGGGAATTTAAGTCTTGGCAAAACTAAGCGCATTATTGATATTGTCAGTGATGGAGTCAACAGCTTTATCTATATCCTCTTCACAATTAATGCTATTGAAAGGAGGGGGAGATTACTAAGTAGTTTATGATTATTTTGAGGGATGCAACGTAGATCTACCTCCTCGTGGTGCACCCTGGGCAACGCTCTGTGGCTAAATGATCTACAGCCTACGGCATACTTCCTTGCTATGATACTTGAGATTTTCTGTGGAGCCCTCCACGGACACACTGTGTTCTCGAGGTATTGGGAAGCAAGAGAACTTTTAAGGCAATGACTTCGGTCTTATACCCTGTTTTCAGTTTCGCTATCTCATGTACATGTTTATATCTTTGTACTGTCATTTTATCTTTTTATATGTATTGGTATTTTGCCTTGCCATTGGAAATAAAAAAAAATGATTATTTTGAATAAAGTTGCTCGTGAAATTGGTCAGTAGAAGATTTTAAGATAAAATTACTTTACAATGAATTATTGCACTGAGTTAAAAGTAGTTAAAAGATTTAAAGAAATAATTAACTTGGAGTGGTTAATCAAAAGTTGGAAAAAAAATAAAAAGTTAGACAACACATAGAAAACATTTTTATTTAATGTAATTTAATTAAAATTTTTTTTTCATTTCTATATCATTCACATTTTTATAATTTTTAATGTTTATTTTTATTTTCATTATTAATTAAATAATAAGACGAGCACACAGAGAAAAGAAATTCTGATGACTACAGTCAACAGCAAAACAGAGCATATTTAAATAACGAGGGATAAAACAAAGGGTCTGTTCACATAAAATACGCCACTGTCAGTGTTACTCGTTTTGAAATATATTTAACCAATTATAAACCTCCAAACGATTAGTTACGAAATTGTTAAGCTCTGTGATTGGTTTAAAATATGTCAATATGAGTAACGCTAACGCTGATGGATTCATGGAGAATAACATGGGTCGCCATTGTGGAGGTGCCCAACATGGCGGACGTGACGTCACCACTTCTAGCACGTATGTGAACAGGCTCAAAGTCAGAGCTGTACTATATCCAAAATAATTATATGATAAATTGTATTCAGCTTTTGGAATATTGCAAAATACTTTTGTAAGAAATACGCCGGTTGTAAGAAGAGAAAATAATAATCGTTGATGTAGAAAATAATTAGTAAAATTTTAAAACGAAATGTTCTCTTTAATCGCAATGGTAGAATTCTTAAAGGCCTGTTCACATAGCAGTCCGTTAGAGCTAGCGTCAACGGTGTGTTAACGGGTGATGATACGCGTGAGTTAACGGATGATGTCATAGTGCTCAGCTATATGACTGGTTAAAATTTAACACTTACGCTAACGGTTGCTGTGTGAAGAGGCCCTAAGAGAAATCCAGAATACCCGAATCAACATCTGGTTTTTACCTGTCCCTCAACATAGTATTTATAGCCCTAGTGAGATATTGATCACCAAAAACAGAGATAAATCTGAAATGTACTAAAGTATTCGTGCTGGGCTGGAACTAGCCAAATCCATGAAAATGTTTTTGCACAAAGACACAGTCGATATCCAACGAAACCTTTCAGTTTTCTTTAAAAGTTATGCTTGGTTCACGGTTAAAAGTATTTTTTAAATTAAGTTGACGTTATTTGGTATACATTTCAACAGATTTCGCAAGTTAAAATAACATTGGCTTTGAAGTAAAAAATGATCGAAATTTTTTTCGTTAGCATGGGGAGAATAGTTCTGGTCTCCAATTTTGAAACTGACGTCACACTCCAAGGACGAGTAGGATTTTACGTTACCACATCGCAACTCGTTGACTGCGAATAAAATAAGAATATCTCTTTTTAAACGTTGAGGTATCTGTGGCGCGTACTTTGAAAAAGTTGATTAATGGCAGCAAGTAGTAAAGTTTATGAGGATTATGTTTTTGCTCAGTTTTGTGTAATTATCTATTGTGAAATCATATCAAGGTAACATGTGTTTTAAAATAAGGACAATATATATTTAAGTATTGTATCTGCAAATATCCAGTATACTTCTACGTTGTAATTGTTCCTTCTCGTTTTGACCGTTAATAATACATTGATGATTTATATACATCTGAACAAATTATACATGTTTGAAACACATTTTTGCTCTTATTAAATATTTTTTTCTTTGCGGTTGAATTGTTAGTATAAAGATGGATAATTTTCTATTAGAATGCATTTAAAAAAAACTTTTTTAAAGCTAGCTGTTGATTTTGTGTTCCTTATTTCAGCAATTGAATCTAACGAAATGTTTTTAAATTTGTGGGAGCCACCGAAAATAGGGTTTAACTGATTCACTGAAATAATATGAAAACAAAATGAAAGGTATAGTTAACATAAAATTACATGAGAATGGTGATTGCAAAAAAACTTAAGTGCTCATTTAATATCATTTCATTCAGATAGAACCGAGAGAAATTCAGATCAACGAGAAGAAACATTCTGATTCTACTGCATGATTGTACCAATGATGAAGATGTAAATACAGCTGCAAGAGTATTAGTATTAATTCAGATGTCAAAGTGATCATAGTTATATAAATTTTGGTCAATTTGTAAGACATTTTATGTATATTCATCATATCCCAATGACATTTTGTTACTATGAACCCATGTACTATGTAGGTGCAAAATGTTGCTTAATATGAATACAATTTCATGTTGAAATCATGTATATGTAGTACTCACCTAATATGCCAAACAATATTTCAGTGTAACCCCTTTTTAACGTCAACATATCTTGCTTCTAATGGCTTAGCTAGAGGCTTGGTTTTTTGTTTTTAATTGTTTAGATTCTTTTTAACTTTATCTTAAGGACACATTTAGAGAAACTTACTAGATAATTAATATGGAGATTTTATAGATTGTATCATGCCCTTTTTCTTTACATTAATTTTTAAACTAATTTTTACATTTGGGACATTGGGAGTCACATAATTATATATATATATATAAAAAGTTTGTCAGACAGAATTGTTTTAAACTTGACTGGATTTGACTGGTTTACTTTATTTTATTACTTGTTTTCTGTTATAAATTTTGTTTCTGGAGATTTTTTCTGATTAGTTGTTCTTTTGTTTTACTTTTATTATTCTTTGAGGAATTAAGTAGAAAAGGTAATAAAATTTTAGAAGCGCTTCTTTAAACATCAAATTAGATTAATATTGATATAACCTTTAAAAACCTGAAATAAGTGAAAGTATTGAATGCTATCATTGTGCTTAAGTTTAGGCATTCATATAGCATTTTCGTGGCTGTGGGTTCTGCCACAAAAATGCTATATGAATGCCGTAAGTTCACTCAGATGAACTTTCAACCCACATGGGGGAGAAGTCACAAAGTTAGTATAAACAGTTTACATATGAATATTTTCAGTATAATTTAATTGTATTTTTAAAACATACATGCTATATTTTTCTAAAGCATAAGGGTAGATTTAATTTCATAGGTGTTTGATTCAGGACTTACTCTTGTGTAATTTAAAATTAAATTAACGATCATTAGTATCAGAACAAGGTTAAAAATTGAAATGTTTGGTATACGAGTAGTGCCTTTTAATAAATAGTAATTAACTTCATACATCATTCTTAAAATTTTTTAAGGAAAGTATTAGAATTTTTTTGTTATCTGTAGGATTAAACAACTTTGACATGCAAATTAACTGGAAATTAACTATGATTAATATAAATAAAAAATTATTTTACAGTAACATCAAATCCTGTGATTAGGATATCTATTGAAATTAGTAGTCATGTATCTGTTTCAAAACATTAATCTTGAATAATACTAATTTTTATTTAATTTGTTTTATCTTTTAATTTCTTTGATTTGATATGTATAGTGAGTGTATCATTGAGTTTTTGCCATTTCTAATTAAAATCTTGTTTTCCCATCCTACAATATGTTTTTGATATATTTAAGCACTTCATTCTATCAGCTTTAGGATTATTTATATTCTTATAAGACATTAAGTAATATTTATGATTATTTAGAAAGATATTTTTATGATTATTATTTATTGTTTTATTATTTTTAAACTTTTCTTATAAGATATGTATTTTTCCTAATTAATGCCAGTTTTTTTTAATATCATATTTAAATATAACATTTGAAGTAGTGTTATGTTTTATATTTTATTTTTCTAAGGCTATTTCATTATTAATATTGAACTATTTGATTATTAAAGAGGAAATAATTTTCTTATTATCCAGTAGCATCTGAACAAAAATATTTTTACTGTACAGAATGCCCTTAAAGAACTAAGATTATGAGGTGGTGAAATAAATAAATAAAACTATGAGTTCTGCCATGCTGTTTGTTCTTTCTTATCTTTTGATGTTGTAAATGTTTGTTTGTATAAATTTCTCAGTGGGATTTATAATGTACTGCTAACAATCACATTCATTCGGTACAGTGTATACACTCTACCTGCTACAGGATGTGTATTTTTCTAGAATAGGGTTTATATGGTTTTAGGAACAATTTTTCTTTTTCGATTTACATTTTTAAGGGCCCTAAGAAAGTTTTTTTTTTTTTTGAATACATAATTTTTTTTTTTTTTTTAAATTTTTTTTAAAATTTTTTTTTTGGGTGTGTGTGTGCATGTGCCTGCCTTGCAGTCCTTAAAAAGTACTTATTTTTTTTAAGTGATATATTCAGGTTTCCAATTTAGTTGCATTAACAATGTGACTTGTAAAAATGCATGTCTTTGTATCCTCTGTGTGTCTCTTTTAGTGGTATCTCTGAGCTCTTTAAAGGGGAAAAGGACTAACATAGCTCTCTTGATTTATTCATTTTGATCATTCATACAAGGCAGTGTGTCCAAATTTGGCATCATCTGTTCTTTCTCCATGTGAGCTATACGAATGAATCATACATGCATTTTTGTTGTTGTTTTTCCATTGAACCTTTTTCTTTTGTATAAAATGCTATGCAGACTTTTGAGAAAATTTTTCTCTCTATTATTTCTATTTCATTTTAGTTTTTATACGAAAAGCCATTATCAAGAAGTTAGGCAGAGCTGGGCCAATACATTATGACACCTGCGGCAAGTTTTAAAAATGGTGCCTTTTCAAATTTTCAGAGAGACTCTTAAGTAATGAATATATCTGTAATAGAAATTGTCTACTTAATAGGATAACTGACATTTTGGGAAAAATATGTATTAATTGTAAAAAGCTTTATTTAAAAAAAAAAACAAATTTTAAAAACTAGAGAGCCTAAAAAAAGCAGATAAAGTAAATAAATTTGAATATAATTAGTTATTTAATAAAAATAATGACCCAATCCTTCTTTGAGCCTTTATGGCAGAAAGCTGAGAGATTGCATGTCTATAATAATTGTTTTCGGTACTTTCTTTTTTATAGAAATGATGGCTAGATCATTCAACCGGTCTTGGGTTATGGTAGTTCATGGATAATTTGCTACAATTTTCAGTTTAGAGAAATGACCCTTGGCTGTTGCTACAGTCACAAGTAGCATTAGTAGCATTCTTAGAGCCCAACTACGTTTGGATATAGGCATTGAAATCTTATTTTTCATGTTCTGAGATTCAGCAATTTATAAAAAAAATAGTCTAAATATTCACTCATATTTGCACATTTTTGTGAATTTTGTCAGACGTCAGATTAAACTATTAATATTTTTCGTTATTCGTTAAAAATTTCTTATTTTTTACTGTCTCATTTGGGTGCCTCTTTTGATTCGGCACCTGAGGCTGTTGCCTCAAATTTGAGACCAACTGAGTTCAATTTGAGACCAACTGAGTTCAGAATATGGGGATTTATAACTACCTTTTTTTTCCTCTTAGTATCTTTAAAATTTCTGTGATCAAATAAATATAATCTAAGCATATTTTTAATATTCTGAAAGAAATTCAATTTTACATGGCACGAAAAAAAATTAAATAAAAAAAGGAAATTTTAAAACAGATCCTGTCTTTTAATTTTATTATTTAACAGAAGAAAATAAAATGAGTAGAATAAATTATAAAAATCAAGATTTTCAAAAATTTTGTTTTTGATAAGTAAAAATTTAAAACATTTTATAGTTTATGCAGATTATTATTATTATTATTATTATTATTTTTCAAATTGTTACTGAAATTTGATAAAAATACAGCAAAACTTCGCTAGCCGGCCACTCCTTTAAATGGCCATGTTTTGTTTAGAACCTGTGAATGACTCCATAGAACCAATGTTATGAAAGTAATCCCTTCATGTTTTATAAATTAACAAAATTAGAAAAAATAATTTCTGACATCCTCTATATCCCTTTTTATATGGAGAAGATAATTTTTTGAAGTATTTTTAACTTACCAATATTTTTTTTGTTCAAGTTTCTTACATATAAAGTGTAGCTAAAATACATGCATGCCATTTATAACAATTGTTATTTGCAGTTCTCTCCCCCCCCCCCTTTCTGCAGGGCTAGATTCATTTCAAGAAATGTAGAGGCTCTCAAGGCATACCGAAATTTTGAATAAAATTTTCCTAGAATATTGAGAATGCCTTTTTAAAAAAAAAATAATCTATGCTGAAATCAGTCATGCATAATTTATATTAATTCTTCATCCATCATAATATAGATTAGATAGAGATGAAAAATATTTTAATTTCTGATGGTAAAATATGTGAGTATGTTTATGCTGAACCACAGTCTGCAAGTTTGAATTCAGTTATCGGCATGTTTGTTTGTAGCTATTTGAATTCAACTTCAAGCTGTAGGCCCTGGTCTGTTTAGCAATGCTGCAAAAAATGGCCATTGTACTATAAATCAACAAACCAATATGGACTATCAAAGATTACATTTCATCCATTAATGAAGCTTATCGTAAGCTCAATGCTTTTTCCTATGCATGCATGAACAAAATGAACTTCTGTTCGCAATCTGGAAAAAATATTGAACTTTCAAAATGTGGCTCTAATTTTATGTAGGTAGATTCTTTGCCATCTTAATATTCATTGCATGACAGCATTTGCAAATCTGTTAAAGATTTAATCCACTTTACTACTTATGATAAAAATTAGAGGTAACCCTCTTTTGATTTGGAGATCAACTAAACATTGGATAACTCCCAGGTAAACAAACAACTATACTTGACACATTCAAATAGCAATAAAATTTTGATGATCTGAAGGGAAATTCCATTTAATATTATCCTTTTTTCCTTCCTCTCAAGAATAAAATACTATGCTATGTCTTATTCAATTTGATTTTACTTATTGTTCTGTAAATTAAATTTATTTAGTTAAAAGGGAAAGTTGAGGGAAATCAGATTACTACATTAAAAATTGGTTTTTATATGTGACAATTAATATATCATGAATTTATAAAGTTGATATTTTAGGGGAATTGACATTTTTTTTTTATTCTCTAATTCTTAAATTTTTTTATATTGTCACAATGTAGCCATCACAGCACGGATTTATCACTGGCAAGATCGTTTTCCAGAGAGGACAGAGCCAATTTGGCAAGTTAAACTCATTTATTTATGAAGTAGAAAAATAAATATGTACACGTAGAATATTACAATTTAGATGCCATTTGCATCCAACTCTTTCTGCCAAGTTTTGTATGTCAGTAGTCTTTTGTAGCAGAGAACCAGTCCAGTTCCTCTCTGATTGATTAGCTAAGGCTCTTCGAAGCCTGTCAGCTCACTGGATCATCTGTCCCTCTCAGTGACTTTGCCTCTCTCCCCACTGCCGGCCTGTGAGTCCTATTTTTTTGTTGCGGGAACCCACCTTCTAGAACAATCTGGGCACCTCGTTAGACATCCCAGTTAGCTTCTTAAGTCAACCCCACAGGACACTGCCCTGGCGTCTCATTGGGATGAGACTTTGACAGCTTGGGGAAAAAATCATTAATAAATTGTCTGTTAGACTTTCAAGACATACCTCCTGAGGATGCCGTTATCTGCTTCATGAAAACTCAGAGCTAAAAGGGAAAAAACCCGTTATATCACAATCCAATGTTGATCTCCAAAGAAACAGCTGATTGACAAAGTACCGCTCACACAGAATAGTCTGTCAATTCCATGAAACAATCAGATGTTAAGAGAAGTGCGTATCCATGCCGCCACAATATGCATATATTTTGATGGTTAATCATTTTTATCGTTTTAGAAATTCTGAAAATTTTGACCTCTAATTCTTAAAAATCCTTAAGAATTCTTCATTTTTCATTTCTTTAAAAAAAAAAAACACTGGTTGCCTATTTAAAGAGGAAGTAATGTACTTGTACAATATTATTTAATTTATCAGTATTGGCAAGAAAACTGAGCACACTGGAAGGAGCAACAGCTATGATAGCAATAGTATATTAGGCTGAGTTATCAAGGTTGTGTTGACAGGAGTTATAGAAGACTAAAGTGATATGGAGCAAGCCAAGTTATCATGATTGTCTTTTAAAGCAGGCAGGTCACTAATGTATAGTTTTTGTTGCAAAAAAAGTCTAAAAGCTGTTTTAGTTTTTCATCCTTAAAAGAAAAATAATACTTAGTGTCCGACTGTTTTCTGCTTTTAATTTTTATTAAATGATTTATTTTAATGTAATTATAGGTTAGTATAAACTAATTTGAAATTCGGTTTAAAAATTTTTAATTTAATGTTTATATTCAGATTAACTTATGCCATCTAAATTTGCTTTAAAAAAACTTCAAAACATGTAGAAAAGTTATTGACAGTTTCTAATTGGGAAACTCCTGTTTACTAGAATAAATGTTATAATCATAGAATGCCCTGATGGTATAAATTGTCTATATGTACATAAAATATTTTACTTGTGTTAACCAGAATATCATACATTTATATACATGAAATAAAACATAAAATAAGACACACTTTCTGTATTACAAAAAAAGAAAAAATCTTTTTTCCCCCCTAAAATTAATAATATATCAAATGAGAATCATATGGGCAACTACACCGCTAATTTATAAGACTGAAATTATTAGCTACTACAATTTACCTTTGCTTTTTAACAAATGTCTGTTTAAAAATATCTAGTGTACAAATTTATTATCTTCATAAAGTAAGGTTTTGACTGAGTTGATATTCTTCTTTCAGGTGATTTTGGAAAGATATATACAACATGCATTTTAATTTTATGTAAAAGAAAATACTGAAATGTCTGAAGAGAAAAGTGAAGAGTGGGAGCTTTCAAAAGAAAATATCCAACCTATTCTACAAGGCAG
Organism: Dolomedes plantarius; assembly: GCA_907164885.2. Taxonomy (NCBI): domain Eukaryota; kingdom Metazoa; phylum Arthropoda; class Arachnida; order Araneae; family Dolomedidae; genus Dolomedes; species Dolomedes plantarius. Next base: position 73,816,592 of record OU015497.1, on the reverse strand, counting down.
AAAACCAAAAGCTTTAAAGGTTGCACTTGCATCACATACTGAAGATGTTATCCGGCATCAGCAGCAATCATATGAAAATGAACTCCGTACCTATTCAGGAGATGACCCTCTTGCTGTGTGGTTCAAGTACATCAAATGGGTTGAACAGAGTTTTCCAAAGGGTGGTACAGAAGGGCATATTAAGCAACTCATTGATCGCTGTCTTTCAATACTAAAAAATGAAGAAAAGTATTATGATGATGATCGTTTTATTGACATTATGTTGAAATATGCAATTGTAAGTGGTAAATCTAATGATGTTTATGCCTATATGTTTAGTCATAATATTGGATGCAAATCAGCAAAATTCTTTATTAACTGGTCTTGGGAATTGGAACAACTAGGTAGTTTGAAAAAAGCAGATGAAATTCTGATTGAAGGTATACAACGGCGGGCAGAACCACTTGAAAAACTGCATACTTATTACAAGGATTTTCAAATTAGGCTTGCAGACAAAATAAAAGTAAATACTGAGAGAAATCCTTTTACATCAGAAAATAGTCGATCTGCTTTTGCCATGCTCAAGCCACATAAGAAAAATTTAGCTCCTATTTCAAGGGTAGGAGAAGCAGTGATTGAAAATAGGAAAATGCCTCATGTCCTTGGGAAACAACAACCTCAGCCCAAAAACATCAATGCTTCTGTTCCATTTAAAATTCATGATTCAGAAAATATAAATCCTTCTCTTCCTCCACAATCACAATTTGCAACTGCCAGGAATCTGAATTCTGAAAACTATAAAGAAAATGAACAAAAACCAAGCAAGTGGAACAGAGTCAAAGTGAAGACACATGATCGGTATTTGGAAACATCTAATGCTGTTAAACCAGCTTTTAAACTTCATTGTGATGAGGAAAATGAACAAGAGAGTTATACACCTAGATCTGTTCCCAAAACGTCAAAAGTTCTCAGCACTCGCTCTATGATTCCTAGCCCCCCTATAGCTTTGTTTGAGCCTCCAGATCCATCAAAAAAACCTATGTATCCTAAAAGTAAAGTATATGGAGGGGCTGAAGAATTTTCCTTGGAAGAAATTCGTGCTGCTGAATGGTTTGATAAGAGAAAAAAGATTGAACAAGAAAACTTACTTATAGAACAGCAAAAGAAAATTGAGGAGCAGGAAAAGAAAATTGAGGAGCAACGAAAAACAGAAGATGAACTGAAAAAACAGGTGGAATATTTAGCAAAACAATTTGAATTAATACAAAGCAATATCCTGAGTTCAGTTCCAAAACAATGCAAATTTCCAGGTACTGATGAATTTAAAACTGATATAAACTGTTCAGAAAACATTAAGACTGACAATAGTAAATCTAATAAAAGGTTAAAAACTGAAAAAATAAGAATACAAGAAAATTGTGAAAATTCAACCTTGCTTGCTTATAGTAATTTGCAAAAGGGGGCTGAATTACAATCCATGCATAATTCAGATAATTCTTTAAAAAATAAACTTTCAAGTTATCCTAATTCACATGACTCTATTAAGGGTCCAGATGGCACAGGATTCTGTGAGGCAGCAAATATGGTTCATGAATTTTACAACAGAACACTATCCCATTCAATAATTTTGGATGAACATAAGCAGACTTTGACTAATGAATTCAATGAAAAAAGTTCTGTTATTTCTGGAACTAATTTGCCTGATTTAAATGAAGCCAATCAGCATGAAGAAATCCAAAGCTGTATTTATAAAGAATCTGATTGTATTATGCCATTTTCATTTTATCATGATCCTACAGGAATAATTACTAATTCAGATGAGGTTGTTCCTTCTGAAAAATGTCTAGACAAAGAAGATCCATTTGTATCACCTAACGAAGTATCTTCTGAGGAAGATATTGAAAATATTCCACCAAATGGCTATTTTCAAGAGTCATCTAAACGGGAGTTAGCTGGTATTCTTCAGCCATCTAAGAATATTTTCTTCATTCCTCTGGAAGAGCAGAATGAATCAGATGATAATTCTGATATTGAAGAAGAAAACTATATATGTCATGACAGGAGACAATATACAGATGACACACTGATTCCTCCATCTAATACTGAGCAATTTACAGCTGCTCAATTTCTTTCCTCCACACCATATTTATCTAAGCACAAAAACCCTAACTTAGAAAAGTGTGAATATCGAACTTCATCTCCAGAACCTAATGAAGTTCAAATCACTCAGCATCTTTCAACACAAAGTCCAAATGCAACCAGTAAAGAGTTAAATCAAGACAATACAATTAGAGCTGAATTAAAGTCTGTCAAAGAACAAAGTTCTTTACCAAGATTACCAAAAATATTAAGTGTTATAATGGAAACAAGTGCAGAAACTTACAGTAAATCATCATCTAGCAGTTCTGCAAGTTTAACTAGATCAAATAATCTAGATCAACTCTCAAGTCATCGCATCAGTATGCTTAAACAACATTCAAAATTAGAAACTTGTGAACCTAGCACTCTAAGTTCTGTCTCAGAAGTATCAAATGGTATATCTGATATCAACAGTCAAAATGCAGGTGAAATTCCACTTAAAGAATTTAATGGGATGGATCTAGAAGATAAGTTACATACAGGTGATTTTGATCCATTTGACCAAGAATTAAATCGCAAGTTTTTAAATTCTGTTAATTTAAATGATTTTAAAGGTTTATACTATAGTAATAAATCAGTGAAGGGTTTAAAATCAGGTGAAAATATATGCATTGGAAATGAATCATATAGAATAATATCCCATGTTGCAGAGGGTGCATATGCAAAAGTTTTTGATGCTTATAAATGTGCCTTTGCTACAAATGTAGATACCAAAAAATTTGCCTTGAAATTATGCAAAAATTCTAATGAATGGGAATTTTATATTTGCAATGAACTTCAGAAAAGATTATCAGAAAAAAATGTTTTGCCAGATATTAGAAATTCTGTTATGAATGTTATTTCTGCAGAAAAGTTTTCAAATGGAATCATCCTTGTCTCTGATTTTGGTGATTTAGGCACTTTATTAGACATAGTAAATTTTTGCAAAAAACAAAATTCAGCACTACCAGAATTAATCGTAATGTATTTTACTCTAGAAATTTTACTTATTGTTTCTAAATTACATGAATGCAATATCATTCATGGGGACATAAAACCCGACAACTTCCTACTTACAAATAATGCTTTTCATAGAAACTCAGTAGAAAAACTATCTGAGATTACAACATCTCTGCAATTAATAGATTTTGGAAGAGCTATTGATCTAAATTTCTACAGTAAGGGCATTTACTTTACTTCTGTTTTTGGCACAGATTATTTTAAATGTATTGAAATGAAAGAAAAGAGGCCTTGGGTTTTTCAGTTAGATTGGTATGCTGTTGCAAGTTGTATACACACTATGCTATTTTCTGATTATATGGTAGTTAAGAAAAAAAATGGTGTATGGGGAATAGATAAAAAAATAAAAAGATACTGGTGCACTTCATTATGGGATTCTCTCTTCAACAAACTGCTTAATATCCCAGAATGTTACCATGAACCTGATCTAAAGTCAGATATCTGTGTAATTGAATCCAAGATACAACAGAATTCTGCTAATTTTCTTAATCAATTTAGGCGTTTTGCAAAATCATACGAAAGTGGACAATGACTTTCATAGCTTGTGTATCATCATGTCATGAACTAGACATAGACTTATTTAATATTATGTGTAGAAGAATAAGTATAACATAATGTTAATTATTAACTATGAATACTCATAAACTTTCATATTCATGTTGCACCATATTTCTTTTTCTATGTTTTTAATTTGTATTTTTATTCCCACAATAGAATTGTAACTCAATTGTAGATCTACATATTGATGAAACTGTTGTATCTTTTAAAGCAAATAATTGTGTAAAAATTTTTGTTTTTTATTTATATGAAAATACAGATTAATAATTAAGTGTACAAATTTTGAAATGAACTTTAACATTCATGCCTTAAAACTCTTTGTTTGCAAAAAGAATAAAAAAGTATGCATGTATAAACAAGTGTGCATGAATAAATGTCTGAAATATATAAATCTCTGTCAATCATTCATAAATAAAAATTTCAAGCATTGCCCAGTGTGTGTTATAAAAAAGTACCTGTGAAGTTTTATTAAACAAATCAATTTTTTCACATCTTTTGTCCTTTTGGTTCAAGGACTAAATATTGTGATAAAATGGCATTCCTAATTATTTTTGTCTTATCTATAATTAAACACATAATAAGAAAATCTGGCTAATGTTTTAATGTGGGAATAGCTGTATTATTGTTTACTTTTATCAGAAAGTAAAATTTAAATGTGTAATATATTTTCAACCTATCATAAACCTATTTATTTTGAAATGTTTGGGAGTAACATACTTCAGAACATCAGATTAATTTTGTTCTCTGGGGCTGAAAAATTAGTAGAGTTGTGAATATCATTTAAATTGAATTTTAAGCTGGACCTTTGAAAAATATTTTTAAAATATTAAAATATTTCTTATTAAAAGTAGATTGAATAGAAGCACCATTTATTACTGTGAAATGTATTTTTAGTAACTTAATTTTATCATATTTGTAAGTTTTATCTCATGAATTAATTTTAATTTGAATTGCAATGAAATTGTTGGTGTTTATCTTAATAAAATTTACTTAGTCTTCGCTAAAAGGATATTTTAAAAACTTAATAATTTCCCCTTCCTTTTATAATAGTTTAGTAATCTAAATTTGTTGAGATTTTCCAGAGAACTATGAAAAATTCATTGTTCAGTGTTTATTAATGCCACTTTTTTGTTCTCATGCAAATTATCCTTAGTTAAATACAATTTTGCAAAGATAAAAGTTGCTAGTACATATCTAAAACTGAAATGCTACAGAGTTAAAATGCTTTCTTCCTCTTTAATGTTATCTCAATCTTTTGCTTCTTCTGTTATTTTGTTTAGAAATAGTTGCAATGTTGTCAAAAGTTGCAAATGGCCCTCTTCAAACTTTCAAATATATCTCCCATATGGATCACGCAAACTCATCCTGTTATCTGAAGCAAGATGATGATCAGGTTTGGTTTGGTTTGGAGCACTGTGGTCAATTTTTGTTACACGAGGGCTAATTAAATTGGAACCCACTGTTTAAAGCCAGTTCTGAATGGCTACAAATCTGCCAATGGTGTGACTTGAACCCACAAACTCTGGTACCAATAGCCAGCACTCTAATCATTCGGCCATACATTTACGATAAGGAGTAGGAATATAAATTTGCACAGTACACATTATTAATAGACGAAAAATTCTGTGTGTGCTGAGCTCAGTTTGTCTTTAGCAAAGTAGCAGATTTTTGAAAAAAAACTTTTTTTCTTTTCCCAGCTATTAAAAATGTGTACAAACTAAAGTTAGGTTGAATGCAATAATGTATAACTGAATATTTACATCATTCTCAATGGGAACATTTTGAAATTATCTATGAATAGCACTCTGTTATAAATATATATATATATATATTTAAGTAATGTATTAAATTATATTTTGGAACATTTTTGGACACATATGCCCAAAATTTCAAGTCAGTTAACTATAGGCTGATGTGTAAGTACGTTCGTGCTTTGGTCAACTTATAAAAATTAGTATTTGTATATAAATCAGAATTTGTTTCTCATCACTATGACCTTGCTTTAAGTAATAACATTTTTCTAGGTGATCTTTTAGCCTTATATTAGATGTCAGCTCACCCTAGTTCCATGACAGTTTTATAATAAGTAGAAAAAAATTTTAATTGCCAGAAAACAATATATCTTCCATTTTATGAAAAGTAAAAGCACACACTTATTACTCTCTTGCAATTTGGAAAGAATTTTTCAAGGAAATTATGTTAATCAATCAAACCACTGTAAACATGAGTAATGTTTAAAGTAGTTTATAAACATTTGTATATATATAGTATGTGTAATGTATATGGTAATCTACAAACATGAGTATGGGTAAATGTTCACTCAGTCCTTTAAATATGTTCAGCATTCTTTATTTTCATTTTCTTGTTCATGAGGCAAAGTTTTCTTTAAATATATTCTATAACCATACAAGGCCTGTAAAATTTAGATATTTTCTAACTAACTTTTAGTGTAAAAAATCATTTTAGAATGCATAGTATGGGAGAAACTTTTATGCTTTTTTGGTTGACTTCTCTTGTTTGTAAAATATCCTTAAATGTACTTTCTAGTAAGTTTTAATTTGAATTTCAATAATATTTTGAGAGAATTTTTCAAATGTTGACAAAAACTTTACACTTCTTTCCTCAATTAATTACCTAAAGTTGGCAGTTATGCCACTGATAAAGCAAATAGCATGTGATGTAACCCCTCAAATATATACATAATATACAAGCTAATATGAAAGGCCCATGATTTTTCTTGAGTTTTTTAAAACTTTACAGCTAAATAAAATTTTGGATTTTTTTCACTAAAGTAATGTTTCTTCTCAAAGACTTATAAAAACACCTTTATAATTCATTGTTTTATTTATTTTATGCCTTGCATATACTCATATAATTTGTAAATGAGACAGTACCGTAAGAAATGTACATATTTGGCATCGGTAACATAGCAATAAAAAAAATCGCTTTAAAAGAATCATTATTGATTAGTTATATTTATTCAAAAGTCAACCATTAAATTTCATTAACATCTTCCTGAACAGCTAAAGGGATATTTTTCGCACTGACACTCTTTGCACGACTTTTTCATGTTGAAAGAATTTTTTATAACTCATTATTACAAACTCGGTGCATGAAAAATTATACTCTCAGTATATGTGCACGTGTTGTTTATGTAACAAACTTTTTAGCAGAATATGTATAAGAAATAAGTTCTAATGATCTTAAAAAATGTCTAATGATACTTTTCATATCTTATGCTAAAAATATGATGTAATTGGAAATTTTTATTTTTATACTTTCCAGTATGATTTTTTTCTTACATCACACGAGAGAGGTTTTTTCAAATAAAACATTAAAAATATCAATGTATAATTAGCATTCATTATTGGAGATTCACCATAAAAATGTTCTATCCCTCCCTCCCTCCAAAAAAAGGAACTACTTACTTTTTCAATGGCAATATATCCGATAAAATTAGATCTCAATATGGTAGTGGAAGACAAAAAAGTTTCAGGTAGTCTCTTCTAACAAAACTACTGCAGGTTATTAACATAGGATTACTTATTGTTGTTTATCTCTTTTGTAAGTATGTTTTATGTATATATGTATCTATATACAGTTGGTTCTCTGTTTAACGACTTTCAAGGGACCGTGAAAAATCGTCCTTAAGTAGAGATCGTCCTTAAACAGAATTTGTGAAAAAATAACATTTCCCTTCACACTTTACAGGCTTAGGACTGTCAATATATTTCTTAATATATTAACGTGTTTAAAAATGTTATTTTTATTATCATCATTATTTTATTCACAAAAAGTTATTTTAAATTACATTGAAAAAAAAAGAGTACAAACAATACAATAAATTACGTTTTAAAAAATTCAAAAAGTGTTGATTGCTTCATTCGCCTTGTTTTCGTTATTCTCTTTTTCAGATTTTCTAAAATGTTAAATGAGTCACCTTCCATTTTCGATGTAATATAGCGTCGGAGAACATCTAGAGCAGAAATTGCATCTGTGTAAGACTGGCAGTGTCTCGTTAACCGTGTCTTCAACTTCACCTTCTTCGTCTGACACTGTGTTTTCGTTTACAATATCTTCATAAATTTGCTCTACGTTTCTGAAATCTGTTGTTAAAACATATTTATCACAATTGTAGAAATCTTGAATTGAAACATCCTCATTTTCAACAAGACTTCTCCATTCTTCAGGGGTAATGTCATCTTCGTTGATTTCTACATCCGTACTTTGCAGTTCCACTACAAGTTCTTTGTGAATTCCAGCAACGCGAAAGCAGTTTTTTATTGTGGATGAAGAAACTTCTTTCCATGCTAATGTTGTCATGTGCATTGCTTCCAAGATTGTAAATTTTCTAATTTTTATACTGTCAGCCAAATTGTTTATTGATTTCCTAATTAAAGACTTTCTGTAGTATGCTTTCACACTGCGAATGATACCCAGGTCTAATGGCTGCAACTTGCTAGTGCAATTAGCTGGTAAGAAATGGATAGTCAAATTTGTAAGTCCAGGAATATTTGGAGTATGTGCAGTGCATCTGTCGATTAAAAGTAAAACTTTTCTCTTTTCTCGATGCATTTTTGCATCAAATTTTCTAATCCAGTCAATAAAAATTTGTGATGTCATCCATGTTTTATTATTATCACAAGGTTTCCTGGTGATATTCTTAAAACACTTTGGTTGCTTTGATTTGCCTATAATTAGTAGTGGAAATTTCTCAGATCCATCCGAATTAGTGCACAGTAAAACAGTCAATCGTTCCTTACTGTGTTTTCCACCAAAACACTTTTCTCCCATATACATTAAGGTTTTATTAGGCACCATATTGTAGAATAGGCTCGTCTCATCTGCATTGAATATGTTCTTCTCATCATATCCATCTAATATCCCCTTCAGATCTATTTTCCATTCATCCACTATTTTTTCCTCTACGGAGCCACTTTCGCCAGATATGCTTTTAAATACAAGCCCGTATCTTTCTTTGAACTTTGTTAGCCAACCAGCCGAAGCCTGAAAATTTTGCATTCCAAACTTTTCTGCCAGAATAATAGCATTTTCTTTAAATATCACTCTGGAAATTGGAATGTTAGATGCTCTTGCTTGATGAAACCATTGCAGGACTGCCTTCTCAAACTCTTTTGATCGGCCACATTGAATTTTCTGCCGTTTGGATTTGGATCCCAAACCAAATTTTTGTGCTGCTTCAAGAATTTTCTCTTTGCTTGTTAAAATGCCTTTGAGAGTAGACTCGGGTAGCTGAAATTGTCTTGCGAATTGGACTTTTGTTATTCCAACACTTTCTTCCCAGTTTTCAATAATTTTCACTTTTTCGTGTAGCGTAAGATGCTTTCGCTTTGATGCCATTTTGCTCTGCTTACCTCGTATTCGTACTTGAATGAGCTCCTACACACAACCATGAATTCTCTAAACATGAACATGTGCTTCCCAGAAGGAGTGAGAGAGGGGTGCTTTTGGACAGTTCGTAAATCACATGACAACATGGTAGGTACAATAGAGTGATTCTACACCCGCACTAAGAAATTCTATCCACCAGGGAAGAATGTTCGATCTTCCGAGAAACAGTAATCCCCCCTCCCCCGGTTTTTTCCACTGCAACAAGTCTATGATTGCAACAAACATAAAGGAAATTCTGGGTCTGTTATTGAAACCAAACTCCCCCACAGAAAATAACCCTCCTGTAAATAAAATGTTGAAGAAAAAGTTTATCATTTAAGAAAAAATCGTCGTTAAATAGAAACAAAATCGTCTTAAAATAGAATTTTTTTACTTCGGAGTGACCGGGACCGGGAAATATCGTCTTTAAATAGAGATTGTCGTTAAGTAGAGCGTTGTTAAACAGAGAACCAACTGTATATGTATGTCAAAATTTTTACGCATTTTGGTACTTTTCTGTTTAACTGTTTGCTGCTTGCCCAAGCGATACAGGCTGGGTTTGGTGTGCTGCCAAAATTATAACTTGCGACACAGGCATCTGAAATTTTGCTTTCCGGAGGGACATAATCCTACGTTAAAAATAATAAATTCTAATACAGTGAAGTAAATTTGCTTATGGAATGTCCACTTTTGTGTTGAAAGCTATATCATTGTTTTACTGAGCAATGATCCGTAGATAACACCTTACAGATGTAAACATATATAATTTTGATCTCTGATGACATAAAAGGTAGAATTTGTGTGTGTTTGTATGACAACTGCAGTTTAAGAATAGAACTAGAAATTAGGATTACTTAGATCTTCAGATTTGAGAGGACAATTCTAAGTATTCTAAGAGAGAACTATATCACTAGAAGATATGTAAAAACTATCAATAAACCTGACTTTATGTATCTATATATCTGTGTTTGTTGTGTAAAGGGTGTCAAGTCCAAAATGACAGTTTTGAGAAAAACGGGATTGAAAACTAACGTTTGTGTTTTGTTTCACATATCCCAAATTTTCACTGATGAATAAAAATATTTAGCAGTGGAATTGGACTTAGCTCTCTGTACCCTGCAGTAGCCCTTGATTTTTCAAACATGCCTGGTTTGATAACTCATTTTAACCCAATTTGGATTTAACACCCTTTACACAGCAAACACAGATATATAAAAGCCAAATACCACTCACTCACTGACTGATTGATCTCTGTGTCTCTGGAACAATAAGGCCTAGGAGGCTGAAATTTTGAATAGTGGTTCCTCTTAAGCTCTAGGTGCACACTAAGAAATCTTTTTGAAAAATTCAGACTTTAAGGGGTTTTAAAGGAGATTTTACTCCTAACATTAAACACTGACTGACTGATCACTATAAACCATAAGGCGTAGGAAGCTGAAATTTTGCAAAGTGGTTCCTCTTAGAACCTAGAGGCTCACTAAGAAATCTTTTAACAAATTCAAATTTAAGGAATTAAAAGGGGCTTAATAAAACTGACTGACAGATTGTTGTTTCTTTGGAACCATACATTCTAGGAAGTTAAAGTTTGTAAAAATTTTGGTATTGCTCTTGGGCCCTAGGTGCTCACCATGAAATCTTTTTTAAAAATTCATTTTTTATAGGCAATCCCCCAAATTAAAATACTGACTGACTGATCTGTATCTCTGAAACTGCACCGCCTAGAAAAGCTGAAATTTTTCATAGTGGTTCCTTTTAAGCCCTAGGTGCTCATTAAGAAAACTTCTTAAAAATTGAAACTTTAAGGTGGTTTAAAGGGGCTGAACCCTCCAAAGTAAAATGCTGATTGACAGGTTTCTGGAACCATAAACCCTAGGAGGCTGAAATTTTGCATGATGGTTCCTATGAGCCCTAGGTGCTCACTAAAAAATCTTTCAGAAATTCAAATTTAATGGGGCTTAAACTCCTCCATAATCACTGACTGACTGATTACTGTATCCCTGTAACCAGAAGGCATAGGAAGCTGAAATTTTGCTTTGTGGTTACTCCAGTGCCCTGGTACTCACTCGGAAACATTTTTAAAAAAATAAATTCAACCTTTAAGGGTGCTAAAATAAAAAAAACAAACAAACTAAAACCCATATTTAATGCCAGATCACTGTTGTTAAATTATAAGGGTGAACTCTGAGGACACTTTACAACTAAACTTAATTTAAATTAAATTAAACAAATTACATAACTGATGATAATAATTTATTTCATCAAGAAGCATAGGTATTCAGCTAGTGAATATATATATATATATATAAAGGTTAAAGTCAGCAAAAACTATGTTGCTTAAAGAGGTGATTAAAAACATAATTTCTCTTAAACTATAAAGACAAATGGAGGAAATACATAAATATATACTTAATGTCTTTTATGTGCAAGAACAAGCAGATGAAAAAGCTTCCAGGTATTACAGTACACTACCTATAAATATAATTCAAGACACAGTGATGAAATTCAAACTGTGATATAACTATGATACAGATGGAAACAAATTAAATTAAAAATTAAACCTGTAGATCTTACAATAACTAAGTTGATTTACAAATGGAATTCTAAAATTTATGCAGGCAAAACCCAGAAATAAATTTGAGAATTCATTGTAATGTGAATTATAATTTTGCTAAAAATACTTACAATATGTTGATTAGTGCTAATAAATGAACTTTAGAAAGACATAGCACCAGAGCAATTTCCAAATTAAAAACTTTTAAAAGGCTGTTTTTCAATGATGAAAGAAAGTAACCATTTACCATCCTTACAAATCTTGAAAAATGTGTTCCATGTTATAATGGTGTTGCAAAGTATATTTTCAAGTAAAATACCCATGAAATCTTGTATAAATGAAAACAGATATTAATGGTAATCATATTATTACTTAGACCTAGGAAAAAAGAAATGGTTACAGTACCTGGGCTAACAAGATGCATGAAAACCAATCTATGTGCCCATGGGTGGTAATTATGCTCCATCTTTTGTTCAATAAAACTTTAATAGTGGTTTAAATTATTTTGTCAGACAATTAGACAAGCATTGAAAATTTTTGCACATCTCTTCTCTATTTTTCACTTAAGCTGTATTGATGAATTATACAATTACAAATGAAATTCTACATTCAGTATCTAACCATAATAAAGGAGAATGACATAGCTATTATGACTGCCTTTAATGTTTTGACTTAAATAATGTCTGAATCAAATATAAGCTAAGATGAACAAAGTTTTTCAATTACATTTAATTTTATGACTTTCAAAAGATTACACGAGCTTTGCAGTTATTATTCAATGGTAAATTTTATAAACCCAAAATTCCAGATTAAAAAACTGCCTGAATTTTCCTATAGAAATTTTAATCATTTGAATTCCTAAGAAAAATCTAGAAAATATTATCCTTTGATAGCAAGATAGTTAAGTCATCCCCTCCCACAAAATGTTCTCACCAGTGTTATTTTATAATATTTGCACACATGGTAAACATGTGTACATTTATATAGAATGAACTAATTTAAACTTATTGGGGTTCCTGTAATATTATGTAACTTCAAATTATACAATGTTTATCATAAAATCTCAAGGTGATTTATTTTTTATGTACCTTGTTTATTCATAAGTACAGACTGCATCTTTTTTTTACAATATCCTGCATACTGATAAGCACATTGCTGTAGTAACATGTCAAAAATGAAACTGACATCTTAAATATATGGTGGCTTCACTCAAGAGATGTGAACAACCTATAGTAGTAATGTAAAATCAATTTTGGGAGTATAATTAAACCATTCATCTGCAGCTCTGGATATAAATATCAATTATTATGGCTAAAACATTATTAATAACGAAAATGGACATTGGTTGAATAACATACAACAGTGCAATAAAACCATAAAAGAATAACAGAGCAGTATAACGTTATTTTGATTATCATTGCTAAAAATGTTCCAAGAAATGTTCTCTGTTGAAAAGGTCCTTTTGCTCCTTTAATGGAATTTTACCTCTATTTGAAAGTCCAACCTGTAAATCATTCCATTTTACAAGGTTCATAAAATAAATGTAGCCTGCAGTTGTCACACCAGAGTAAAAAGTTCCAAATTCGGGGCATTTACAGTTCATAATAATTATGAGTCATTGATAATATCATAGACCTTTTACTAAAAGGCAACTATAGATCATAAATAATAGACTTAAGAAAAATTTATCATTTATAGTTAATATGCTTCATTTAGTATAAGTGTTTTATTACTTTCACATTTTCCAAAGTTCTTTCAGATACCAAGATTTACAAAAGCATTCTAACAGTTACTTTTTTCATGATGCTACGTAAGTGAAGGTTACCTTGACCTAGAATTCCGGTATATTTCCCAAGATTTCTTTCTTAATTTTAAGGCTTAATGGCTTCTTTCTTAATGGTTAGGGTGCTAGCATTTGGTACCAGAGTCTGTGGGTTTGAGTGTGGCATGGATGTTTGTAGTCATTTGGAATCAGCTTTAAGCAGTAGGTCCCCAGCCTAATTAACCCTTGTGTAGCAAAAAATTTACTGTAGCGCTCCCAATCAACCATTTATCAATTATTCACAAAAATGTCTGGCAAATAAAATATTACAATTACTTAAACAGTAAAATTATGATAACAAGTAATATAAAAATTTTTTTTTTTAAAGTCAATTCCTACTTAGGTCAACAAAGAAAAATTTGAGTGTGAACTAATAGTAGGAATTGAATATAGGGAGAGTGTGAACTAATAGTAGGAATTGAAAAAAAGGATTGCCTGCCAGAACCTTGCCTACTGTGCGAGATTAGGAGGGGGGGGGGAGAAAGAGAGAAAAAAAAGTTTGTCAGGTTGGGGATTCGATCCCGCAACCTACAGGACAGGAGGAGCCTGCGCTACCGCAGTGCTACCGTTTAGACAGTAAAAAGAGGGAAATTACCATTCAAGAGCAAGAGACGCTCTAGGTCTCTTCCTATTGAAAGGGCTCCCATATAAAACTAAAATTCATTAATTAAATTTAATTAATGAATTAATATTTGAAATAACTATTAACATCAAGGGTCATCCACTACAAGTTTAAAAAAATGTACTTCAACTTGAGTGGATGAATAAAAAGTATTTTATTAACGATTGAAAATTTGGACAAGATATATAGATATATATATATATATATATATATATATATATATATATAGGGAGAGTGTGAACTAACAGTAGGAATTGAAAAAGTATATTTCTTAATTTATATAATCTTTCCTCTAGCAAATAAAAATGAGTTGCAGATGAAATAATCAAATAATGATTAATTTCAAAAATATAATAGTAAATATTAGGTTTGCTCTTTCATATTTCAGCTTAGAATTGCTAATAAAAGGAAATAGGGAATAAACCCTAAATACTTTTTAAGTTATTTTTAACAGCTAGTTAAAAAATGTTATGATGGTTTAATGCCTCTTTTCCCATTTAAATTTACACCATGAGTTAAGTAAAATATAGATGCTAACATAGGAAATGAAAATGTGGAAGATTTTGAATAAAAATAAGGATGATGCTAAAATTTCGCAAAGTCTCAAATAGCCATTCATAGCATGAATATGAAATCTCTTCAGGAACAAAAATATGTTACAAACTATTTACCACAGAAAATCCCATGATGGTTAAGTTTTTTGACAAATTGCTTCTCTGTTAGTATTCCCATAAAATTAATTCATTTAGAATTGATATAAAAAATCTGTATTCAAATTTTTTAAAAATCTTTAATGTTACTTTTGTCTTCAACATATTTCAGAACTATATGAGGATTGAAAAGCACGTTAAATTAAAATAAACATTTTAAAAAACTTAACATCTTGCAGAATTTTTCAGATAAATGTAATAAATCAGTATTTTATATTCTTAGAAATTAAATATTTTATGGTTATATCCAACTGATTCAGGATACAATGGAACTGGATTCTAATCAGTTGAATGAGGTTTGAGCAAGTCCTTAAATTTTGTCATTTAAACTATAATTTTCAGAGTTCACATTATGAAAATTGACTCCACAATGTTAAGAGCCTCTTTTGGATTCCATTACTCCACAATTTCAATCGCAGCTGGTGACTGGCATTAAGTTTTAGCTGAAAATAAGCTGTAAACAATATGTTAATTAACAAGATAGACCTATTTTGATTAAGGGAAAAGATATATAAATAAGGGACACAAGAATGTGAACTTTATACTTCAGAGGAAAACTTGTTCATTTTATAAATAAGACATTTTAAATTGTGAGCTCCCGAAGCAGAAACCTACCATATTATATCTAAATTAATGCTGATTAATTCCAAAAAACTATCTGTAAGAGAATTAATTACATCCAATAATTTCTATTTAAATTTTTTTGGATTATCCTATAAAGTTAAATTTTCACTCTAAAACATAAAATATAGACTGTATTATTATTACAACCATAAATAAATAATGAAATCAGGAGTAAATTTGTGCAAATTTTCTACTCTAGATTTATTTTGCAAAAACAATAAAAATATTAAGTATTATTTACATGTGTTAAATACGAAATGAAAAGAGGGGTTTTCTTCTAAAACAGATGTCAATTTATGAATAAGCATTTTGAACAAACTTATTTCAAGGGTTCATAAAAGAAGGCTTTAAAAAAGCAATGTTCCAAAAGACTACAAGGATACAGGAACTATGTTCATCATGACCAACACAATGAACAATTACATGAATGTTGTTATAGACTTTTTTCATTTTTAAAAAAGGATTCTTCAAAAATTATTATAATATAATAATATGACTTCTATCTAGGTAAAACTCACAGAATTTCTTTCTTCTTCAAATTTAGAAGATTCAATAAATTTTACCAAGGTATAGAAATAGTTTGGAAATTTGTGAGTCTCTTGAGAAAAATTAGGGGTGCTGGCAGATAACGGCTGTTAAATAAATACAGAATAAAACCACCTTTATTAAAATATAGTGCATTACACCCTTTGGTAAGAAAATGGATATTAAAAAAAAAAAAAGAAAAAAAAAAATGAAATAACTACTATCATTATTTGACACACAAAATTAATGGATATTTTACTCAAATTTTTTCAATTATAGCAAGATAAATCAAATGGCATGGTTATTTTAAAGCTAAATATTATATATACTAATGTTAAACAATACAACATGATTTTGAATAAGCGAATTTCACAAATCCTTTACAGTATGATGTATACGAAAACATAGCACTGCACACAAGCCCACATCACACTCTTTACTATAAACTTCGGTCTCACATTGTATTTTCTCCTCTTTTTATCTGTTTTAGAGCAGCACACAAAACACTGTCTGATTAGATTAGTCTTTTTCTGTGTTGGTGGAATGTGCTGAGTAAAGTGATGACCTGCAAGTCATAACAAATTTATACCAGGTTGCTCTGGTCCTGGTAACGGAACGTGTGGCTTGTTCATTTCTACAATTTGTTCTAGAATTAAAATTCTGTAGTTCGTATTATTTTCCCTACCTCCTGCTGATTTATATATTATGAAGGAATTATGCAATGCCTTTCCATATATTAAAATTCTTCAGTAGAAATGTCGGTATCTGAGCCTCAAGAATTTAAAAGGTACTCTTCATTAGAGACTGAATCAGACATTGCAAATCAAACTTTTTGGTATAAAATTCACGAGAAATTTTTACAAATTCCAACTAACCATGTGAAACACTCATTCCCAATTTGTACCTTTATAACTGACCACACACACATTCCTTACCTATGAAATAAATGAAGGACAAATATTGCCATCTATTGAGAAAATAGTAAAACTCCATATTAATGTTTATTCTCCATGTCTATTCGAAAGGAAAACAAACTCAGTTCGGGATTTACAGAAAAGAATCGCTACATTTTTTCCTGCCTGAACTGAGCTTGGGTATCACATATATTGCCCATTGCGGTTGCCTGGACTGGGTTCAGGCGCCACTGGTAAGGGGTTAAGATATAAATTTCAAATATAAAGATTTGCAACCCATGTCTAAAATCTCTCTGCAACAACGGTTTTATTCCACTTCTATACAAATTATCTGTATAACACCTTTCAGTATAAAAGGTATACCTTTAATCAAATGTTACAATGTAACAAGTCAATTTTTGTTACTTAAAGTTTTAGCTATTTCATAGACTTACTTTAAAAAGGAAAACTAATATCTTATAATCCAATGTATGAATAACTAAAGTAGATATTTTTTAACCACAGCTCTCTAAATATATTTTTTTAGCTATATAAATACATACATATATATATATACACACACACACAAATATATACAGGGTGAATCTGAGAAAGTAGGCAAAACTTTATGGGGTGATAGAATGCAGCTATACGAGCAATATTTGTCATAGAATGTATGGTTGGAACGCAAGCAGTGATAAGTTAAAAAGGTAGTTTTCCCATTGTCACATTTAAAGAATTAACGCAAGAAAGATACTTCAGAAAACATTTTATTAACAGGAATGTAATTGATATACATGCTCAAAGAAATTGCTCAAAAGAGCTTCCGCCATCTATAATGCAGGCTTCACAACTGTGGGATAGGGACTGATGCATATTTGCATATCGGAGTAGCTGCATCCGATTCCAGCCCCCATCAAGTTGAGAATGAGGTTACAGCATGACAGTGTGCCTGCACACTTCAGCTTGGTCGTGCGGAACACTTAAGATGCAACGTTCTCAGGGCGATGGATTGGTCGAGGTGGTCCCATAGCTTGAACACCAAGATCGCTAGATCTCTCATGTTTGGGCTTTTTCCTGTGAGGCCATATGAAAAGCCTAATCTACAAGTGCACCATTGAAACCAATATGGAACTAGTCCCCAGGATCACCAAGGATGATTGCTGATGATATTCAGGAAATGCCTGAAGTCTTCGCAAATGTGTGTCAGTCCTATCCCGCAGGTGTGAAGCCTGCATTACAGCTGGCAGAAGCTCTTTTAAGCAATTTCTTTGAGCACGTACATAATTTACATTCCTGTTAATAAAATGTTTTCTGAAGTATCTCCTCTCATTCTTACGTTAATTCTTTAAGTATGACAGTGGAAAACTACATTTTAACTTCTCACTGCTTGCATTCCAACCATACATTCTATAACGAATATTGCTTGTATAGTTGCATTCTATCGCCCCGTAAAATTTTGCCCATTTTTTCAGATTCACCCTGTATATGAGTTCTGTTGAGAATATATATGACTTCTATATATATAAATATATATATTTATATATGTATGAATTTCAA
Organism: Dolomedes plantarius; assembly: GCA_907164885.2. Lineage (NCBI taxonomy): Eukaryota > Metazoa > Arthropoda > Arachnida > Araneae > Dolomedidae > Dolomedes > Dolomedes plantarius. Next base: position 73,798,219 of record OU015497.1, on the reverse strand, counting down.
TTAAGGTAATGCCATTAAAAAATTATCCATATATTTCTCTCACAAAATTTAAACAGATCAAGTTAATCCATTACATTTGCAAAAAATGGCATTTGAATTTTTATAAGATGAAGTTATATACAGTTGGCTCTCTATTTAAAGACGATATTTCCCAGTCCCGGCCCCTCCGACGTTATGGAAAATGTTATTTTTTCACAAATTCTGTTTAAGGGTGATCTCTACTTAAGGATTATTTTTCACGGTCCCTTGAAAATCGTTAAACAGAGAGCCAACTGTATTTATGTTCCATATGATTGCAAAAGATCAAATTTATTTTCACAGAATTTTCATTGTTTTAAAACACGTATCAGAACAAATATGGTGTTTAATGAAAATAAAGGTTTAGCTCTTTTTTTTTTCTTTTAAATTTTCATTTACAATTCATTTACTTGACTTTTCATGAAAAGTGGTACACACATCTTAGGCTCAATGAGATCTTGATATGGTTTGACTAGTTTTTGAGAACTTATTTTGGTAAATTTCAATTAATAGACACAAATTTGCCTTAATTTAGCAATTCTCAGAATAACATAACCATCAATTTAACTTTGAATCACAGCAGAAATCCAAATACTATAAAGCAGAGTTGCTCGATGCCAGAATTCTGCTATTATTCTTTATGATTTAGCATGCATTCATGAATTAAAATAAACCTCAAATTGTTTTATCAAAGAACTGTAAATTCCAAAATGTGATATGGAAGTTATTAGTCGATGACTTTACCTTGAACTGTTCAAATATATTTTCCATATATGATGAGTTGATTCCCCATGCAATTTTGTGGTAATCCTTGAGGTGTGACTCATTCCCTCTGAGGTGAGAGACACCCATCAGCAATGCATCACAAGGGTTGTTCCAATATAAAAGCAAACATAGCTTAAGGTCAAAAACTTATTGCTCCATTTTCTTTAGCTTCTATTTAATTTAATTAGTGTAAAACAATTATACATATGGTTTTAAATTGTTACTGTTCTACTGTTATTCAAAATTTAACATCTAGCAGAGAGATTGTTAAATTGGCTACAATTTTGGCTTTATTTGTAGAGATTAAGTTAGAATGAATTAATACGTTGCCCATTAACAGCACAGTATCTTGTCAGGCTGTTTTAATTGGATTGTCCAAATCAGAATGTAATAATGGCAGTAAGCATGCTTTCTTCTTGGACAGTGTTCCTAAAAGGCTGTTACTAGTTGAGATTTCTAAAAATAGGCTTCGTTTTCAGTGATTTTTTAGAAAATGCCCCTAACAAATTATTTTGTTTTCAAAACCTTATTTCGTCAAGAACAAATTTATAATGAACTGCAATTTTATAAATAAAAAAAAAAGCTCTGCCGGACAATTTGAAAGCAATTTGTATTTGCTAAACTTTTGAATACACTTAGTATACTTAACAATAACAAAAAATTGGTGCCAAGCATGGGAAAAAGAAAAAAAAAAATGCCTGGTAAACAACTAGTCGCATAAGAAAGCTGTTCCATAGATTCTTTCATTCCAAGATTACTGTGACATTCCAACATTCTCCGTAAATGCTACATCTGGGAACAATAAACAAATACATACACTCCCTATATTTCTCTAACATAAAACTGATAATTTATTTCTATCAGTTTTAAGAAATAAGTTACATTTAAAAAAGCTTTTCCTACAATCCAAGTTTAATTTTATATCAATTATTACAGATCTGATAAAGAATTAAAACGCAAAAAGCTGTTTAATACTATTAATCATTAACCATCGTTTAATTAACAAATAAAATTCTAAATAATAATTCTCTCCAAGTAAAATAACAAGTAATACATCACAATTTATTACAAGTATTTCATACATAAACTTAATTTCTCATGACCATCTGTAATGGGCATATGCTTTGTTATTTTCACACACTTTGTGAAGATCTTGCTTTCTCTTAATAACACGACCTTCTAAATTATAAGCATCTAAAAGCTCTTTTGTCATTTGTTCTACAAAACTTATCTCGCCCTCTTTATCCCTAGCCGCCATTATCAGCCACTTCATTGACATCCATTCGGATCGTTTTGGAGTTATGGGTACAGGAACTTGATATGTTATACCACCTTTTTTGATAGGAGTCAAAGCAAGAATTGGTTTGCAGTTTTCAATGGCCTGTTTAAATACATCTAGAGGATTCAACACAATAGAAGCCTTTTCTTCATTAGATGCTGCATGATACTTTTCAAGCTGAATTCTTTTTATGGTCGCTAAAGTTTCATGCATTAATTTTCGTGCAAGTTTTCTGTCACTCCACTGCATTACCAAGTTTGTAAAATGTTTCAATATAGGGTCGTCATAAACTGAATCAGTCATATTAGCAGGAGCAGGTTTAACAGGTAAAACTTTCATAGCTTCTAATTTGTCTTCACTTTCTAATTTGGCTATCTCTTCTTTAGATGATATAGGTGTAAGATACCAATCTGGAAATAAAGCATTTCGTTTCCCTGATATCAATGGAGTCCAAGCTTTGCAGCCTTTAATTATAGTTTTACGAACTAATAGCATTTTTTGATAAAAGTAGCGCCCAACGAAATACTTCGAAAACTAATTTTCTGTTTACTTTTATGTTTACTTTAATGCATAATAGCCAATGTCTAGGCAGCACGAGCGGCTGCCGTGCGTAACGGCTCTCTGAAATTTTTTCCAAAGAGCTGTTACGAGAGCTCTTACGCTGTAGCAACCCTCGTATTCTTGGCAGAGTATTGGCAAACATAGTTGTTGTGGCAACCGTGTTGGCGTGGCTATTTTTTTTTTGCCAATATATCGCCATTATGTGTTGTGTGTATTCATATAAAGAGTTTTTGGCGTCACTTTGTACCTGGGATTGTTTTGGCCTGGGATTGTTTTCAGTTTGATGAATTATTACGTTGAGCGATTATTAAAATCGAATATTTTAAATTCGTTAAACTCATGATTGATAGAGAGAAAGGAATTGTATCTCGTATTGTTTTATAAACAATATAACAGTAGTAGACGGCTGTGCAAAGTAAGAATGTCATTGCTATTCATTGTTTTTACTGTGGATTTTGGGATATTAGGTTACTGTTTAGCATATTCCACTAGAACGTAATAAAATTATGTATTTTAATGTTATCTAGAGTTTGAAAATTGTGCCTAAATTGAGTCTGCATCGCATTTTTAATTGAGAAAACACAGCTCGTATTTTAATTTTGTCTAGTACATACGAGTTATTGGGCGCATACAATTATAGATATAGAACGCATGATTTTAATACATATGTTGGGTGATGGTTTAATTGTAAATTTTTGCTGAATATCAGAACAGGTTTTATATTTAATTAACTCACGGTTTAACACTACAGATATTATTTTTCCTATCCTTTGGTATAATAAGTTTCTGTGGTTATTTTGAAAAGCACATCGTCTATTTCTTCAATTAATAGTTTACGTTTAACTCTATTATTATCTTTTATAAAGCTTTGTTAGTTATGCATAGTTTTTTATTATCAAGGTTTAATGGGAAGCAAAATGCGCTTCTGTACATAAGCTTTACTTTTGTGATTTTATTTAAATGTAAACATTATTCATTCTATCATACATACAAGGTGTGACTGATCACAGAAATATTACGGTATTATATATTTGCAAAAAACAACCTTATTTTCTTTCAAAGTACTCCCCGCCGGATGTAATGCATATCTGATAAAGTTCCTACAAGTCTTAGAAACTTCTGGAATAGTCCTCCTTCACTATAACTTGAAGTCCCCTGGTAACAGCAGCTTGGTTATCTGAAGTGTTTGCAAATCTGTGTCCTTTCAGGCCAGTATGGCGGGTGAGACAACTCATTAATCTCATGCTTGATGATTAATCGTTTTACATTACACTGTGCATTATCAGGCAAAAGGTACCACTTGCATAATCCCACAGCAACTAATTTTGGCAGCACACAATGAATATGTGCAAAGAGGTACTTGAAAACATGACAGTAAAAATCAGCATTAACTGTTTGTCCTGGTATGAATTCTTTGTGGATTAATCCCTGTGCGTTGATAAAGTTGTCTTAACCTTTGACTTCTCTAAACGGATTTTTTTGGTTAAATTGAAACAAAATTTCATATTGACTCTCTGATCCCTGATGCAATGCTCTAACAACTGTTACATTAGAGCTACCGCATGAACGGACACCTGCAGAAGAATTTTGAAAACAAAGTGCAAAATTTATGTAAGACGGGGAAGAACACAATGTGCATGTGTCAGCATGTCAGGTTGTTTTTAATTTTCGAAAGGAGGGAGATTCACCTTATCAGGCTCACCTTGTATACTGCTATTCTGACAATTTTTGCTAATAGTTTCTAATGTACGACATGAGTCATAATATTACAGCATTTTTGAAAGAAGATCTTAGTATTAATAGCCTTTTAAGTGCTACATAAATGGCTTTAATTTTTCCTTCAAAATTTGTGGAGTTTTTTCACACAGAAATGTAAAGGGAAATAGATCACAGGTCACCCCTGTACCTGCATAGTCATCTCTATGAAACAAGAGATCAATTAATATAAACATGAAACCATTGTTTTTACTGTGGTTGAAAATTGTGCCTAAATTGAGTTTGCATCACATTATTAATTTAGAAAACTCAGTTTGTATTTTAATTTCGTCTACTATGTGCGTTATTGGGCACATACAATTATAAATATAGAGCACCTGATTTTATTACATATATTGGGTGATGGTTTAATTGTAAATTTTTGCTGAATATCAGAGCAGATTTTATATTTAATTAACTCACGGTTTAACACTACAGTTATTACTTTTTCTTTCCTTTCGGGTAATCAGTTTCTGTGGCTATTTTGAAAAGCACATCAATTCTATTTCTTCAATTAATACTGTAAGTTTAATTCGATTTATATCTTTTATAAAGCTTTGTTACTTATTTGTATAGTGTTAGTTTTTAATTATCAGGGTTTAATGGGAAGCTTAATGTATTTCTGTACAGTAAGCTTTACTGTAGTGAATTTATTTAAATGTAAACAACATAGATGGCACTGTAAGCGTGAGAAACAACAGTGCACTGTTAGCGCCATCTATGTTGTTTACACTTTTCTGTGTGCCATTTTTATCCTGTTTCAATGTTTTTAAGATGTAGATTTCTGTAACGTCTATTTATGTATTTTAATACATTTAAAATTTAGAAAGTTTTGTTTTTAATAATGCATTTTATGTATTTACCCTCAAACCCCTTATGTTTAATTTAATGTATTAAACCCTTTTTAACTTTTCATATAGATTTGCTTTTTCTCAAAATTACATGTAAGTAGAACATTTCCGTTTATTGTTACAGTTTTGTATAGTCCTTGAAAGATTTTTCTGATTACTGTCATAAGTAATCAGTAAATATGTTTGCATGCATATAAATATACATTCAAATTTTTGTAATAACATATGTGGTGTGTAAATGCTGGTTAATTTATTAATTTGTAACAGAGAAAAAATGTGAAGCTTTATCTTTATTTACCTTTTTTTTTTTCAAAAAGATTTGATAAAATTGTTGTTTGTTTTTATTCATAAATAATGTTTTTGAAAGAAAATGTCATAGATATGATTTTAATATAAGCATGAAACATTCAATCATTTCATATGAATTCTGTTTGATGGTTCACTTGATAAAGAGTTTAGCTGTAATGCAATCTAATGACATTGGTCTTGTTTCAACCTTTCACGTTTGCAGGCTATACATTTGTGAAATAAGGTAGAGGTAATAGGTATGCACAGGAATATAGGTAGAGGAAAAAAATGTATTATTAGCAAACAAGCTTCAGCCTTTGAAATTATACTTTTATAACTATTATTAATTAATGTTTTTATTATTATTTTCTACAAACGGAAAATGGGAGATGAATCAGTATATTTTGTACTTTATATTGCACGAAACAGAAGGAATGCAAAGGGCAAGACATGCATGAGGTTCTGAAGAGAAATAGCCTAGGTATGCTGAATGTTTGTGCTTTTTTTTTTTCTTCCAGTTTGATATGCTTTCTAATATCCTTCAATTCAGAGTTGTAAGAGATTTTTTCATTCTATTATATACATATTTTGTTCTTCAGGCAAATGTATAGGGAGATAAGATCACAAGTCACCCCTGTACTTGCACAGTCATCAATTTTGTGTATACTGTGTAGTGAATTATACTGATATTTGTCATTTAGCATTTCTTTGATGTATTTAGTTATATACTTAGTTGATATACTTGGTTAATTATGATTATACTTTGACTGTTTTAATCATTTAAGGGTTAATTTCATGATATTAGTCTGAATTCTTTGAAAAATGAATGTTCTGGTAAATTTTTTTGGATAAGTTTAATTTTTGTGTATACTGTGTAGTGATTTGTACTGTTGATTGTTGTCTAGCTTTTCTTTCATAAGACTTGTGTTGGTAATTTTATCTATTAGGACAGGGTGGCTGTCTGTAGGGTCAGTAAGTGTAATGCCCGTTGGTCTAATTAAAAGACACCGGACCTGCCACTCCTTTACAATTTCGACGGAATGCGCTGTGGACGTGAAAGAAGTCCGGGGAAAATGTTGACGTTCCATGGATGACCAAGGAAATGCCGGGGAAGCCTAGTGGACAAATATACATCACTTGCAGCAGATTGGAGCAGAGGAAAGGCTACAATCAAGAGGTGAGATCTTTTAAGGTAAGTCCAGAGAGATTCTGTAGGAATTATTGTCTAGGCAGGTTATGAAGTTTCAAGGTTAATGCGAACGTAAATTAAATTAAAAGTTCTAGGGGTACAAAAGGTTCAGGGTTTTGAAGAATTTTGTTTAGAATTGTTTAATTCGATTTGGTCTAAATACTTAATTGAAGTGGACATAAGTATTTAACTGGGTATTAAACAATGTAATAGTTATGCTGGCTTGTGTATTCGAATAAGGAATTTTTATTTGAATCATTTTACCAGGGTTTTGCTTTGTTTAAGGGAAAAACTCAGTTTTGGAAAAGAATTACACTGCATGTAATGATTTGAGAGAAACTGAAAGTGTCAAATTATTAGGGTATGCGTGTATGGAAAATGCACAAGATATATTGTTTGTTATATTGATCTGAATTAAGTGTATTTTTGTATTCTTTTAAAATTTTAGCTTAGTGCTAAGGGTATTTTGTGAACCGGTATTAACTTGGAGTTTAGTATTTTGCCAAGTGTATTTTATTATGATTTAAAAATTAGCATATTGCTAAGGATATTTCTGCAGTTATAATTGTGGAATTTTATAGAATACAAGGTGTATGTATTAGCGTATTAATTTTCAGTTTGGAATTTAAAGTTAATTCTAAGAAGTATTTTTTGTGAAATTATATCTAGTTGAAACTGATAAATTTTTGAGTGTATTCTGCATATTAGTGAATGTTTTCTACATATTATTGAGTGTAGGGATAGCAAATTTAGAAATTTCCTAATATCAAGGATTTGTGATAGTGAGTTGGAAAATTAGTATATAGATAACTAGCATTATTGCCCGGGTAGATATATAGATATAAAATTTTTCATGCATTCCATCCAAAAAATACTGGGCTGCACCCCCCGCTCTTCATGTTTATCTGGCCAGACAGAATGTGCATAGCGCATTTCTACTGAAATGATATACCCAGTATTTTTTTGATGGAAAGCATGAAAAATTTTATATCTTTATATCGACCCGGGCAATCATTCTTTAAAAATAATTTCATTAATTTTCTTATGCCTTAATATAACTAATGGACGAATAGTTCGGAATGAAAGTTATGTGTCATTATGTTTCTCTGTTTAAAGAGCTTTTCCTCCCACTGCTTAAATAGCCCCAAAACTCTAAAAGATTTATCTTATATGGTTTCACAGAATAAGTAAATCAAATACATATCGTATGTTAACTCTGTTTCGCGAACTTAGGGGAAAAAACCTGTAGAACTCTTAAACTTCTTCCCATTTTATGATCCTTAAACAATTAATATATTTAGATCAACAGAAGGCTTCCATAAACTGGCCATGGGACAAACTTAATTTTTTTTTCCTTCCTTTTTTTCCAAATTTTATTAATTTCTATTAGTTTGAACGCCATTGTCTAAAGCAGCGGTTCTCAACCTTTTTAGACTCACGACTCCACTAAACGTAAAAAAATAAAATAAACACCACCCCCCCTCACATCACCCCCAGACCAACTCTCAAATCACCCCTCAGAACAAACCTCTTTTCCCCTGCGTATCGAATTTGACTGGTTGTGGTGAAAGGGGCTGTATCCACATTTAAGAGGTGCACTTAGGGGCATAAAAATCATTAAAAAATTAATTAAAAAAAACTAATTGAGCCCCAAATTTTGTTTTTCCTGATTTAAGTTTCTCGGGTCCTAAACATTAACTGTGCCGAATTTGGTCCCGGTGGGTTAAACAGTCTATGATTCTATAGTGGACAAACAAACAGACAAGCTCTTTTATATATATAGATTGTGTTAGGGAATTTGGCAGGAATGCCGAATCCCTACTCGTGTAATATAGCTAAAACTGCCAATAGCTTTACACTTATGACTTGGGGTTACAGAGTCGTATTTGCTCGCAGTGGAAGGTGGACGATAACCTGATAAGTTTCATAAAAGTAGCTATATTAGCCGGAAATAGTGTGTGGTGTGGTAACATACAAGGATAACAAAAATAAGTTTAAAAATAAGCTAACGTTTATTCATTAGCGGACACTGCAGAACACAAACAAACAATATTCAGAAATAAAGATGAAAGTATCGTTTATAACACAGGATAAAGTTTCTTGACTTTAAAGTTCACATAAAGAAGGTTAAACGGAGGTGAAGTAAAAAATTAAAGTTTGGTACAACCTGCATTGTGTACGTTACTTCTATACGGGTAGACACATGCAGATACCTAGTTCTGGTGCTAGTTGCTTGGACACGGCTTCAAGGGTCTTGGGAAAATCTGCTGGTGCTTAGCTATAAAACCGCCATTGCAGCAAGTCTGGCTATATGGGGTAACTGGGTGACTTTTAGAACTGCCTGGATAGGATCGCCATTCCAGAGGACTTGTTGACTGGCTGCCCGCTGGCGTGCTTCACCAAGCGCGTTGTAAACAGTCTTGCCTTCTCTTCCTAACACTGAGCTCATCGAGGGTGCGTCTAACTGGCGCATGAATGCTCGCTGTCACTAACTCGCATCCCACGACTGCTCACCGACTACCGAACCACACTCGACCACTACCACTTAACTACGACCACAATGAACTAACGAGCTGGCTAGCTGCTACGGCTTATATACTCGGCTGGTGTGTGTGTGTTGCCGTCTGGTGGCGTGCTCGGCTGTGGAAATATGCAAATATTTGCATGAGGTTTAAGTTACGGTTAAAGTGTCTGTCATCACGAAGGTGTACGTCACTGGGTTGGTGATTGCGTCATAGCTATTGATGGGTGGCGCAACAACGATATTGTTGACGTCAAATATATGGCTCACTAAGTAAGCATGGCTTGGGGAAAACGGCTTTTTTCCTAACTAATTGTAGTAGTATTATTTGAAATACTTTGGAGAATTATGACAGACCTGAGCCGACTGCCGAACGTGACGCTGCTTCTTTTGAGGCAGATACCTGTGACGTCTACTTATGAAAATTTTTCAAAAAAAGTGGTAGCGGTTCAGGTATCTTGTCAAACTTCCTCCTCTAACTCTTTCCCCTTCCATTTCTCAGAAAACTCCTGATATAAAAAGTTGTAGATAAAAAAACTTCCTTCAAAAATATATATAGTTATGCTAATTTAACTTCACCTGGTAAATAGTTAGAGCATTTTGAAGTTTAGGGGTACTTTTCAGCATTTTGCTAGTAAAATGCTCGTCACTCAAGTTTCGTTTCCAAGGTCTGTAACTCTCTTAATCACTTGGTATGCTGTTTAATTAGATACATATAGTATTTATAACCCATATAAATAATAAATTATGTATACCTGTATGTATAATATATATCATAATATACCGAATAACACTTGTAGTATAAAAGTTGTTCATGTAATCAAAAAATGGTTATCAAAAGTAGGTTCAAACAACAATTACTTACATTAAATATATTATATACAATTTATTTCATCAACTGCTTTCCTATATATTAAAAGCTGTCAATCTGATACTCCGGAAAAAGTTTCAAACAAGTCAAAGTCTTCACTATCATTTTGGCTTATGTAGAATGTTTGAAATTTCACGAACGGATTTCCCACAAAGGTGGCATCCCACTATAATGCCACAATCAAAGTTACTAAGCTCCTTTGACTTACTCATTGTCTCACAAAT
>OU015497.1:73780397-73782897 GCA_907164885.2 Dolomedes plantarius | reverse complement strand
ATATATATACATATACATATAAATATATATACATATAAATATAAATATATATATATATATATATATATATATATATATATATATATATATATATATATATATATACACACTCATGGACAAAAAAATTAGCGCACCAAGAAGGAATCGTCAAAATGAAACGAAATTTTACATACGTAATGACTACTTATAAGTAAATGATAAGAAAATCAAAGAAAAAGAATAATTTATTTCAGAGAAAAAGGCAAAAGAACGGAGGAGTTAGTACTCCGTTGGACCCCCTCTAGCGCGAATGCACTATGTGATACGATCGGGCATTGAGTCATACAAGTTCTGTATGATGTCTTGAGACATTTCGTTCCATATTTGCTGTAACCTTGCCTCTAGTTCGTTCAAACTCGTGGGATGCCCAACTCGTCGTCCCAAATGATCCCAGATATGCTCGATTGGAGACAAATCTGGGGATCGGGCAGGCCAAGGAAGGGTAGTAACAGTGCGGAGATGGTTCAAGAAGACACAGAGGCCCCTAGTGAGCGAAAAGGTTATGTTTCTCGGATATCTCTAAGCCCTGGTTACAAGTGGAATAGAGAATACATTTTCGGGTTTTCTGAAGTTTTTTTTTTTTTAAATGTGTAATTTAGTATGATTCTATTTATATCTAATTCAATTTTAAATATTTCTACACTTATTTCTAAACACTTACTCTAAATGGATTTTCTTATTCCAGGCAACAGAAAATTAAAATTTCTGACCAAACGGTACCATCAAGCTTGAGCAACACGCACAGTGAAGTAGATTCTCTAGAAAACAAGAACTGCGAATCTGTACGTTCAGAAACTCCCCTAAACACTGATACTCAGACAGACAGAAGTAAGCCTGATGTCACAGGAAGAAGAATTGTTGATATAAATTATTTTTTTAATGATTATTTTTTATAAATTATTTTTTTAATTTTGTGCTTTGGACACCTAAGGGCACAAAAATTGAAAAAATAGCAAGAGATGATTCTTTTTGGGAGAACAATATGAAGGACAAATTGAGACAATTTTATTTTGACTGTTTGCTGCCGGAACTATTGGACCCACGTTTCCCTCGATCACTACCCATAAAAAACCCGCAATATATAATTGACGCTATGAAAATTAGAGCAATAAAAGCAGCGGGAAATTAATTCAACATTTTTATAATTATTAATAGATTCATGTAATGCAATTGTAAATTATTATTATTATTATTATCACTATTATTATTGTAATTATTATTATTATCATTATTATTATTATTATCATTATTGTATTTTTATTATTATTATCATTATTGTATTTTTATTATTATTATCATTACTGTATTGTATACACATAAAATGATATTTTCATTTATTATCATATGCCTATGTGATAGCCTATGTCCATAAATATCAATAAAACATTTAACATTGGAATTTTCTGTGTCAACCATAGTCAAGTAACCATAGCAACACATCAAACTGCATTTCCATTTATTATCAGTAAAACATTTAATATTTTAAAGATTCAAGTGTAGGAGGTATTGATAAATACAAAAAGGATTTTTGAAATTGGCAACGTTTAAGGGTTTATTCAAGAAAATTACATTTGGAACTACGCTTTTTATTGGAGATTTCAGGTAAAAAAAGATTTACAATTTATTGGCTATCAACTGGAAATTTATTTGTATAATATTACAAAACTTTATGTAACTTATAAACTTTATGTTTTTGAATTTATGTACAATTTTATGCACAAAGAGTAAATCGAACTTGAATTATTGAACTTTATTAAAAAATCAGCGTGTTTCATCGAAACTGTGAAATTTATTGATTATTTCGAATAGGCCTATGTTTGCTCCTTTTTAAGTGAAAAAGTATTGCTTCAATTGAGCTGAAATTTTGTATAAATATAGTTGGTAGTTCAGATTAAAACATAGGCATATTATTTTTTGAAAATCAGGCCCAGGAGTTTTTTAATTAATGTTTAAATGATTTTGCCCATAGAAGTTCATTATTCCGACAGCTTCCGCGGCTGTACTCGTTGACAGCGAGACTTTGGGGACGAATCGTACCAAAATCGGCACGCGGGTGGCCACGGACACAATTCAGTGACTGACTGACTGACAGATAACGCACAGAATAAACCACTAGACCTAAAGGGCTAAAATTTTGCATGGCGATTCTTCTTATAGTGTAGGGGTGCACTAAGAAAGATTTTTGAAAAATTCTTCTTAGATTTTTTTAAATTAAATTTTTAAGCTGTTTTTGTAACTTGCATTTAAAATAATAATCTGAGGGTTATAGAATTTATATCACGAGAAAGATAATAAAAATTTCTTTAAAATGAAATCTTTTTCGAATCTTTAACTTCATTTTCTGATTTTGGGTGAAGTTTTAAAGATTAATTTTTAGAATTTTATTTATGAATGTTGATCACGTGGTTTCTTTTCTTTTTGTGGTACTTTAAATTAATTTTACGTCACGTGCATAACAAAG